>BPTQ01000007.1:184260499-184835979 GCA_019973895.1 Chrysanthemum seticuspe | reverse complement strand
TAGAATCATTTACTAATATCTGTTTTGAAGATTTTCAAATGATTCCAAAGATCAAGACCATGAAATTGATTGCAGACCTTATATAATCATTTACTAAGATTAAAGAAACATAAAACAACAGTACTAACAACATGAAACTCAAGAATGGTAATTATGTTATTATGACTGTCAAAATGAGATTTTTATTAACTACAAATTAAAAAGAACAAGTGACTGTTTTTATTGTTTGATTATGCTTAACTACAACTAATGAACATAAAGACACAGAGATTTAAGCTTATGAACACTTAAACAGTGAAATGCCAAATTAGATAAAAAAGGCTTACAAATTGGATTATGCACAAGACTGAGAACTGAGGCATACAAACACATCCTATAGCTTCCCAATAAGCACTAAACCCAAGGGCAATCCTTTATTAACCCTGCTCCAGCTTTGATCACCATCTTCATTGCTTTTTTATTTTTAACTAATTTTTCTTGATTTTTATGAATTTTTACTTTTTGCTTCTAAACTGAATTTTAAGAGTTTCTAATAGCTTAAATAAGCTATCTAGGAGCTTATGTGGGCTTATCAGTCCTTAATAACAACTGCTTAACAACATTCAAATATCATGAAATTTTTAAACTTGAAAATGCATAAACTGAAATTGAAGCTTAAAACTTGAAATTACTTCTTGCAAAAGTTGTTTAATACACTGAAATTACTTAAACAAGTACTTGAAAGATTAAAATTACACTGGAGATTGATATTTAAATAAAACGACTAAGATATTTTAAAATTACACTAGATATCTCACTACATTGCTTCTCCCCTCATCTTTATAGACTTTTGAGACTCTGTAAACATCTCTGAATCTTTCCCACCTCAATCCAACCATTGGATTGGTCAAAGTCATCATAATCGTCCATGTGGAGTTTTTGGCGCCAAAATACTCAAGAGCAGGTTTCTGCATTTAAAGAAGTTTGGGGAATTGTGGAGGTGGAGGAGAGAGGGTATACAAGTGGATAGACAGGTGGAAATGTGGAAAAGTGGTGGAAAACCACACTGGCTTTGGTTTTACAGGCTTGGAGAAGGAGATGTACAGTGAATGGTTTTGGGCGCGTTTTGACTTATTTTGACCATTTGATATAATAGACGGGGGTTCATAATTGGGGGGGTCACAGGTGTTTGACAGGGGGTCTATTGGGTTTGACAAGGGATCAAAATACAAAAGAGGTCCTAATGGTTTGTTTAATAATACAAGGACCAAAGTTTTAATTTTCTGTTTTTGAGGGGCTGAACCTGCCAACAATCCAAAGATATCACAAGGACCAAACTTGAAAATATTTAATAGTACAAGGACCAATTTTGATTATTTTCCATTTTTTAAAAATCCAAGGACTATTTTTGACACTTTTTAAAGTTGAGGGACTAAAGTTGTCATTTTGCAATTTTAAATTTCAAAGATCAAATTTGACAACTCATGAATCCCTAGGGACTTTAAATAACATTTTTCTTTATTTTGAATTACTAGGGACTATATTTGACAACTTTTGAAACTTGAGGGACTAAAACTGCCAATTATACAAACTTGATATGTTTTTCATCTGATTTTGATATTTTTGCATTTAAAACACATAAAACACTTGTTTGTGATATTTTTATCATTTTGATGCATTTCTGAGTGTTTTCAGATGTTTTTGGCATTCTAAACAGTACAAAAATGATGAGTATTTAGACACTCATCAATAATCAAATGCAACTCGTCTTTAGTCTTCTAACATGCAACAAAGAATGTAGAACAGACTGTAGACTCGACCTTTTTCAAGATTGTCCGTTCGGGGAATAGAATGTTAACATCTTCAACTCACCAAATGCATTCCAATTAACTTATATGTAGCAAATCTCCTTAACTAAGATCCCTCTTAATCAAACAAGAACATAAAGATGTTCATCAAAGAAATCAGCCCAGCAACTAGAAGCACTTTGTCATTAATCATCAGTCCGTGAGAAGATTTCAACTAGCGACTCTTAGAAGAAACTCCATGTAAAGGTGTTAGGATTTAGAAAATCCGGTAGTTAAAGAGTCGGTCACCTCAAGAATATGTATTCGTTAGAAAGCTCGTAGTCGTAGTCACGTTATGTTAATAAGTAGTTTGTTAAGTAACACCATGGAGGACGGACGGGTCTTTACCCACTGTATGCCTGATCCACAGCCTGTAGGAGCGTGTGTTGTAAGAAACTATAAATACCCTCTACCTCCGAAGGTAGAGGGTTGGAGCTTTCAATATCATTTTTTCTTTGTCTCACTAAGTTCCCAAAACTCTCTACTTTTTCTCTCTAAAACTCATAGTGTACGCCCCATATTATTGATTTGTTATGTGTTTATGAAATCCAATATGTTACAAATGATATCAAGAGCCATGGTTTGATCACTCATCCTTCATGTTCTTGGATTTCTAGTGGTTTTCATAAGGTTTTTGGGTTTGAATGAGTTTAGAGTAGTTTGCATCATTTGGATCATTTCTAGTGTTAAAGTTTGGATTTTGATAGTACTTTTGTGTTTTGAATCATTATAAGTGTTTAGGTTTTGGTTTGGAAGGTTTAAATCATCGTGGTTGAGTTGTTTTTGGATTAAAAAGTGGTGTTTTTGAATGTTTGTTGGATGCGAGTTGTGTCTCGAATTGTGTTTCTTTGATGCGAGTTGTCCTAGCTTTGATGCGAGTTGTCCCTGGTTTGATGCGACTTGTCTATTCTGAGCTTTCTTATTGAAGCGAGTTGTCTTATATGCGAGTTGTCTATTGAGACAAATTGACAAGAAAGGACAAAGGTGTGGAAGTAGTGGGTCTACTTGTGTATTATGCGAGTTGTGTCTTATGCGAGTTGTCTGTTAAGTGAGCTGTCTGTTAAGCAAGTTGTCGTTTAATCAAGTTGTCTTGTACTGCGAGTTGTCTCCTACTGTGACTTGTCTTAGCTGCGAGTTGTCTAGGGTGCGAGTTGTCTTGGGTGCGACTTGTCAAGATCTGATACTCGTCCTCCCATGCTGGATAGAACCGATTATGATTATTGGGCTCAAAGAATCAGACTTTATTACTTAGGAAAGAAAAATGGGGTTAATATCCTCAAATCAATTGATGAAGGACCATATCAAGTTGAGACTACCAGAGACATTCTTGAAACTGCTGTTAATGGTTCAATTATATTAGGATTGGATAGACCAAAGACGTATGATGAACTTACTGATAGGGAGAAGAAGAGATACGATGCAGACATCAGGGCTTCAAACATCATACTTCAGGGTTTACCTAAGGACATTTACAAGTTGATCAATCACAACACTGAAGCGAAGGCAGTATGGGACAATGTTAAGATACTTCTCTCTTGTTCTAAATTGACTAAAGAAGATAGGGAATCTTAGTTGTATGATGACTTTGAGAACTTTAAGATGAATCCAGGGGAAACTGTTACTGAGTATTATGTGAGATTCCAAAAACTTGTGAATGACATGAGGAATATCAAAATGACTATGCCAAATATCCAGCTCAATTCAAAGTTTGTGAACAACATGAATCCCGAATGGAACAAATTTGTCACCGCAGTCAAACTTAACAAAGGGTTGAGGAACACAAATTACGAACAATTGTATGCTTACTTGCTTCAAAATGAGAAACATGCTGTGTTTGAACGAATCATTTTTGGAAAGTTCAAGAACAATGCTGGTGATGCAAGCTCTTCAAATGATTCAACTGCATTCTACACGAATGTAGGAATTACCACGAAAGCTTCACAAGTCATACCTACTGGAAATGGTAATCACAAACTCATTCCAGATCTAGGGTATAAGCCTCCTGATTCAGACACATTCATGGAACAACTTGTGACAACTCGTAATTTCAGGTCATTTCTCAAAACAATTCACGTTTCACAATTTCATCATTTATCGTAAACTAGGTTTGCGTGTTCCAAATTCGCGTAACCTTGATGGTTTAGCGGCGAATTCATGATCATATCATCACGGACATTTCATATAGACTAAGTTTAGTCTACACATCATTAACATCATTTCCATCATGTTAGTTCATTCATGATTTTGCATTTCACATTAAACGCGTAAATTTCATATTAAATAAACGCTATCGCGTAAGTTATTATTTTGAACATTTAATCCGATACTTCCAAAAATTACCCCGACATATTTTTATACTTACATTTAGTTTATAAAAATAATATTTTGAGTTTACCTAGTGTTTTAAATTTATTTTGTATATAAATCGTTAAATTTATATTATTACGACGCTTTTCTTAAAAACTACACGATAATTATTATTTCACTCAAATTTTACAAGAAATGTATTTTTACAATTTATATGATCTCAATATACTTTACTTTGATCCATTAAAGTTTATTTTTAGACAACACTACCCTAATTACTCAAATGTATATACAATTTTACAAGTTATTCTTACTTACACATTTTACTTACACAATTACATACATTATAAAAAAAAAAAAAAATGTATTTTAGAGATGCAAGCCCCCTTGGCCGACCAAGGGGGGTGCTTCATTAATTAGTTGGTAGAAAAATTTTCTTACATGTTTAGATCCATACTCAAACTCATTTTCACACATTTCCTTCACAATAATTAAAGTTAGTCAAGTTTTCCTTCTCTCTTGTTTTTCCTCTCCAAGAACCGGCCATCCATAGGGTGAAGAAGAGATTCATCAAAATTTTCCAAATCAAGTTTTAAACAATCTAGTATACACTCTTGTTTAGGTTTTGAAATAAAAACCTAGGGTGTTTAAGTTTAATCCCTTGTTCTAGTCACCTCATCAAGTAAACTAGTAAGCATATCATCTTCATTTTACATATTTCATTATCATTCCATATTTATTTCATCATTTTTGAGCAAAGCATGCAAGACTTATGGATATTTATACCATTTTTACATTGTTTTTAGAGTTATACATATATAAGTCATCCTATAAATTATCCCTTGTTATATATTAGTTTTGGTGATGTCTAGGAACCCATGACACCCTAAGAAGGTGTATGGTAGGATTAGAATAGCTTCGGAGTTGTTTTGAAGGGATTGGAATAGGTTTAGCACGAGAAAAACTCATTTTAACAAGTCTTAAAAAGGGTCTGATCTTATTTTGTAAATCTGGAAAATCCGACAGTAGACATAAATTTTTGGCCTAGATATTTAGAAAATATACTTTAAAACGAAACCGTGGCCGCTTGAACGGATTAAAACGGAGCTATAACGAAGAAGTTATGAATTTTTCAAGTTTGACGACGAAATATATATATATATCCTGAAATTTCAGCAAACTATTTTTGTTTTGTACGAGTCAAAAACGAGTCTTAAGCGTTATAAATTATTTCGACTTATCAAAAATATATTAGTATACTTTGATACGAAGCTAAGGACGTATAATACGTAGAAAACGGATTTGTAACGACTAAAATATACACGTTTTCACAAAATTGCCGTAACTTTATTATTTAAGAAAAACTATATTATTTTTATTAGACAAGTGTTACGGTAAACAAGTGACCATATTGAAGGCTATTTTTAACGTTGACGTAGAACTTTTTGTAAAGAGATGTCTTCTAATAAAAGTGAGATCACCATGCATATTTTCCAAAATGACCAACCGTTTGTATAGCGGAGTTGTAATGAATTATTTACGGTTGCTTAAACTTTGCCGAAATTCACATTTAAACTATATTTTGGACAAAATCACCATACTTAACCTATATTTTTCTCTATGAACGAGACCTCTAGGATGAAAACTTAAATACTAAAACTTTGAAATAATGATACAAGCTTCCTAAAACCGTTGAGTTCATTTCCTAACTCTCGACGTGCACCATTTTACGACTAGCTTTCCGAGGCCATTTTAGTCACTTTCATGAATTTTCCAACGACATTATTTTACGACGAAAAGTTATAATTTCATAATAAATCATTAAGAAACTATTGTAGGATGTCATTTTGACGTAAAATACTTGCAAAGTAATTTAGGAATGGTCAAGACGTCAAAAGAGTATTTTTCGACGAAGAGTATTATTTTCAAAATTCACAAGTGGTATAAATAACATACGAATTGCATGCATAAACATTACATCATGACTTATTACATATCATATCATTAATAATAGGTCAGTTTCGAGATTCACGCTACATTTCAGTGTATCCACTTTTGTCATCATAATCATTGCAACAGGTGAGTTTTCATAGCCCCGATTTATTCAAGTTTTTACTTTATTTCAAACCTACGGGGGAGAATACATTGCACACCATTTTTATTACGCTACCAAGTATGTCAAATTCATTATATTGCTTAAGTTACCTCATTGCCAGTTAAATGTCCCCATTTCATAAGCATGAACCGTTAATTTCCTAGAAGCGTGGGTGAGTGGATAGATCTATCGAGCGTGACACCTCCATCCGGGTTGGTGGATCCCAACTAGTCATACGGATGCATTTCATTTCATAAACATTATTTGAGTTGTTTGGCAAGACACTCTGTTGGGGCGAACATCAGTCAGAGCTTCGGTGTCATGTGCTTAAGCAATTGTAACATCATTTTTGTGACATCATTGTCATACATAATTTATACTTGTGGTAGTCGTATTAACATTTACATAAACTCTATGAACTCACTCAACCTTTGTGTTGACACTTTTAGCAATGTATTTTCAGGTTGCTAAGGCATTCACTTCATGGCATGCATGTGGACATATCATAGAGTCGCGATGACGACGCGTCTCACACAAGATTTATATACTTTAAAACATCGTTTGACTTGTACCAAACTTATTTTCCGCACATAGTAACTTTCATTTGGGACCTATATTTTGTAAACTCTGATTATTTTATTAAATCAAATGATGTATTTTCCAAACGACACTTTAGGTCGTTCAATATAACTGTGATTGTGATGCTATGACAGTCAATCCCCAGGAATTCCATTCCGCTGCAAAACAGGTAATTTGGGGGTGTGACAGATTGGCATCAGAGCTTCGGTTATAGAGAACTAGGTTGCATCATTGACCCTAGACTATAACTACATAATCATAGCATCTCATCATTTCATCATAAGTGCATATTCACTTTACATGCGGTTTATACGTACATTTTTCGAGTTACTTGCTTTCATTTCAAATCGATTGTCACATAGATGCCTTCTAATACCCATTCCATTATTCTTTCGTTAGACTCCAATGTGGAGAATGTCTTATCATTCCCTATCACAATTTTAACATCAATTGACTCATCACCGATAACGTCGAATGCCGAGATAACCCTTTTAATAGGGCAAAGTCACTCTCACTCCTTTGTTTCACCACTAACATGTCGAGTTACACGCTATTCACACACTAAGCCACTAAACCATCATACATTTGAAGCACTTACGACATCTCATAACCCATCTGTTGGGAACCCGTCGATCATTTTGAAAAATAACCTCAAACTTATCATTACTTATCACATTTCTTTGGAGCGTTTATTATTGACATCGGACTTTGCTACATCTCACCTTTCCTTTTATTTTGAAGAAGATATGGCGCCGAAGAAAGCTGCACCCGAATTGACACAAGCGGCTATTCAAAAGTTGGTAAGGGATAGCATAGCCGATGCTCTAAGGATTGAAAGGGAAACGGTGGCTGCTGCTGCTACTGAGGCCGCGGCTACTGCCGAAGCCGCTAGAATTGCGAGGGAAGCCGAAGCCGCTAGACTTGCTGTTGCTGCAGGAAATGCAGGAGGGTCCGGAGTTAGAAGCTGTTCGTATAAGGATTTCAAAAGTGGAGATCCCACTAAGTTTAAGGGTACCGAAGGGGCCACTGCCATGGTTAGATGGTTCGAGAAAATGGAGTCCGTGTTTTTGTTATGTAATTGCCCGGATGATAGCAAGGTTAAGTTTGCTACGAGTACACTACTTGATGGGGCGTTGTCGTGGTGGAACTCTTATGCTCAGCCGATGGGAATGGAAAATGCTTTCAAGCTCACTTGGGAGCAATTCAAAGGTTTGGTAACAAAGAAGTTTTGTCCGCGTACGGAGGTGAAGAAGTTGGAGACCGAATTCTATGAGTTGGTAACTATTGGGTATGACATTGATACTTACATTCGAAGGTTTCAAGAATTGGCCGTGTTATGCCCATCTATGGTTTCGGATAATGAGAAGCTACTGGAGGCTTTCATTGAAGGACTTCCCGAGATTATTCAAGGTGACATGACTTCTTTTGATCCACAAACGATTGAGGAATCTATTAGAGTGACTCAGAAGCTTATGGCACAAGTAGTAAAGAGAGGAAATATCACCAACACCAACCGAAACCACAATAACAACAACGACGATAACCAAATCAACAACAACAAAAGGAAATGGGAAAACGACCAAGGAGGTTATAACAACAACAATCAAAACCGTAACACTAACCATCATCAACAACAAAATAGAAGGCAAGAAGCTGCAATGGTTTATGTCGCTGCACCAATGGAAGGCAGAGGTTATGCTGGAACACACCCACTATGTAATTGATGTAATTTTCATCACTCGGGTCCTTGCCCTGCCAAGTGCCACAAATGCCAAAAACCGGGACATCTAGCCAGGGATTGTAAAGGTAAAGCCATAGTCACGTGCTTCGGATGTGGGGAGCAAGGACACTATCGGAATCAATGTCCTCAAAACCAAGGTCAACAAGTTGAAGGTGCTCATGGGAATGCATACATGTTAGGAGGAGGAGAAGCTCGCCAAGGTATCAACGACGCGGAAGACTAAAGAAGTTCGGAAACTAACAGTCTTAATTTTCCTTATGTACTATGTCGTACTAAGTTTATGTCTTCCATCGTATCCGAAACTTTATAACTTAAAGATGTACTACTTTTGATAAACCACTCGTTGTAAAATATTCTCATCTATCGTACTTTATTTTCTTTCCGATTTGTTATTACTTACGAGAATCTTACTTCCTTTTACTTTAACGACCATTTTAACGACACAGTTTAAATCTTTGTAAACATTGAGAGTTATAACGACTAAACCGAACGTCACGTCATCGTTCCTTAATTATACATAGCCTAGCTAACTATGTCTAATTCTGGAAGGATCATGTTATTTTGGGAGCAGTTATTTATAAATCTTAGTGCAAGCAAAATTTGCACATATTCCAAAATCAAAGTGATACTCATCGGAGATACTCATCCAATATTTTTCTCTACTACGATGTTTTGTACGCTCTCAATCATCGATAACCGTAACAACACTTCTCCATGTCTTCTCTCCTCGATATTCATCATAAACTCAAAAATTCGATAGACCAACACGAACTGAATTCAGGGACTGAATTCCTTTTTGGATGGGCGAATGTGACAACTCGCAATTTCAGGTCATTTCTCAAAACAATTCACGTTTCACAATTTCATCATTTATCGTAAACTAGGTTTGCGTGTTCCAAATTCGCGTAACCTTGATGGTTTAGCGGCGAATTCATGATCATATCATCACGGACATTTCATATAGACTAAGTTTAGTCTACACATCATTAACATCATTTCCATCATGTTAGTTCATTCATGATTTTGCATTTCACATTAAACGCGTAAATTTCATATTAAATAATCGCTATCGCGTAAGTTATTATTTTGTACATTTAATCCGATACTTCCAAAAATTACCCCGACATATTTTTATACTTACATTTAGTTTATAAAAATAATATTTTGAGTTTACCTAGTGTTTTAAATTTATTTTGTATATAAATCGTTAAATTTATATTATTACGACGCTTTTCTTAAAAACTACACGATAATTATTATTTCACTCAAATTTTACAAGAAATGTATTTTTACAATTTATATGATCTCAATATACTTTACTTTGATCCATTAAAGTTTATTTTTAGACAACACTACCCTAATTACTCAAATGTATATACAATTTTACAAGTTATTCTTACTTACACATTTTACTTACACAATTACATACATTATAAAAAAAAAAATGTATTTTAGAGATGCAAGCCCCCTTGGCCGACCAAGGGGGGTGCTTCATTAATTAGTTGGTAGAAAAATTTTCTTACATGTTTAGATCCATACTCAAACTCATTTTCACACATTTCCTTCACAATAATTCAAGTTAGTCAAGTTTTCCTTCTCTCTTGTTTTTCCTCTCCAAGAACCGGCCATCCATAGGGTGAAGAAGAGATTCATCAAAATTTTCCAAATCAAGTTTTAAACAATCTAGTATACACTCTTGTTTAGGTTTTGAAATAAAAACCTAGGGTGTTTAAGTTTAATCCCTTGTTCTAGTCACCTCATCAAGTAAACTAGTAAGCATATCATCTTCATTTTACATATTTCATTATCATTCCATATTTATTTCATCATTTTTGAGCAAAGCATGCAAGACTTATGGATATTTATACCATTTTTACATTGTTTTTAGAGTTATACATATATAAGTCATCCTATAAATTATCCCTTGTTATATATTAGTTTTGGTGATGTCTAGGAACCCATGACACCCTAAGAAGGTGTATGGTAGGATTAGAATAGCTTCGGAGTTGTTTTGAAGGGATTGGAATAGGTTTAGCACGAGAAAAACTCATTTTAACAAGTCTTAAAAAGGGTCTGATCTTATTTTGTATATCTGGAAAATCCGACAGTAGACCTAAATTTGTGGCCTAGATATTTAGAAAATATACTTTAAAACGAAACCGTGGCCGCTTGAACGGATTAAAACGGAGCTATAACGAAGAAGTTATGAATTTTTCAAGTTTGACGACGAAATATATATATATCCTGAAATTTCAGCAAACTATTTTTGTTTTGTACGAGTCAAAAACGAGTCTTAAGCGTTATAAATTATTTCGACTTATCAAAAATATATTAGTATACTTTGATACGAAGCTAAGGACGTATAATACGTAGAAAACGGATTTGTAACGACTAAAATATACACGTTTTCACAAAATTGCCGTAACTTTATTATTTAAGAAAAACTATATTATTTTTATTAGACAAGTGTTACGGTAAACAAGTGACCATATTGAAGGCTATTTTTAACGTTGACGTAGAACTTTTTGTAAAGAGATGTCTTCTAATAAAAGTGAGATCACCAAGCATATTTTCCAAAATGACCAACCGTTTGTATAGCGGAGTTGTAATGAATTATTTACGGTTGCTTAAACTTTGCCGAAATTCACATTTAAACTATATTTTGGACAAAATCACCATACTTAACCTATATTTTTCTCTATGAACGAGACCTCTAGGATGAAAACTTAAATACTAAAACTTTGAAATAATGATACAAGCTTCCTAAAACCGTTAAGTTCGTTTCCTAACTCTCGACGTGCACCATTTTACGACTAGCTTTCCGAGGCCATTTTAGTCACTTTCATGAATTTTCCAACGACATTGTTTTACGACGAAAAGTTATAATTTCATAATAAATCATTAAGAAACTATTGTAGGATGTCATTTTGACGTAAAATACTTGCAAAGTAATTTAGGAATGGTCAAGACGTCAAAAGAGTATTTTTCGACGAAGAGTATTATTTTCAAAATTCACAAGTGGTATAAATAACATACGAATTGCATGCATAAACATTACATCATGACTTATTACATATCATATCATTAATAATAGGTCAGTTTCGAGATTCACGCTACATTTCAGTGTATCCACTTTTGTCATCATAATCATTGCAACAGGTGAGTTTTCATAGCCTCGATTTATTCAAGTTTTTACTTTATTTCAAACCTACGGGGGAGAATACATTGCACACCATTTTTATTACGCTACCAAGTATGTCAAATTCATTATATTGCTTAAGTTACCTCATTGCCAGTTAAATGTCCCCATTTCATAAGCATGAACCGTTAATTTCCTAGAAGCGTGGGTGAGTGGATAGATCTATCGAGGGTGACACCTCCATCCGGGTTGGTGGATCCCAACTAGTCATACGGATGCATTTCATTTCATAAACATTATTTGAGTTGTTTGGCAAGACACTCTGTTGGGGCGAACATCAGTCAGAGCTTCGGTGTCATGTGCTTAAGCAATTGTAACATCATTTTGTGACATCATTGTCATACATAATTTATACTTGTGGTAGTCGTATTAACATTTACATAAACTCTATGAACTCACTCAACCTTTGTGTTGACACTTTTAGCAATGTATTTTCAGGTTGCTAAGGCATTCACTTCATGGCATGCATGTGGACATATCATAGAGTCGCGATGACGACGCGTCTCACACAAGATTTATATACTTTAAAACATCGTTTGACTTGTACCAAACTTATTTTCCGCACATAGTAACTTTCATTTGGGACCTATATTTTGTAAACTCTGATTATTTTATTAAATCAAATGATGTATTTTCCATACGACACTTTAGGTCGTTCAATATAACTGTGATTGTGATGCTATGACAGTCAATCCCCAGGAATTCCATTCCGCTGCAAAACAGGTAATTTGGGGGTGTGACAGAACTTGTCAATCAATTGGCTCTGATGGTTAAGCAAAATTTGAACTTCACTCCACACACCAACAATCATCTCAGAACAACTTCCAATCTCCACAATCATGCTACAGTCAAAGAAGGAAAGGTTGTGGTGCAAAATGTGCAAGCTCCAAAACGTCCACAAAATGCTGAGTTCTTCAGGGATAAAATGTTACTGGTACAAGCTCAAGATAATGGAGCAGTTTTGGATGAAGACGAATTGCTGTTTCTTGCTGAGGGAAATGCCAAAACTTACGATGCAGATGTAGATGAACAGCCAGTGCAGGGTATGGGACACAACAATCCAAATGCATTTCAAGTTGCTGATTGTGATGCATTTGACTCTGATGTCGATGATGAACCTACTGCCCAAACCATCTTCATGACTAGCTTCTCACCAATGGTCTCTCCAAAGGCTCCTTCACGACAAAAGGCTAGTCCCTCCAAGGAATCAATCATATCAGAGGTATTAAAACTATACGATGATGTTGATGTGCAAAAGATACACGACAAGGTACAATCAACTGAAATTATTGAATCAGATATTGAAAATATGGGTAATAGAAATGTTTTCCCATATGATCAATATGTGAAACAAAATGAAAGTGAAATTGTACCAAGTGATGCATCTTTTGCATTCAATGATGACTATATGTTTGATGAATACACTACATGTGCCCCTGATGATTCTATAACATCTGAACTAAATGCCTATAAGGAACAAGTTGCTATATATGAACAACGTGCTAAATTTGAATTAACTACCCGTGAGCAGGAGATGGATAACCAGATGCGTACAATTATCAAAAAAAGTAATTTTAGAGAAGAAATGTTAAAACAAGAGTTGGATTCCTTACAAGAAAAGATTAACAAAACTGTTAAACAGAAAAAAGAACTTCAAAATAATGTAAAAGTGCTTAAACAAGAATTCAATGCTAAGGAATCAAAACTTTTAAATGAATTTTCCAACCTAAAAACTTTAAAGAACAAACTTGAAAATAAGTTGTACCTACAAGGGAACACCATTCAGACTGCTCACATGATCACTAAGCATAGAGTCCTAAGTTATAAGCATAGTGTTGCACTTGTAGGTGAACCAAATCCTAAGGCTTGTATTAAAGCTAAAGCAACTCAAAAGGTAATCTATGATGGTAATGAGATTCTTAAGCCTAGACAAAAACCATCATGTATAGGAAGCACTGATGAGGATAGAAAATTAGAGGATGCCTCTAGGGAGAAAATGACAAAGAAGTTAAATGATCCTATGTGTACAGAGCTTAATATAACACTTAAATCTCATGATTACACTAAAGAAAATTGGATTGCCTTGAATAAGTTTATACCTCAAACTCAATTAACCCTCGAGCAAGTATTCTGGAAGAAATATTTGGATAAACAAAAAATTGATAATTTGATTGAGAAGAATCCTCCCTGTAGGAAAATGCCTCCTGCCACTGTGTATCCCCCAAATACACCTATGCATTTAGTGCCTAGAACTCTTCCAACACAAAGCAAAACCTTAGTCCGTTTATATGTAGTTTACCAACTATTTGTTGACTTTGAGAAAACATGTAAGAAAAGAATTACACCCACGGTGATTATAGAAGGGGAAAGGGGTTTTGAGCAAACTAAAGAGTGCTATTTAATTGAGGTCATGCCTTTCTTTAAACTATTAAAAGAACAATTTGAGAGTTGTTAGGAATTAGAAATTCCAGGTACTAAAGAGTCGGTCACCTCAAGTATATGTAATCGATAGAAAGCTCGTAGTCGTAGTTCTTTTAAGTTAAGTAGTATTTAGTTAAGTAACACCGTGGAGGACGGACGGGTCTTTACCCACTGTATGCCTGATCCACAGCCCGATGTGTGGCGTTTTATGTAAGACTATAAATACTCTCTACCTCCCAAGGTAGAGGGTTGGAGCTCATAATAATATCTTTCACTTTCTCTCACTAAGTTCCCTAAACCTCTAACTTTCTCTCTCTAGAACTTCATTCATACGCCACTTTGTGTTATGGTTTGATGTGTATGTGAATACTAATATCTTACAATTGGTATCAAGAGCCATGGTTAGATCATATCTCGCACATCTTTGGATTTTTAGTGGTTTTTAGGTGGTTTTTGAGTTTGAAAGTTTAGTGGTTTGTGCATCATTTGGTTGATTTCTTGTGTTAAAGCTTGGATTTTGTTAGTACTTTTATGTTTAGAATCATAACAAGTGTTTAGGTTTTCATTTGGTAAGCTTGAATCATCTTGGTTGGGTTGTTTTTGGATTGAAAAGTGATGTTTATGAGTTTTTTCTTGCTAGCGACTTAACACACGGAATTCTTTCTTCGTAGCGACTTGCTTTAAAAATTTGTAGCGAGTTACAGTTTTGGACCTAGCGACTTAGAACTAGCGACTTACAGTACAAGTAGTGGACTTTCCACCACAGGTAGTGACTTGGAGGTAGCGACTTGGTCTGTAGCGAGTTGCTATTTAGCGACTTGTATCTTTAGCGACTTGAGTAGCGAATTGCTGCCAAAATTTTGCTAGCGACTTGAGGCTTAGCGAGTTACTACTTAGCGACTTGCATTTGTCTAGCGACTTGGGACTTTAGCGACTTGGGAGTGTAGCGAATTAGGTGTTAGCGACTTGGTGCATTTTCTTCTAGCGACTTGGGTGATTGTTTACGGTTTTCTCTTGATTCAGTAAAATCCCGTGAAAGAATCTATTTCCCGATTTAATCATAGAGTTATAAAATCCCGTATAATCTGTTAACATGTCTACCAACATTCCTACTATCATCTCCACTGTTGCCGAGGATGTTCAAGCAGCTGGCTCAGATACTCGTCCACCCATGCTTGACAGAACTGACTACGATTCTTGGGCTCAACGAATCAGATTGTACTGCCTTGGAAAGGAAAATGGTGTCAACATTCTCAAATCCATTGATGAAGGACCGTATCGAGTTGAGACGACTAGAGATATACTTGATACTAATGAAGATGGAACTCCTATTTACAGAATGGACATACCTAAAATGTATGATGAGCTTGATGATAAGGAGAAAAAGAGATTCGATGCAGATATCAGGGCTTCTAACATTGTTCTTCAAGGTCTTCCTAAAGACATCTACAAGCTGATCAATCACAACACCGATGCAAAGGCAGTATGGGATAATGTCAAGATGCTTCTCTCAGGTTCAGAATTAACTATGGAAGACAGAGAATCACAACTCTATGACGAATTTGAACACTTCAAGATGAAACCAGATGAGAGTGTCTATGAGTACTATGTGAGATTTCATAAGTTGGTGAATGACATGAGGAACATCAGAATGACTATGCCTAACATTCAGCTGAACTCAAAATTTGTGAACAACATGAATCCCGAATGGCACAAGTTTGTCACCTCTGTGAAGCTCACTAAAGGATTGAAGAATACAAACTATGAGCAACTCTATGCCTTCCTCCTTCAGAATGAGAGACATGCTATGTTTGAAAAATTGGTTCTCAATCAGTTCAAAACCAACCAGGGAGAGACAAGCTCGTCTAATGACTCAACTGCCTTCTACTCAAACATCGGAATCACAACCAAAGCCTCACAAGTCATACCCTTGGGTAATGGTAATCACAAACTCATTCCTGATCCTATGTTCAAACAAGCTGATGCTGATGCACACGTGGGTAACTTCATTAATCAACTTGCTCTTCTGATTAGTCAAAACATGAATTCTCTCCCACAAACCAACAACAACCTCAGAACAGCATCTAACCCACACAATCAAGCTACTGTGAAAGATGGAAGGATCGTGGTGCAACCAGTTCAGGAAAGACAGTATGATCAGGGAAGAGGTGGAGCTGGTATAGGTTATGTTGGTAACCAGAATCGAGGAAGGAATGGTAACCAAGGTCAAGCTAAGCCGATCAAATGTTATAACTGTGGTGGTGAGGGACACATTGCAAGAAACTGCACATCTCCAAAGCGTCCACAGAATGCTGATTACTTCAGAGATAAGATGCTGCTTGTACAAGCTCAGGACAATGGTGCTGCTTTGGATGAAGAGGAATTGCTGTTTCTAGCTGAGGGCAATGCCAAGACCTATGATGCAGATGTTGATGAGCAGCCTATTCAGGAGATAGGTCACAATCATCAGAATGCCTTTCAAGTCGCTGATTGTGATGCATACGACTCTGATGTGGATGATGGACCTACGGCACACACAATTTTTATGGCTAGCATTTCTCCAATGGTTTCTCCCAAGGTCTCTTCTTCACCACAAGCTGGCCCATCCAAAGACAAACTCATCTCAGAGGTATTAAAACTATACGATGATGCTGATGTGCAACAGATGCATGACAAAGTACAATCAACTGAAACTATTGAATCAAATGTTGAAAATATGGGTAATATCGATATTGTCCCATATGATCAATACGTGAAACAAAGTGAAAGTGAAGTTGTACCAAGTGATGCATCTTCTGCAGTCAACAATGACTATGTTTTTGATGAATACACTGCATGTGCTCCTGATGATTCTGTAATTTCTGAACTAAATGCCTATAAAGAACGTGTTGCTATTTATGAACAACGTGCAAAATTTGAGTTGACCACTCGTGAGCAGGAAATGGATGACCAAGTGCGTACAATCATTAGAAAAAGTAATTTTAGAGAAGAAGTATTGAAACAAGAATTAAATTCCTTACAAGAAAAGCTTTCTAAAACTGCTAAGCAAAAACAAGAACTTCAAGAAAATGTGAAATTGCTTAAGCAAGAATTTAATGCAAAGGAATAAAAACTCTTGAAAGACTTTTCTAATCTGAAAACTTTGAAAAACAAACTTGAAAAGAAGTTGTACATACAAGGGAACACCAAATCCAGAGGTCATTAAAAGGGCTAGAAATGCTCATAAGGTTCTTTATGATGGCAATGAAATCCTTAAACCTAGACAGAAACCTAGTTGCGTTGAGTGCACTGAGGAAGATAAGAAATCAGATGAAGTCACTAGGGAAAAGATGAACAAAAAATTAGATGATCCTAAATGCAAAGAGAAAAAAGTAATTATGACTCCCCATGACTACAAGAAGGAAAACTGGATTTCCTTGAACATGTTTAAGCCTCAGACATTGTTGACTCCCGAACAAGTTTTCTGGAAAATGGATTTAGATAAGCAGAAAGCTGAAAATATTGTTGAAACAAACCCTCCCCTATGGAAAATGCCTAGAGCGACTGTGTATCCTCCTAATACACCAATGCATCTTGTTCCTAGAACAATTGCCACTAAAAGCAAGACCTTAATTAGCCAATATGTTATATTTCAACTATTTGTTGATTTTGAGAAAACTTGCAAGAAAAGGATCACACCCACTGGTATAACGGAAGGAGAAAGGGGTTTTGAGCAAATGAAAGAATGTTATTTAACTGAGGTCATGCCTTTCTTTAAACTTCTAAAAGATCACTTTGAGAGTCTTAAAAAGGGGATAGAAACTGATATCAAGGGAATGGAAAAGGAATTTGATGCAATGATAGTTGAAGTTAGTGACTATGAGCGTGCACTAAAATATAATGAGATTGAGAGGAAAAACTTGCATACATTAAATGAGACTCTTATTTCTGAATGTGTTGCTCAAGATATTTTTTTCACTGCTTCAAATTGCTCTATTAATGCTTCCAAATTTCATGAACTATCTGTTGCCCTGAAAGTCTCCCATGATCGTGTCATTGAGCTTGACAAAACTAATTCTAAACTAAACGAGAAAATTGAACTGGATGATCACGACAATTTGGTTAAACATTTTTCTAAACTAGAAGTTGAGCATTTTAATTTACAACTAAAATATCAACATTTTAAAGAAAATGTCAAAACTTCAAATATCAAGACATCCTCAGATGCTCCAGAGTTTGATGCAGTTTTTCAAATTAACAAACGTGATGAACAAATTCAAGCTTAGTGCAACACGATCAGAAAGTTGAAAGCCCAAATCTCTCAATTAAAGGGTCAAACGAACAATATGACAGGCTCCCAAATGCCTCCTCCTTTAGATTCTCAGAATTCTCAAACGTTTCATCTTCAAAACCTAGTAAATGCATTACAAAAGGAAAACGAAAGTTTTCTAGAAGAAAATGAAAAGGTTAAACGTCATTTCAATGAGTTATTTGAATCAATAAAGGTCACTCGTAACAAAAATAACGAACAAATAGCTTCATTGCAAAAGGAAATTGAGAATCTGAAGAGTCAGGTAAAAGGGAAAATGCCAATGACCAATGGGGAGAATGGTGTATCAAAGGTTCACTCTTGTAATAAATATGCTTTGTCTGTGAAATATGTCCCTCCTCATCTCAGGAACAACAAACTTGCTGTTCAAACATACTTCTCATCCCTTAAGGATTGCCTAGAATGTCTGCGTGAGATTGTTGAAGAGGATAAGTTAGAGAAACCTCATGATAATGCAATTGGACATGCATGCTTATATGCCAAACGATCTCAAGAAATCTTAGAATGCTTGATCACAATATGCCTAAAGTCATTAGGTGAGAGAGTTAATCCTTTGATTCCATGTTCGATGCCTATTGCCAAGTCTGATATTCATTCGATGCCCAATGTCTTGAATATGAACCCTAGTGTGCCTGTAAGTAGTTCAGAATTCAGATCTGTCAATGCTATGAAAGAGAACTCAAGTGTGCCTTCTAGGAGTACAAATCCCAGCACTTCTAGTTTTAAGAAAGTGAACCTTAGTGTGCCTGCATGTAGTTCAGATCCCAGCACATCTAAACAGGTGATGCAAAGAGTTGTAAAACCCACTAATGTTCCCATTCCCTCTACAGGAGTAATCAGTGACATTAAAGGGAGCAGGTCAAAGTCTCAAGACAATACAAGGAATGATAGGACCTCGCAAGCTAAGAATGTGCAATGGATAAGAGTAGAAGAACAATATAGGAACTTTAAGCTTGAATCGAATAAAACGAATCGTGTTGATTCTAGTATTAGCCATAGGCGTACTGTAATTAATTCGAATTATGATACTATTTGCAAACCTTGTACTGATGTCTGCTTGAATTCTGTTTCTAATCTTGAATGTGGTGTTAATCGTTTACCTAATGATGATAATGGTCCAGTTAATGTTGCTTATGTTCATGCTAAAAAGGCAAAAAGGCAAAAATGAAAGAGAGTTAGAAAACATTGGAAACTCACAGGAAGAACATTTAGTAAGATAGGCTATTATTGGATACCTGTTGGTCATAAGAATAATCAGACAATGCCCACTAGAAAATGGATGCCTACTGGTAGAACTATTCCCATAAGAAGTGAGCACACTGTGAACAGGGCTAATACGGACACTAGTACTGCATCTATTCACAATGAATCCAGTGCCTTAATTTCTGATATGAATGCTCCTTTCTCTGATGTGGGTGTTCCAACCATTGTTACTAACCAAATGGAACCCATTCTTGCATGGGGATCCCAATTATCCAGTTATCCATTCTTGTCTGTGTTCAACTGCAGATCGTTCAAATCGTTCTGTGGTACCTGGACTCAGGCTGTTCCAAGCATATGACTGGAGACCGGTCGCGGCTCATGAACTTCGTGAGCAAATTCATCGGGACTGTTAGATTCGGTAATGATCATTTCGGTGCAATCATGGGTTATGGATATTACGTTGTTGGTGATAGTTTCATCTCTAGAGTATACTATGTGGAAGGTCTGGGTCATAATCTGTTCTCTGTTGGTCAATTCTGTGATTCTGATCTAGAAGTAGCCTTCAGAAAACATACCTGCTTTGTTAGAGATCTTAATGGTAAGGAACTGTTAAAAGGAACTCGTGGCTCAAATCTCTACACCATCTCTATCGATGACATGATGAGGTCATCTCCAATCTGCTTGTTATCAAAGGATTCTAAAACAAAGTCATGGTTATGGCATCGTCGTCTCAATCACCTGAACTTCGGCACCATCAATGATCTCACCAGAAAGGACTTAGTTGTAGGTTTACCTAGACTCAAGTACGAAAAGGATCATCTTTGTTCAGCATGTCAATTGGGAAAAAGCAAGAAGTATGCCCATAAACCCAAACCTACTAACTCTGTCACAGAAGTTCTTCATATGATTCATATGGATTTATGTGGACCAATGAGGGTGCAGAATATCTTTGGGAAGAAATATGTGTTAGTTGTGGTTGATGATTACTCTAGATTCACCTGGGTCAAGTTCTTAAGAACAAAGGATGAAACTCCTGATATCATCATCAAACTCATCAAACAGCTGCAGGTTCGACTTAACAAAACCGTCAGAATTATCAGAACAGACAATGGAACTGAGTTTGTCAACAAACAACTTAGTGAATTCTATGAAAGCGTTGGAATCAGCCATCAAAGAAGTGTTCCACGAACTCCTCAACAGAACGGTGTAGTTGAAAGACGAAATCGAACTCTTGTTGAAGCCGCTAGAACAATGCTGATTTACTCAAAGGTTCCAATGTTTCTCTGGGCTGAAGCAATTGCCACTGCATGCTACACACAAAATCGTTCCCTGATTCACACTGTTCATGGAAAAACTCCATATGAACTTGTCCATAACAGAAAACCTAATCTCTCTTTCCTTCGTGTGTTTGGTGCATTGTGTTATCCAACTAGCGAGGGTCAAGACTTAGGCAAACTTAGGGCTAAAGCTGACATTGGAGTATTTGTAGGATATGCACCAAACAAAAAGGGATACCGAATCTACAACAAAAGAACCCGAAATATCATGGAAACAATTCACGTTACGTTTGATGAGCTGACCGGTCAAATGGCTCCTGGACACTCCAGCTCAGGACCCGCACTTCAAAACAGTCCCATTGGTTCATCCCTTGTTCCAAACTCCTCTCAAGAAACTCCATATGTACCTCCATCTGAAGATGATTTTAAGAAATTGTTTGATCCAATGTTTGATGAACTGTATGATTCAAGTACTAATGAGGTGTTGATCCCTACAACAGAGGATGCTCATATTCCTGTGAATGAAGTCAATCCCTTAGTCTCAATATCGTTAAGTCAAGAAGCGCCTACTGTTGATCCTTCCGTCTCATCAACAAATCATCATTCTTCAAATGTACATCATGGAACTGTTTCTGGCATCAATGATGAAGTTAATCCCTTTGCTACTCCTGAAGATGCTCCATTCGAAAATGTATTTGCTCCTGAATCTTCTTCAGAACCATCTTCTTCAGGAGACATCGACTCTGCTACTTCAGTCCCCCAACAACTACCACATGAACACCTCAGAAAATGGACTCACGATCACCCACTAGACAACATCATTGGAAATCCCTCTCGTCCTGTATCAACACGGAAACAACTTGCAACCGATGCCTTATGGTGCTTCTTCAACTCCATACTATCTAAGATCGAACCAAAAGATGTTAAAACCGCCATGAATGAAGATAGTTGGTTCGATGCCATGCAAGATGAAATTCATGAGTTTGATCGTCTTGATGTATGGGAGTTAGTACCTGCTCCAGATTGTGCTATGATTATTGCTCTTAAATGGATCTTCAAAGTGAAACTTGATGAGCATGGTGATGTGTTGAAGAACAAGGCTCGATTAGTTGCTAAAGGATACCGTCAAGAGGAGGGTATTGACTTTGAAGAATATTTTGCTCCAGTTTCTTGAATCGAGGCAATCAGAATCTTCTTAGCTAATGCTGCTAGTAAGAACATGATTGTCTATCAGATGGATGTGAAGAAGGCATTTCTGAACGGAGACCTTAAAGAAGTCGTGTACGTCAGCCAACCTGAAGGATTTGTAAATCAAGAGCATCCTACTCACGTTTATCGTTTGAAGAAGGCCCTTTACGGTTTAAAGCAAGCTCCAAGGGCATGGTATGATACACTGTCAAAGTTTCTTCTATCTACCGGATTTATCAAAGGAGCAGTTGATCCTACATTGTTCACCAGGAAGTCAGGCAAACATTTAATTCATGTTCAAATTTATGTTGATGATATTATTTTTGCCTCGACTGACCCAATGCAATGTGATCGTTTTTCTAATGAAATGAGTTCAAAATTTCAAATGTCAATGATGGGACAAATGTCATTTTTCTTGGGATTACAAATTTCACAAAGTCCCGGAGGCATTTTCATAAATCAATCTAAATATGCAACTGAAATCTTAAAGAAATTTGGATTTGATTCATGTGACCCTGTTGACACCCCCATGATTGATCGAACCAAACTAGATGAGGACCACTCAGGGATCATGATTGACCAAACGAAATATCGTAGTATGATTGGATCCCTGATGTACCTCACTGCTAGTAGACCAGACATCTTGTTCGCTGTTTGCATGTGTGCTAGATACCAGGCTAAGCCTACTAAAAAGCACCTTGAAGCGGTTAAAAGGGTCTTTCGGTATCTCCAAGGAACCATCAATATGGGTCTTTGGTACCCGAAGGACACCGGTATGTCACTAACGGCCTATGCAGATGCTGATCATGCAGGTTGTCAAGATACACGTAGAAGTACGTCTGGAGGTGCTCAGTTTTTGGGTGATAAGCTTGTGAGCTGGTCTTCAAAGAAGCAAATGAGTACTTCTATTTCCTCTACGGAGGCTGAATACATAGCCATGTCATCCTGTTGTGCTCAAATCTTATGGATGAGATCTCAATTATCTGGCTATGGCTTTGAATTCAACAAAATCCCTTTGTACTGTGATAATAAAAGTGCTATTGCTCTCTCATGCAACAACGTTCAACACTCAAGAGCAAAGCATATCGACATTCGACATCATTTCATCAGGGAACAAGTGGAAAAAGGTGTGGTGGAACTCTATTTTGTGAGGTCTGAATATCAGTTAGCAGACATCTTCACCAAAGCTCTTCCAAGAGAACGTTTTGAGTTTATTCTTCCACGTCTTGGCTTAAAAAGCCTTCAACCAGAAACACTCAAACGTCGTCAGGAGGAAGACGAGGAGTAAAGGTCTATCTTCATCTGTCTCTTGAATATATCTATTCGAAAAAAAAAAAAAAAAAATCTTCAAAAAATATTGTCATTTTGTCATGTTTTTCTCGGTTCGATAATATCTACGGTCTTTGTGCTGTCATTCAAAGAATGACACGGGACTTTAGACGTTGTTCAAATTCTTAAAAAAAAAAAAAAAAAAAAAAAAAAAAAAAAAAAAAAAAAATTGGGAGAAAGAGAAACAATGGTTTATTGTCATTTTCAGGCAATAACCCGGTTTTTAAAAGAAAGAACAGAGCCATGTTTTATCATGCTTTCAAAATTCCATGCTCTGATTCTATAAACATTTATCTGCTGAAAACTAAATGCTTTGAAAAAATAACTCGGTTTCTATTTTTGATAATCATAAGGACTTATTTGTCAAAATCCCTATCTCTCAATCAACAACCTATGTCATTGATTGAGGGGGAGAATGATTTCAATTAAATTAAAAAGTTATTTGGCATTAAATTGTTTTCAAAAGATGTAAATGCATGTTTTATCAATGGAGCTTAAAGTCTTAAAAATCCGATCCTTATCAGTTAAATCGCTTTCATAATCAAGTCACAATTCCCCTTAAAAGCTTTCAAAATCAATTTAAATCATTAAGAGATCACAAATCTCAAATGATTTGATAATTGTGATCGGGGGAGAATGTGTGATTTTAATTGGATTTAAACTGATAATTAGGTAAATGGTTTTATAAGGATGTACATGCTGTCCTTCCCACATGTGACAAACGATTTCAAATTTTCAATGCACATGTTGAGGGGGAGCATATATCTTAAACCTATGATTTGAAACGTGATCATTTATCTCAATGTGCAGGTTCCCTCTAGTATGTGCAATACTCTTTTCAAACCTCGAGGCACATATTGAGGGGGAGCAAAATCATGAAAACCTCATCCTTCCCCAAAATGCTTTATCTACTTGATTCGACTAAGGAAGTGATGTTGATATCTTTTAGAAAATGGTAATCAAAGAAGTTAATTCTTCCTCTTGCCTCCGTGTGCAAAACGATTTCAAACATTTGATGCACATGTTGAGGGGGAGCTCTCATTCTAAAAATATCAAAAACAATTCAGGAACAAAATGCTTTGATAATACATCTTAAGTATCTGGATTGATTTTCAAATGGTTTTCAATTGGTTCCAATGGCAGATGAACAATACCAAAAAGACCGACCAACTTTACTTTATGTATGGTGATATAAGGATGATAAGGTTAGGTTTTTGTTCCCATGATCCGCCAGAACCGGAGGGATCTACCCAGGGACTATCCACTAGTTAGTGTAGAGTTCTTAGGTATGATGATAAAAGGAGAAAAATGAGATATGGGAAGAGTGCGGACTGAGATAGAGCAAGAACTAGAACAAACCCAACAAGGTTCTTGCTATGAAGTCTCGGTAAGCACTGAAGGGGTTGAAGAATTAAAAAGAATTGAATGAGAAAAGGGTGAAAACAAATAGCCCTCCATTTATTCAACCTTAGGGCAGAAACCGGGTTCAACTCATATGCTACTGATGGTAACATCGGCATTGAAGACAAGACGTCATGGACCCAGTGACGCACTGCACTACAACTTCCCAAACCACTCAAGTTCCTCTTAAAAGGGCTTGTTTCATTCTCACGGGGAACCGACATTATCTATCGACTTTCTCTTAGAGATTGTTGATATTGAAGAAGGAGACCCTCTCCCTAGTCTCCGGTACAGGATCCAAATATGCACATATTGAGTCTAGAGCCACGAGATCATCAGTAAATCTCATTAGGACACTTTCAATGAAGACTCTCTGCTTCACACAATGTGGAAAGAGAGATTATATCTTGAGTCCTACGCATTATCCTTGTGGTATTGCCAGAACATCTGAGTGATATGCATACATATTCACAATGAAGATGGAAAACCTTCTGGAGCCAACATCAAACAAGCTCCTGGTAGGTGGCATGTGAGATCTATTCATTAGATCAACCATGTGACAACTTAACAGAAACAATGGGGCGATTCAAGTCTTGAATCAATCCTGGTTCAGGTTATGGATAGACGGATACCTTTGAAAAACCGGTCTTTGTGCTTAACAACTTTTTCTTTAGCACATCGACCGTGTACTCATTTTTCAAACCAAAAGGTGTTTTTATGATTGATAATTGATTTTCAATAAAACCTTCGTGGTATTGCAAAAACAATTTCTATTGAGCAATACACGATTGTCTTTCAAATCTCTTCTCATCAATCAGTGGACTTAACATTCGCTGGTTCACTCACTCCGTGTTGTCTTCTTTGAGATGTTCCGGTTTGAGAACAGCTAGAGCAGCTGCGAAACCCTGTCAAGGAAATTCTTCAGAATTATACCTGATCACAGGCAGTACATGTACTGATCAACGGGGAACCGTGGGCCGTGTACCTCAATTCAACGAAAGTGATCAAAGACACTTTCGTGCGATTTATTGCTAACTGTTGTATGCAGGTACACCCGACGTTTGCAGCTGATCAGAATGAAGCGGTCAATCCATAGCCGCATGCTCACTTATCACATTCATCTCAAAAGAAATCATGATTAGTGCATCAATGACTCTGATATTTTCACTCCATGCTTCTGCTACGCTGCTGCCAATATCATGAATCAACTAAAGCTTTCGCTACTCTGATGAGAAGATATCATGATCCAGAATGTGAGCATGTCGGTCCGAAAGTCACAACATCACATAATACCAACACCACAATGGATGTCTCAGAGATTTTTTGATAGCTGATGATCTCAAAAGATGGCTCAAAACTATTATCACGTGGATCAGTAAGAGACCTATACTTGGATTAACCAAACATGCAATGTGAAGAATCAATGACTACGAGCTTCGGAGCAAAGTACTACATCAAGAATGCAAGAACAATTTTTTAATGTAATATATGTTTGTATTCAATGTAAGTTTAGTACATGATTGAGGTGACCTCCCTTAGGGGGAGATTGTTAGGAATTAGAAATTCCAGGTACTAAAGAGTCGGTCACCTCAAGTATATGTAATCGATAGAAAGCTCGTAGTCGTAGTTCTTTTAAGTTAAGTAGTATTTAGTTAAGTAACACCGTGGAGGACGGACGGGTCTTTACCCACTGTATGCCTGATCCACAGCCCGATGTGTGGCGTTTTATGTAAGACTATAAATACTCTCTACCTCCCAAGGTAGAGGGTTGGAGCTCATAATAATATCTTTCACTTTCTCTCACTAAGTTCCCTAAACCTCTAACTTTCTCTCTCTAGAACTTCATTCATACGCCACTTTGTGTTATGGTTTGATGTGTATGTGAAAACTAATATCTTACAAGAGTCTTCAAAAAGGCATTGATACAGAGATTAAGGACACGAAAAGAGTGTTTAATGAAATGGAAATTGAGGTAGATGATTATGAACGTGAACTCGAATGTAATGAAATTGAAAGGAAGAATCTACACATCTTAAATAAGAACTTGATCTCTAGTTGTGTCGCTCAAGATGTGTTTTATACTGCCACAAATTATTCTATTACCGCGTTGTCACACCCCCAAATTACCTGTTTTACAGCGGAATGGAATACCTTGGGGAGGACTATCATAGCATCAAGTTACAGTTATATCGAACGACCTAAAGTGTCATTTTGAAAATATCGTTTGATTAAGTACAATAATCAGAGTTTACAAAACATAAGTCCCAATATATTACCAAAGTACCAAAATGAGTTTGTTACAATCAAACGATAGTTAAGTGCACAAAATATATGTGAGAAGCGTCGTCATCACGACTCTATGATATGTCCACATGCATGCCATGAAGTGAATGCCTTAGATACCTGAGATAAAACATGCTAAAAGTGTCAACACAATGGTTGAGTGAGTTCATAGAGTTTGTTTAATAAGTAAAGCTTTTAAAGAGCGTTCATGCAACAAAGGCAAAGTTTTTGGTCATTTAGAATAGTCCACGAAGCAAAGGCATTGTAAATCCACTTAGTTCCAAGTTCCGCCCATACAAAACTTGCAACCTGTGTGTTCACAACCCATTGCCAAAATATGTATAGTTTAATAGTCAAGTGTACGATGTCATAATAGTTCACAATATAGCACCACGTATATAATAATGTATGCCAGGCAAAGCCCCTAGAATAAATAATATGCGTCCCGTAACATAGTGGACGAGAGGTTGGCCGACCTCTAATAGCGCTATCCATACTACCTACTAATAGGAGACTAACAATGCGAATGTACGAACGGTACATCATACAACTATTATATACAATTAAGAACACTCCGAACATGGGAGAATTTAAATTGAAAATGCTCCGTTCCCATAGGGAGACATTCTGCTTCGGACCGGGGAGGCTTTAGGTTACTCCGAACAAGGGAGACTTTATAGTGATGCTCCAAAAATGGGAGACTTTATAGTGATGCTCCGAACATGGGAGACTTTAGGTCAAGGTCATAGCACGTACAGTTCAATAAGTTCAAACAAGTCATAAGTTCGTATTTAAGTTCAAGGATTCCATTCAAAAGTTCGTAATTAAGTTCAAGTGTTCTATTCAAAAGTTCATAATTAAGTTCAAGAGTTTAAGTCGAGTTCAAAAGTTCAAAACAGTCAAAGAGCTCAAAACATATCAAAAGGTTCAAAATAGTTAAAGGGTTCAATATTATGTCAAACAAGTTTAAAATAGTCAAAGGGTTCAATATAAAGTCAAACAAGTTCAAAATAGTCAAATGGTTCAATATTATGTCAAACATGTTCAAAATAGTCAAAGGTTCAATATTAAGTTAAAAGAGATTAATTATATGTCAAAATGTTTTAAATCAAGTTAAAGTGTTCAAATCTATGCCAATATGTTCCTATCAAGTTAAAAGAGTTCAAATATATATGTCGAAGGGCTCAAAATCGCGGAAAGTGGTTCAAATAATAGTGTTCATAATATAGTTATCAATTTAGTTCGGGCACAATCTACTTACTAGCATAAGTAGTGAAACAAAAGGGTAACAAGTTCATGATAGTTCAAAC
The DNA here is from genome assembly GCA_019973895.1 of Chrysanthemum seticuspe. Lineage (NCBI taxonomy): Eukaryota > Viridiplantae > Streptophyta > Magnoliopsida > Asterales > Asteraceae > Chrysanthemum > Chrysanthemum seticuspe. The sequence continues at coordinate 184,807,511 of BPTQ01000007.1, read as the reverse complement.
AATATAGTCTAAGTTCATATAAATGTAAAGTAAAAGCATGAAGTTGAGCATGTATCTCCCCCGAAGAGTTTATAAAACAATTAAACGAGTAAAAGTCGGGCTACGAACTCACCTGATGTAATGATTATGATGACAAAAGTGATACACTGAAATGAGGCACGATCTCTAACTGCAACTACTGTAGTGATGAGGTTTAAAGTGTAAGATATAACTTTTCACATACACATCAAACCATAACACAAAGTAGCATATAGATGGAATTCTAGAGAGAGAAAGTTAGAGGTTTAGGGAACTTAGTGAGAGAAAGTGAAAGATATTATTATGAGCTCCAACTCTCTACCTTGGGAGGTAGAGAGTATTTATAGTCTTACATAAATCGCCACACATCGGGCTGTGGATCAGGCATACAGTGGGTAAAGACCCGTCCGTCCTCCACGGTATTACTTAACTAAATACTACTTATCTAAAAGGAACTATGACTACGAGCTTTCTAACGATTACATATACTTGAGGTGACCGACTCTTTAATACCGGGAATTTCTAATTCCTAACAATCTCCCCCTAAGGGAGGTCACCTCAATCATGTACCAAAAATACATTGAATACAACCAGATAATACATTAACAATTGATCTTGCATTCTTGATGTAGACCTTTGCTCCTAAGCTCGTAGTCATTGATTCTTCACATTGCATGTTTGGTTACTTCAAGTGGAGGTCTTTTACTGATCCACGTGATAATAATTTTGAGCCATCTTTTGAGATCATCAGCTATCAAAAATCTCTAATACATCCTTTGTGGTGTTGTGACTTTAGGACCGACATGCTCACATTCTGGATCATGATATCTTCTCATCAGAGTAGCGGAAGCATTTGTTGAATCATGATATTGGCAGCAGCGTAGCAGAAGCATGGATTGAAAATATCAGAGTCATTGATGCACTTATCATGATTTCTTTTGAGATGAATGTGTAGTGTGAGCATGCGGCTATGGATTGACCGCTTCATTCTGATCAGCTGCAAACGTCGGGAGTACCTGCATACAACAGTTAGCAATAAATCGCACGAAAGTGTCTTTGATCACTTTCGTTGAATTGAGGTACACGGCCCACGGTTCCCCGTTGATCAGTACATGTACTGCCTGTGATCAGGTAAAATTCCGAAGAATTTCCTTGACAGGGTTTCGCAGCTGTTCTAGCTGTTCTCAAACCGGAACGTCTCAAAGAAGACAACACGGAGTGAGTGAACCAGCGAATTTTAAGTCCACTGATTGATGAAAAAAGATTTGAAAAACAATCGTGTATTGCTCAATAGAAATAGTTTTGCAATACAACGAAGGTTTTATTGAAAATCAATTATCAATCATAAAAATACCTTTTGGTTTGAAAAATGAGTACACGGTCGATGTGCTAAAGAAAAGAGTTGTTAAGCACCAAGACCGGTTTTTCAAAGGTATCCGTCAATCTCTAACCTGAACCAGGATTGATTCAAGAAATTGAATCGCCCCATTGTTTCTGTTCAGTTGTCACATGATTGATCCATAAAATAGATCTCACATGCCACCTACCAGGAGCTTGTTTGATGTTGGCTCCAGAAGGCTTTCCATCTTCATTGTGAATATGTTAACACATCACTCAGATGTTCTGGCAATATCACAAGGATAATGCGTAGGACTCAAGATATATTCTCTCTTTCCACATTGTGTGAAACAGAGAGTCTTCATTGAAAGTGTCCTAATGAGATTTATTGATGATCTCGTGGCTCTAGACTCAATTTGTGCATATTTGGATCCTGTGCCGGAGACTAGGGAGAGGGTCTCCTTCTTCAATATCAACCATCTCTAAGAGAAAGTTGATAGATAATGTCGGTTCCCCGTGAGAATGAAACAAGTCCTTTTAAGAGGAACTTGAGTGGTTTGGAAAGTTGAAGTGCAGTGCGTCACTGGGTCCATGACGTCTTGTCTTCAATACCGATGTTACCATCAGTAGCATATGAATTGAACCCCGGTTTCTGCCCTAAGGTTGAATAAATGGAGGGCTATTTGTTTTCACCCTATTCACATTCAATTCTTTTTAATTCTTCAACCCCTTCAGTGCTTACCGACACTTCATAGCTAGAACCTTGTTGGGTTTGTTCCAGTACTAGCTCAGTCTTAGTCCGCACTCTTCCCATATCTCATTTTTCTCCTTTTATCATCATACCTAAGGACTTCTACACTAACTAGTGGATTGTCCCTGGGTAGATCCCTCCGGTTCTGGCGGATCATGGGAACCAATACCTAACCTTATCATCCTTATATCACCGTACATAAAGTAAAGTTGGTCGGTCAATTTGGTATTGTTCGTCTGCCATAGGATCCAATTGAAAACCATTTGAAAATCAATTCAGATACTTGTGATATATTATCAAAGCATTTTGTACCTGAATTGTTTTTGATATTTTTAGAACGAGAACTCCCCCTCAACATGTGCATCAAGTATTTGAAAATGTTTAGCACACGGAGGCAAGAGAAAGAATTAACTTCTTTGATTACCATTTTCTAAAAGATATCAACATCACTTCCCACATCAAATCAAGTAGAAATAGCATTTCCGGGAAGGATGAGGTTTCCATAAATTCGCTACCCCTCAATATGTGCCTCGAGATTTGAACAGAGTTTTGCACATACTAGAGGGACCTTGCACATTGAGATAAGTTTATCACATTTCAAATCATAGGTTTAAGATAGATGCTCCCCCTCAACATGTGCATGGAAAATTTGAAATCGTTTGTCACATGTGGGCAGGATAGCATGTATATCCTTATAAAACCATTTACCTAATTATCAGTTTAAATCCAATTTAAATCACACATTCTCCCCCGATCACAATTATCAAATCATTTGAGATTTGTGATCTCTTATTGATTTAAATTGATTTTGAAAGCTTTTAAGGAGAATTGTGACTTGATTATGAAAGCGTTTGAACTGATAGGGATCGACTCCATTGATAAAACATGCATGTAAATCTTTTGAAAACAATTTAATGCCAAATAACTTTTTAATTTAATTGAAATCATTCTCCCCCTCAATCAATGACATAGGTTGTTGATTGAGAGATAAAGATTTTGACATATGAGTCCTGATGATTATCAAAAATAGAGACTGAGTTATTTTTCAAAGCATTTAGTTTTCAGCAGATAACTGTTTATAGAATCAGAGCATGGAATTTGAAAACATGGTGAAACATGGCTCTGTTCTTTCTTTTAAACCGGGTTATTGCCTAAAAATGACAATAAACCATTTCTCTTTCTCCCAAAAATATTTTTTGATTTTTTGAAATTTTTTTAAATTTCTTTTTTTTTTTTTTTTTTTTTTTTTTTTTTTTTTTGATTTAAGAATTCGAACAACATCTAAAGTCCCGTGTCATTCTTTGAATGACAGCACAAAGACCGTAGATATTATCGAATCGAGAGAAACATGACAAAATGACAATATTTTTTGAAGATTTTTCGAATTTTTCAAATTTTTATGGATTTTGAAAGTTTTATATTTTTCTATTTGATTTTTGAAGGTTTTATAATTTTGTATTTTGTTTTTTCGAATAGTTATATACAAGAGATAGATGAAGATAAACCTTTACTCCTCGTCTTCCTCCTGAAGACGTTTGAGAGTTTCTGGTTGAAGGCTTTTCAAACCAAGTCGTGGAAGCATAAACTCAAAACGTTCTCTTGGAAGAGCTTTGGTGAAGATGTCTGCTAACTGGTATTCAGACCTCACAAAATATAGTTCCACCACACCTTTTTCCACTTGTTCCCTGATGAAATGATGTCGAATGTCGATATGCTTTGCTCTTGAGTGTTGAACGTTGTTGCATGAGAGAGCAATAGCACTTTTATTATCACAGTACAGAGGGATTTTGTTGAATTCAAAGCCATAGTCAGATAATTGAGATCTCATCCATAAGATTTGAGCACAACAAGATGACATGGCTATGTATTCAGCCTCTGTAGAGGAAATAGAAGTACTCATTTGCTTCTTTGAAGACCAGCTCACGAGCTTATCACCCAAAAACTGAGCACCTCCTGACGTACTTCGACGAGTATCTTGACAACCTGCATGATCAGCATCTGCATAGGCCGTTAGTGACATACCGGTGTCCTTCGGGTACCATAGTCCCATATTGATGGTTCCTTGGAGATACCGAAAGACCCGTTTAACTGCTTCAAGGTGCTTTTTAGTAGGCTTAGCCTGGTATCTAGCACACATGCAAACAGCGAACAAGATGTCTGGTCTACTAGCAGTGAGATACATCAGGGATCCAATCATACTCCGATATTTCGTTTGGTCAATCATGATCCCTGAGAGGTCCTCATCTAGTTTGGTTCGGTCAATCATGGGGGTGTCAACAGGGTCACTTGAATCAAATCCAAATTTCTTTAAAATCTCTGTTGCATATTTAGATTGATTTATGAAAATGCCTCCGGGACTTTGTGAAATTTGTAATCCCAAGAAAAATGACATTTGTCCCATCATTGACATTTGAAACTTTGAACTCATTTCATTTGAAAAACGATCACATTCCATTGGGTCAGTCGAGGCAAAAATAATATCATCAACATAAATTTGAACATGAATCAAATGTTTGCCTGACTTCCTGGTGAACAATGTAGGATCAACTGCTCCTTTGATGAATCCGGTTGATAGAAGAAACTTTGACAGTGTATCATACCATGCCCTTGGAGCTTGCTTTAAACCGTAAAGAGCCTTCTTCAAACGATAAACGTGAGAAGGATGCTCTTGATTCACAAATCCTTCAGGTTGGCTGACGTAGACGACTTCTTTAAGATCTCCGTTCAGAAATGCCGTCTTCACATCCATCTGATAGACTACCATGTTCTTACTAGCAGCATTAGCCAGAAAGATTCTAATTGCCTCAATTCGAGCAACAGGAGCAAAAGATTCTTCAAAGTCTATACCCTCCTCTTGACGATATCCTTTAGCAACTAATCGAGCCTTGTTCTTCAACACATCACCATGCTCATCAAGTTTTACTTTGAAGATCCATTTTAGAGCTATAATCATAGCACAGTCTGGAGCAGGTACTAACTCCCATACATCAAGACGATCAAACTCATGAATTTCATCTTGCATGGCATTGAACCAGCTATCTTCATTCATGGCAGATTTAACATCTTTTGGTTCGATTTTAGATAGTACGGAGTTGAAGAAACACCATAAGGCATCGGTTGCAAGTTGTTTCCGGGTTGATACAGGACGAGAGGGATTTCCAATGATGTTGTCTAATGGATGATCGTGAGTCCATTTTCTGAGGTGTTCATGTGGCAGTTGTTGTGGAACTGAGGTAGCTGAGTCGATGTCTCCTGAAGAAGATGGTTCTGATGATGATTCAGGAGTAGCAAATATGTTTTCAAATGGAGCATCTTCAGGAGTAGCAAAGGGATTAACTTCATCATTGATGCCAGAAACATTTCCATGATGTACATTTGAAGAATGATGATTTGTTGATGAGACTGAAGGATCAGCAGCAGGTGCTTCTTGACTTAAAGATATTGAGACTGAGGGGTTGACTTCATTCACTGGAATATGAGCATCCTCCATTGTAGGGATCAGCTCCTCATTAGTAATTGAATCATACAGTTCATCAAACATAGGATCAAACAATTTCTTTACATCATCTTCAGATGGAGGTACATATGGAGTTTCTTGAGAGGAGTTTGGAACAAGGGATGAACCAATGGGACTGTTTTGAAGTGCGGGTCCTGAGCTGGAGTGTCCAGGAGCCATTTGACCGGTCAGCTCATCAAACGTAACGTGAATTGTTTCCATGATATTTCGGGTTCTTTTGTTGTAGATTTGGTATCCCTTTTTGTTTGATGCATATCCTACAAATACTCCAATGTCAGCTTTGGCTCTAAGTTTGCCTAAGTCATGACCCTCATTAGTTGGATAGCACAGTGCACCAAATACACGAAGGAAGGATAGATTAGGTTTTCTGTTGTGGACAAGTTCATATGGAGTTTTTCCATGAATAGTGTGAATCAGAGAACGATTTTGTGTGTAGCATGCAGTGGCAATTGCTTCAGCCCAGAGAAACATTGGAACCTTCGAGTAGATCAACATTGTTCTAGCAGCTTCAACAAGAGTACGATTTCGTCTTTCAACTACACCGTTCTGTTGAGGGGTTCGTGGAACACTTCTTTGATGGCTGATTCCAACGCTTTCATAGAATTCACTAAGTTGTTTGTTGACAAACTCAGTTCCATTGTCTGTTCTGATAATTCTGACAGTTTTGTTTAGTCGAACCTGCAGCTGTTTGATGAGTTTGATGATGATATCAGGAGTTTCATCCTTTGTCCTTAAGAACTTGACCCAGGTGAATCTAGAGTAATCATCAACCACAACTAACACATATTTCTTCCCAAAGATATTCTGCACCCTCATTGGTCCACATAAATCCATATGAATCATATGAAGAACTTCTGTGACAGAGTTAGTTGGTTTGGGTTTATGGGCATACTTCTTGCTTTTTCCCAATTGACATGCTGAACAAAGATGATCCTTTTCATACTTTAGTCTAGGTAAACCTACAACTAAGTCCTTTCTGGAAAGATCGTTGATGGTGCCAAAGTTCAAGTGATTGAGACGACGATGCCATAACCATGACTTTGTTTTTGAAGCCTTAGATAACAAGCAGATTGGAGAGGCCCTCATCATGTCATCGATAGAGATGGTGTAAAGGTTTGAGCCACGAGTTCCTTTCAACAGTTCCTTACCATTAAGATCTCTAACAAAGCAGGTATGTTTTCTGAAGGCTACTTCTAGATCAGAATCACAGAATTGACCAACAGAGAACAGATTATGACCTAAACCTTCCACATAATACACTCTAGAGATGACACTATCACCAACAACATAATCCCCATAACCCATAATAGCACCGAAATGATCATTACCAAATCTAACAATCCCGATGAATTTGCTCACGAAGTTCATGAGCCGCGACCGGTCTCCAGTCATATGCTTCGAACAGCCTGAGTCCAGGTACCACAGAACGATTTGAACGATCTGTAGTTGAACACAGACAAGAATGGATAACTGGATAATTGGGATCCCCATGCAAGAATGGGTTCCATTTGGTTAGTTACAATGGTTGGACCACCCACATCAGAAATAGAAGCATTCATATCAGAAAGTGAGGTAATGGAATCATTGTGAATAGATGCAATACTAGTGTCTGTATTAGCCCTGTTTACAGTGTGACCACTTCTTAAGGGAATAGTTCTACCAGTAGGCATCCATTTTCTAGTGGGCATTATCTGATTAGTCTTATGACCAACAGGTATCCAATAAAAGCCTATTCTGCTGAATGTTCTTCCTGTGGGTTTCCATTGTTTTCTAACTTTCATTCGCTTTTGCCTTTTAGCCCTTTTAACATGAATTTTAGCATTAACAATATTAACTGGACAATTAACATCATTAGGCAAAACATTGACACCACATTCATGATTAGAAATAGAATTCAAGCAGTCATCAGTACAAGGTTTGCAAATAGTATCAGAATTCGAATTAATTACAGTACGCCTATGGCTAATACTAGAATCAACACGATTCGTTTTATTCAATTCAAGCTTAAAGTTCCTAGATTGTTCTTCTACTCTTTTCCAGTGCACATTCTTAGCTTGCGAGGTCCTATCATTCCTTGTATTGTCTTGAGACTTTGACCTGCTCCCTTTAATGTCACTGATTACTCTTGTAGAGGGGATGGGAACATTAGTTTGTTTTACTACTCTTTGCACCACCTGTTTAGATGTGTTGGGATCTGAACTACATGCAGGTGCACTAAGATTCACTTTCTTAAAACTAGAGGTACTGAGATTAGTACTCCTAGAAGGCATCTTTGAGTTCTCTCTCTTAGCATTGACTGATCTAGAATCTGAGCTACTCAAGGGTACACTACGGTTCACATTCAGAATATTGGGAATCGAATGCATATCATACTTGGCATTGGGCATCGAGCATGGAATCAAAGGGTTAACTCTCTCACCTAATGTCTTTGGGCATATTGTGATCAAGCATTCTAAGATTTCTTGAGATCGTTTGGCATATAAGCATGCATGTCCAATTGCATTATCATGAGGTTTCTCTAGCTTATCCTCTTCAACAATCTCACGCAGGCATTCTAAGCAATCCTTAAGGGATGAGAAATATGTTTGAATGGCAAGTTTGTTGTTCCTTAGGTGAGGGGGGACGTATGTCACAGATACAACATATTTATTACCAGAGTGAACCTTTGATACAGCATTCTCCTCATTGATCATTGGCATTTTCCCTTTTACCTGACTCTTCAGATTCTCAATTTCCCTTTGCAATGAAGCTATTTGTTCGTTGTTTTTGTTACGAGTGACTTTAATTGATTCAAACAACTCATTGAAATGACGTTTAACCTTTTCATTTTCTTCTAGAAAACTTTCGTTTTCCTTTTGTAGAGCATTTACTAGGTTTTGAAGATGAAACGTTTGAGAATTCTGAGAATCTAAAGAAGGAGGCATTTGGGAGCCTGTCATATTGTTTGTTTGACCCTTTAATTGAGAGATTTGGGCTTTCAACTTTCTGATCGTGTTGCACTGAGCTTGAATCTGTTCATCAAGTTTGTTAATTTGAAAAACTGCATCAAACTCTGGAGCATCTGAAGATGTCTTGACATTTGAAGTTTTGACATTTTCTTTAAGATGTTGATATTTTAGTTGTAAATTAAAATGCTCAACTTCTAGTTTAGAAAAATGTTTAACGAAATTGTCGTGATCATCCAGTTCAATTTTCTCATTTAGTTTAGAATTAGTTTTTTCAAGCTCAATGACACGATCATGGGAGACTTTCAGGGCCACAGATAATTCATGAAATTTGGAAGCATTAATAGAGCAATTTGAAGCAGTGAAAAACACATCTTGAGCAACACATTCAGTAATAAGATTCTCATTTAATGTATGCAAGTTCTTTCTCTCAATCTCATTATATTTCAGTGCACGCTCATAGTCACTAACTTCAACAACCATTGCATCAAATTCCTTTTCCATTCCCTTAATATCAGTTTCTATTCCCTTTTTAAGACTCTCAAAGTGATCTTTTAGAAGTTTAAAGAAGGGCATGACCTCAGTTAAATAACATTCTTTCATTTGTTCAAAACCCCTTTCTCCTTCAGTTATACCAGTGGGTGTGATCCTTTTCTTGCAAGTTTTCTCAAAATCAACAAATAGTTGAAATATAACGTATTGGCTAATTAATGTCTTGCTTTTAGTGGCAATTGTTCTAGGTACAAGATGCATTGGTGTATTAGGAGGATACACAGTCGCTCTAGGCATTTTCCGAAGGGGAGGGTTAGTTTCAACAATATTTTCCGCTTTCTGCTTATCTAAATCCTTTTTCCAGAAGACTTGTTCGGGAGTCAACAAAGTCTGAGGCTTAAACTTGTTTAAGGAAATCCAGTTTTCCTTCTTGTAATCATGAGGAGTGATAATTATGTTTTTCTCTTTGCATTTGGGATCATTTTGTTTCTTATTCATCTTTTCCCTAGTGATTTCATTTGATTTCTTATCTTCCTCAGTGCACTCAACGCAACTAGGGTTCTGCCTAGGCTTAAGGATTTCATTACCATCATAAAGAACCTTATGAGCATTTCTAGCCCTTTTAATTACCTCTGGATTTGGTTCCTCAACAAGGGGAATGCTATGCTTATCGCTTAAGACTCGATGTTTGGTGACCATGTGAGCAGTCTGAATGGTGTTTCCTTGTATGTACAACTTGTTTTCAAGTTTGTTTTTCAAAGTTTTCAGATTAGAAAAATCTCTCAAGAGTTTTGATTCCTTTGCATTAAATTCTTGCTTAAGCATTTTCACATTTTCTTGAAGTTCTTGTTTTTGCTTAGCTGTTTTAGAAAGTTTTTCTTGCAAGGAATGTAATTCTTGTTTCAATACTTCTTCTCTAAACTTACTTTTTCTAATTACTGTACTCACTTGGTCATCCATTTCCTGCTCACGAGTGGTCAACTCAAATTTTGCACGTTGTTCATAAATAGCAACACGTTCCTTATAGGCATTTAGTTCAGAAATTACGGAATCATCAGGAGCACATGCAGTGTATTCATCAAAGACATAGTCATTGTTGACTGCAGAAGATGCATCACTTGGTACAACTTCACTTTCACTTTGTTTCACGTATTGATCGTATGGGACAATATTGTTATTACCCATATTTTCAACATTTGATTCAATAGTTTCAGTTGGTTGTACTTTGTCATGCATCTGTTGCACATCAGCATCATCGTATAGTTTTAATACCTCTGAGATGAGTTTGTCCTTGGATGGGCCAGCTTGTGGTGAAGAAGAGACCTTGGGAGAGACCATTGGAGAAATGCTAGCCATAAAAATTGTGTGTGCAGTAGGTCCATCATCTACATCAGAGTCGTATGCATCACAGTCAGCGACTTGAAAGGCATTCTGATGATTGTGACCTATCTCCTGAATAGGCTGCTCATCCACATCTGCATCATAGGTCTTGGCATTGCCCTCAGCAAGAAATAGCAATTCCTCTTCATTCAAAGCAGCTCCATTGTCCTGAGCTTGTGCCAGCAGCATCTTATCTCTGAAGTAATCAGCATTCTGTGGACGCTTTGGAGATGTGCAGTTCCTTGCAATGTGTCCCTCACCACCACAGTTATAGCATTTGATCGGCTTAGCTTGACCTTGGTTACCATTCCTTCCTCGATTCTGATTGCCCACATAACCTCTACCAGCACCACCCCTTCCCTGATCATACTGTCTTTCCTGGACTGGTTGCACCACGATCCTTCCATCTTTAACAGTAGCTTGATTGTGTGGGTTAGATGCTGTTCTGAGGTTGTTGTTGGTTTGTGGGAGAGAATTCATGTTTTGGCTAATCAGAAGAGCTAGTTGATTAATGAAGCTTCCCACGTGTGCATCAGCATCAACTTGTTTGTACATAGGATCAGGAATGAGTTTGTGATTACCATTACCCAAGGGTATGACTTGTGAAGCTTTGGTTGTGATTCCGATGTTTGAGTAGAAGGCAGTTGAATCATTAGACGAGCTTGTCTCTCCCGGGTTAGTTTTGAACTGATTGAGAATCAGTTTTTCAAACATAGCATGTCTCTCATTCTGAAGGAGGAAGGCACAGAGTTGCTCATAGTTTGTGTTCTTCAATCCTTTAGTAAGCTTCACAGCGGTAACAAACTTGTGCCATTCGGGATTCATGTTGTTCACAAATTTTGAATTCAACTGAATGTTAGGCATAGTCATTCTGATGTTCCTCATGTCATTAACTAACTTATGAAATCTCACATAGTACTCATAGACATTCTCATCTGGTTTCATCTTGAAGTGCTCAAATTCGTCATAGAGTTGGGATTCTCTGTCTTCCATGGTTAATTCTGAACCTGAGAGAAGCATCTTTACATTATCCCAAACTGCCTTTGCATCAGTGTTATGATTGATCAGCTTGTAGATGTCTTTAGGAAGACCTTGAAGAACAATGTTTGAAGCCCTGATATCTGCATCGAATCTCTTTTTCTCCTTATCATCAAGCTCATCATACATCTTAGGTCTGTCCATTCCGTAAACAGGAGTACCATCTTCATTAGTATCTAGTATGTCTCTAGTCGTCTCAACTCGATATGGTCCTTCATCAATGGATTTGAGAATGTTGACACCATTTTCCTTTCCAAGGCAATACAATCTGATTCGTTGAGCCCAAGAATCGTAGTCAGTTCTGTCAAGCATGGGTGGACGAGTATCTGAGCCAGCTGCTTGAACATCCTCGGCGACAGTGGAGATGACAGTAGGAACGTTGGTAGACATGTTAACAGATTATACGGGATTTTATAACTCTATGATTAAACCGGGAAATAGATTCTTTCACGGGATTTTACTAAATCAAGAGAAAACCGTAAACAATTACTCAAGTCGCTAGAAGATAATGCACTAAGTCGCTAGAAATTAATGCACTAAGTCGCTAACAATTAATGCACTAAGTCGCTAACACTTAATTCGCTAGCTAAGTCGCTAGAGTCCCAAGTCTCTAGACAAAAAGCAAGTCGCTAAGTAGTAACTCGCAAACCCTCAAGTCGCTAGCAAAATTTTGGCAGCAATTCGCTACACAAGTCGCTAGAGATATAAGTCGCTAAAGAGCAACTCGCTACAGACCAAGTCGCTACCACCAAGTCGCTACTCGTAGTGGAGAGTCCACTACTTGTACTTTAACTCGCTAGATCTAACTCGCTAGATTTAACACTGTAACTCGCTACAATTTTGTGAAGCAAGTCGCTACGAAGAAGATTATCCGTGAACTAAGTAGCTAGCAAGAAAAACCATATAAACATCACTTTTCAATCCAAAAACAACCCAACCAAGATGATTCAAGCTTACCAAATGAAAACCTAAACACTTGTGATGATTCTAAACATAAAAGTACTAACAAAATTCAAACTTTAACACAAGAAATCAACCAAATGATGCAAAAACCACTAAACTTTTTCAAACTCAAAAACCACCTAAAAACCACTAGAAATCCAAAGATGTGCAAGATATGATCTAACCATGGCTCTTGATACCAATTGTAAGATATAACTTTTCACATACACATCAAACCATAACACAAAGTAGCATATAGATGGAATTCTAGAGAGAGAAAGTTAGAGGTTTAGGGAACTTAGTGAGAGAAAGTGAAAGATATTATTATGAGCTCCAACTCTCTACCTTGGGAGGTAGAGAGTATTTATAGTCTTACATAAATCGCCACACATCGGGCTGTGGATCAGGCATACAGTGGGTAAAGACCCGTCCGTCCTCCACGGTATTACTTAACTAAATACTACTTATCTAAAAGGAACTATGACTACGAGCTTTCTAACGATTACATATACTTGAGGTGACCGACTCTTTAATACCGGGAATTTCTAATTCCTAACATAAAGAACAAGGTTTTTCCTAATACCCTAGGTTTTTATTTCAAAACCTTGATTAAGAGTATACTAGTGTTAATATTTTAGCTTGATCTTGCAAAAATTTTGGTTTCTTCTTGGTTCTTCTCAATGGCCGGTTATACAATGGAAATGAGGAGAGTGATATGTTTTGATTTCACCTAAGATATATTGTATGTATGTGTAATTATTTGTTTATAATTAATACAAGTACATGTGTAGCTCTAGTAAGAAATTTTTTATGAAATATGTTGTGTCATGGTCTTAATGTCGACAAGAAGAAAAAAAAATGAAAATGTAATGTATTTTGTGCAAGTAAATGTAATAATGTTTAAGTAATATAGGTAATTTGTGAGTTTAAATAAGCATTTAGGGTAGCGTTAGCTAGAAATTAATTTTAACGGAACAAAATAAAATATATCGAAGTCGTAAAAATTATAAAAATACATTTCTTACAAGAATTTAGTGAAATAATAATTATCGAGTAGTATTTACGAAAACCCTCGTAAATATATATATATAACAATTTATATACAAAATAAATTGAAATCATCGGGTAAACTAATAATATAATTTTTATGGTCTTAATATGAGTATAAAAATATATTAGGATAATTTTTGGAAGTGTCGGATCAAATATTCAAAATGAATGATTATGCGATAGCGTTTATTTAATAGGAAAATATACGTTTAATGAAATATACGAACCCATGCATGAACTAATATGCAGATAATGGTCGTAAATATAAATTTTTCTCCGGGGATGAATAGTGTTTTGAAAAATGACCGGAAATTGAGAATGATGAATAGTAAAATTTTGAAATAACTTCTCAAAATATCAACTCGACTTCAGAAATGACCGGAAATTGAGAATTGTGACATTCTTCCCCTGTCAGAAGAATCACGTCCTCGTGATTTAATTAATGATAACTATAGTCCGAACCTCGACAAGGGTTCTAAAAGTTTATGCTCATGTGTAGTCTAAGTGATGATGTCAATGCTCATGCATATGGGTTCCTCATCCAACTAAGTACGTACTTGTGCTATCGTGACTATTTCCCATTCCAAAGACATGCTCTCTTATGGTTTAGGTTTGATGAGGCAAGCTTTTCCATTCTCGAGCAAAACCCTCAAAAGACTTTTAGGTAACTGATTTTTACTTAATTTCACAACTCATCAAACAAGAACTGTCATAAGATTAGGCTAAATCGGTTTGAGTAACAACTTGTTTCTAGCTTGATCTTTGCAACTCATCAAACAAGAACTGTCATTCAGATCAAACTGGAAACAAGTGGTTTGAAGAAAAATCTTTTGAAAATTTGGCTCGATTACGGAATTGCTTACTCATATGAGACTACTACTCCCTTCATTGCATGATTCTTCCCGAATTAGACATAGGTGATCAGGCTATGTATAATTTAGGAGTAACTATGTAATGCTTGGACTAATCGACTCATATGATGTTTGGTGTTGAGTCATAAACCCGTATGTATAATGAGTATGCACTTATAATGATATGCTATGATGATGTAGTTATAGTCTAGGGTCGATGATGCAACCTAGTTCTCTATAACCGATGCTCTGATACCAATCTGTTACACCCCCAAATTACCTGTTTTACAGCGGAATGGAATACCTTGGGGAGGACTGTCATAGCATCAAGTTACAGTTATATCGAACGACCTAAAGTGTCGTTTTGAAAATATCGTTTGATTAAGTAAAATAATCAGAGTTTACAAAACATAAGTCCCAATAGATTACCAAAGTACCAAAATGAGTTTGTTACAATCAAACGATAGTTAAGTGCATAAAATATATGTGAGACGCGTCGTCATCACGACTCTATGATAAGTCCACATGCATGCCATGAAGTGAATGCCTTAGATACCTGAGATAAAACATGCTAAAAGTGTCAACACAATGGTTGAGTGAGTTCATAGAGTTTGTTTAATAAGTAAAGCTTTTAAAGAGCGTTCATGCAACCAAGGCAAAGTTTTTGGTCATTTAGAATAGTCGACGAAGCAAAGGCATTGTAAATCCACTCAGTTCCAAGTTCCGCCCAAACAAAATTTGCAACCTGTGTATTCACAACCCATTGCCAAAATATGTATAGTTTAATAGTCAAGTGTACGATGTCATAATAGTTCACAATATAGCACCACGCATATAATAATGTATGCCAGGCAAAGCCCTTAAAATAAATAATATGCGTCCCGTAACATAGTGGACGAGAGGTTGGCTGACCTCTAATAGCGCTATCCATACTACCTACTAATCGGAGACCAACAATGCGAATGTACGAACGGTACATCATACGACTATTATATACAATTAAGAACACTCCGAACATGGGAGAATTTAAATTGAAAATGCTCCGTTCCCATAGGGAGACATTCTGCTCCGGACCAGGGAGGATTTAGGTTGCTCCGAACAAGGGAGACTTTATAGTGATGCTCTGAACATGGGAGACTTTATAGTGATGCTCCGAACATGGGAGACTTTATAGTGATGCTCCGAACATGAGAGACTTTAGGTCAAGGTCATAACACGTACAATTCAATAAGTTCAAACAAGTCATAAGTTCGTATTTAAGTTCAAGGGTTCCATTCAAAAGTTCGTAATTAAGTTCAAGTGTTCCATTCAAAAGTTCATAATTAAGTTCAAGAGTTTAAGTCGAGTTCAAAAGTTCAAAACAGTCAAAGAGCTCAAAACATATCAAAAGGTTCAAAATAGTTAAAGGGTTCAATATTATGTCAAACAAGTTCAAAATAGTCAAAGGGTTTAATATAAAGTCAAAAAAGTTCAAAATAGTCAAATGGTTCAATATTACGTCAAACATGTTCAAAATAGTCAAAGGTTCAATATTAAGTTAAAAGAGATTAATTATATGTCAAAATGTTTTAAATCAAGTTAAAGTGTTCAAATCTTTGCCAATATATTCCTATCAAGTTAAAAGATTTCAAATATATATGTCGAAGTGCTCAAAATCACGGAAAGTGGTTCAAATAATAGTGTTCATAACATAGTGATCAATTTAGTTCGGGCACAATCTACTTACTAGCATAAGTAGTGAAACAAAAGGGTAACAAGTTCATGATAGTTCAAACAATATAGTCTAAGTTCATATAAGTGTAAAGTAAAAGCATGAAGTTGAGCATGTATCTCCCCCGAAGAGTTTATAAAACAATTAAACGAGTAAAAGTGGGGCTACGAACTCACCTGATGTAATGATTATGATGACAAAAGTGGATACACTGAAATGAGGCATGATCTCTAACCGCAACTAGTATAGTGATGAGGTTTAAAGAACAAGGTTTTTCCTAATACCCTAGGTTTTTATTTCAAAACCTTGATTAAGAGTATACTAGTGTTAATATTTTAGCTTGATCTTGCAAAAATTTTGGTTTCTTCTTCGTTCTTCTCTATGGCCGGTTATACAATGGAAATGAGGAGAGTGATATGTTTTGATTTCACCTAAGATATATTGTATGTATGTGTAAGTTATTTGTTTATAATTAATACAAGTACATGTGTAGCTCTAGTAAGAAAATTTTTATGAAATATGTTGTGTCATGGTCTTAATGTCGACAAGTAGAAAAAAAATGAAAATGTAATGTATTTTGTGCAAGTAAATATAATAATGTTTAAGTAATATAGGTAATTTGTGAGTTTAAATAAGCATTTAGGGTAGCGTTAGCTAGAAATAAATTTTAACGGAACAAAATAAAATATATCGAAGTCGTAAAAATTATAAAAATACATTTCTTACAAAAATTTAGTGAAATAATAATTATCGAGTAGTATTTACGAAAACCCTCGTAAATATATATATATAACAATTTATATACAAAATAAATTGAAATCATCGGGTAAACTAATAATATAATTTTTATGGTCTTAATATGAGTATAAAATATATTAGGATAATATTTGGAAGTGTCGGATCAAATATTCAAAATGAATGATTATGCGATAGCGTTTATTTAATAGGAAAATATACGTTTAATGAAATATACGAACCCATGCATGAACTAATATGCAGATAATGGTCGTAAATATAAATTTTTCTCCGGGGATGAATAGTGTTTTATGAATAGTAAAATTTTGAAATAACTTCTCAAAATATCAGCTCGACTTCAAAAATGTTGAATAGTAAAATGATGAATAGTAACCGATGAATAGTAAATTCCCGAGATGAATAGTAGATTTGAAAAATGACCGGAAATTGAGAATAGTGACATTCTTCCCCTGTCAGAGGAATCACGTCCTCGTGATTTAATTAATGATAACTATAGTCCGAACCTCGACAAGGGTTCTAAAAGTTTATGCTCATGTGTAGTCTAAGTGATGATGTCAATGCTCATGCATATGGGTTCCTCATCCAACTAAGTACGTACTTGTGCTATCGTGACTATTTCCCATTCCAAAGACATGCTCTCTTATGGTTTAGGTTTGATGAGGCAAGCTTTTCCATTCTCGAGCAAAACCCTCAAAAGACTTTTAGGTAACTGATTTTTACTTAATTTCACAACTCATCAAACAAGAACTGTCATAAGATTAGGCTAAATCGGTTTGAGTAACAACTTGTTTCTAGCTTGATCTTTGCAACTCATCAAACAAGAACTGTCACTCAGATCAAACTGGAAACAAGTGGTTTGAAGAAAAATCTTTTGAAAATTTGGCTCGATTACGGAATTGCTTACTCATATGAGACTACTACTCCCTTCATTGCATGATTCTTCCTGAATTAGACATAGGTGATCAGGCTATGTATAATTTAGGAGTAACTATGTAATGCTTGGACTAATCGACTCATATGATGTTTGGTGTTGAGTCATAAACCCGCATGTATAATGAGTATGCACTTATAATGATATGCTATGATGATGTGGTTATAGTCTAGGGTCGATGATGCAACCTAGTTCTCCATAACCGATGCTCTGATACCAATCTGTTACACCCCCAAATTACCTGTTTTACAGCGGAATGGAATACCTTGGGGAGGACTGTCATAGCATCAAGTTACAGTTATATCGAACGACCTAAAGTGTCGTTTTGAAAATATCGTTTGATTAAGTAAAATAATCAGAGTTTACAAAACATAAGTCCCAATAGATTACCAAAGTACCAAAATGAGTTTGTTACAATCAAACGATAGTTAAGTGCATAAAATATATGTGAGACGCGTCGTCATCACGACTCTATGATAAGTCCACATGCATGCCATTAAGTGAATGCCTTAGATACCTGAGATAAAACATGCTAAAAGTGTCAACACAATGGTTGAGTGAGTTCATAGAGTTTGTTTAATAAGTAAAGCTTTTAAAGAGCGTTCATGCAACAAAGGCAAAGTTTTTGGTCATTTAGAATAGTCCACGAAGCAAAGGCATTGTAAATCCACTCAGTTCCAAGTTCCGCCCATACAAAACTTGCAACCTGTGTGTTCACAACCCATTGTCAAAATATGTACAGTTTAATAGTCAAGTGTACGATGTCATAATAGTTCACAATATAGCACCGCGTAGATAATAATGTATGCCAGGCAAAGCCCCTAGAATAAATAATATGCGTCCCGTAACATAGTGGACGAGAGGTTGGCCGACCTCTAATAGCGCTATCCATACTACCTACTAATCAGAGACTAACAATGCGAATGTACGAACGGTACATCATACGACTATTATATACAATTAAGAACACTTTGAACATGGGAGAATTTAAATTGAAAATGCTCCGTTCCCATAGGGAGACATTCTGCTCCAGACCAGGGAGGATTTAGGTTGCTCCGAACAAGGGAGACTTTATAGTGATGCTCCGAACATGGGAGACTTTATATTGATGCTCCGAACATGGGAGACTTTATAGTGATGCTCCGAACATGGGAGACTTTTGGTCAAGGTCATAGCACGTACAATTCAATAAGTTCAAACAAGTCATAAGTTCGTATTTAAGTTCAAGGGTTCCATTCAAAAGTTCGTAATTAAGTTCAAGTGTTCCATTCAAAAGTTCGTAATTAAGTTCAAGAGTTTAAGTCGAGTTTAAGTCGAGTTCAAAAGTTCAAAACAGTCAACGAGCGCAAAACATATCAAAAGGTTCAAAATAGTTAAAGGGTTCAATATTATGTCAAACAAGTTCAAAATAGTCAAAGGGTTCAATATAAAGTCAAACAAGTTCAAAATAGTCAAATGGTTCAATATTACGTCAAACATGTTCAAAATAGTCAAAGGTTCAATATTAAGTTAAAAGAGATTAATTATATGTCAAAATGTTTTAAATCAAGTTAAAGTGTTCAAATCTATGCCAATATGTTCCTATCAAGTTAATAGATTTCAAATATATATGTCGAAGGGCTCAAAATCACGGAAAATGGTTCAAATATTAGTGTTCATAACATAGTGATCAATTTAGTTCGGGCACAATCTACTTACTAGCATAAGTAGTGAAACAAAAGGGTAACAAGTTCATGATAGTTCAAACAATATAGTCTAATTTCTTATAAGTGTAAAGTAAAAGCATGAAGTTGAGCATGTATCTCCCCCGAAGAGTTTATAAAAAAATTAAACGAGTAAAAGTGGGGCTACGAACTCACCTGATGTAATGATTATGATGACAAAAGTGGATACACTGAAATGAGGCACGATCTCTAACCGCAACTAGTGTAGTGATGAGGTTTAAAGAACAAGGTTTTTCCTAATACCCTAGGTTTTTATTTCAAAACCTTGATTAAGAGTATACTAGTGTTAATATTTTAGCTTGATCTTGCAAAAATTTTGGTTTCTTCTTCGTTCTTCTCTATGGCCGGTTATACAATGGAAATGAGGAGAGTGATATGTTTTGATTTCACCTAAGATATATTGTATGTATGTGTAAGTTATTTGTTTATAATTAATACAAGTACATGTGTAGCTCTAGTAAGAAAATTTTTATGAAATATGTTGTGTCATGGTCTTAATGTCGACAAGAAGAAAAAAAATGAAAATGTAATGTATTTTGTGCAAGTAAATATAATAATGTTTAAGTAATATAGGTAATTTGTGAGTTTAAATAAGCATTTAGGGTAGCGTTAGCTAGAAATAAATTTTAACGGAACAAAATAAAATATATCGAAGTCGTAAAAATTATAAAAATACATTTCTTACAAAAATTTAGTGAAATAATAATTATCGAGTAGTATTTACGAAAACCCTCGTAAATATATATATATAACAATTTATATACAAAATAAATTGAAATCATCGGGTAAACTAATAATATAATTTTTATGGTCTTAATATGAGTATAAAATATATTAGGATAATATTTGGAAGTGTCGGATCAAATATTCAAAATGAATGATTATGCGATAGCGTTTATTTAATAGGAAAATATACGTTTAATGAAATATACGAACCCATGCATGAACTAATATGCAGATAATGGTCGTAAATATAAATTTTTCTCCGGGGATGAATAGTGTTTTATGAATAGTAAAATTTTGAAATAACTTCTCAAAATATCAGCTCGACTTCAAAAATGTTGAATAGTAAAATGATGAATAGTAACCGATGAATAGTAAATTCCCGAGATGAATAGTAGATTTGAAAAATGACCGGAAATTGAGAATAGTGACATTCTTCCCCTGTCAGAGGAATCACGTCCTCGTGATTTAATTAATGATAACTATAGTCCGAACCTCGACAAGGGTTCTAAAAGTTTATGCTCATGTGTAGTCTAAGTGATGATGTCAATGCTCATGCATATGGGTTCCTCATCCAACTAAGTACGTACTTGTGCTATCGTGACTATTTCCCATTCCAAAGACATGCTCTCTTATGGTTTAGGTTTGATGAGGCAAGCTTTTCCATTCTCGAGCAAAACCCTCAAAAGACTTTTAGGTAACTGATTTTTACTTAATTTCACAACTCATCAAACAAGAACTGTCATAAGATTAGGCTAAATCGGTTTGAGTAACAACTTGTTTCTAGCTTGATCTTTGCAACTCATCAAACAAGAACTGTCACTCAGATCAAACTGGAAACAAGTGGTTTGAAGAAAAATCTTTTGAAAATTTGGCTCGATTACGGAATTGCTTACTCATATGAGACTACTACTCCCTTCATTGCATGATTCTTCCTGAATTAGACATAGGTGATCAGGCTATGTATAATTTAGGAGTAACTATGTAATGCTTGGACTAATCGACTCATATGATGTTTGGTGTTGAGTCATAAACCCGCATGTATAATGAGTATGCACTTATAATGATATGCTATGATGATGTGGTTATAGTCTAGGGTCGATGATGCAACCTAGTTCTCCATAACCGATGCTCTGATACCAATCTGTTACACCCCCAAATTACCTGTTTTACAGCGGAATGGAATACCTTGGGGAGGACTGTCATAGCATCAAGTTACAGTTATATCAAACGACCTAAAGTGTCGTTTTGAAAATATCGTTTGATTAAGTAAAATAATCAGAGTTTACAAAACATAAGTCCCAATAGATTACCAAAGTACCAAAATGAGTTTGTTACAATCAAACGATAGTTAAGTGCATAAAATATATGTGAGACGCGTCGTCATCACGACTCTATGATAAGTCCACATGCATGCCATTAAGTGAATGCCTTAGATACCTGAGATAAAACATGCTAAAAGTGTCAACACAATGGTTGAGTGAGTTCATAGAGTTTGTTTAATAAGTAAAGCTTTTAAAGAGCGTTCATGCAACAAAGGCAAAGTTTTTGGTCATTTAGAATAGTCCACGAAGCAAAGGCATTGTAAATCCACTCAGTTCCAAGTTCCGCCCATACAAAACTTGCAACCTGTGTGTTCACAACCCATTGTCAAAATATGTACAGTTTAATAGTCAAGTGTACGATGTCATAATAGTTCACAATATAGCACCGCGTAGATAATAATGTATGCCAGGCAAAGCCCCTAGAATAAATAATATGCGTCCCGTAACATAGTGGACGAGAGGTTGGCCGACCTCTAATAGCGCTATCCATACTACCTACTAATCAGAGACTAACAATGCGAATGTACGAACGGTACATCATACGACTATTATATACAATTAAGAACACTTTGAACATGGGAGAATTTAAATTGAAAATGCTCCGTTCCCATAGGGAGACATTCTGCTCCAGACCAGGGAGGATTTAGGTTGCTCCGAACAAGGGAGACTTTATAGTGATGCTCCGAACATGGGAGACTTTATATTGATGCTCCGAACATGGGAGACTTTATAGTGATGCTCCGAACATGGGAGACTTTTGGTCAAGGTCATAGCACGTACAATTCAATAAGTTCAAACAAGTCATAAGTTCGTATTTAAGTTCAAGGGTTCCATTCAAAAGTTCGTAATTAAGTTCAAGTGTTCCATTCAAAAGTTCGTAATTAAGTTCAAGAGTTTAAGTCGAGTTTAAGTCGAGTTCAAAAGTTCAAAACAGTCAACGAGCGCAAAACATATCAAAAGGTTCAAAATAGTTAAAGGGTTCAATATTATGTCAAACAAGTTCAAAATAGTCAAAGGGTTCAATATAAAGTCAAACAAGTTCAAAATAGTCAAATGGTTCAATATTACGTCAAACATGTTCAAAATAGTCAAAGGTTCAATATTAAGTTAAAAGAGATTAATTATATGTCAAAATGTTTTAAATCAAGTTAAAGTGTTCAAATCTATGCCAATATGTTCCTATCAAGTTAATAGATTTCAAATATATATGTCGAAGGGCTCAAAATCACGGAAAATGGTTCAAATATTAGTGTTCATAACATAGTGATCAATTTAGTTCGGGCACAATCTACTTACTAGCATAAGTAGTGAAACAAAAGGGTAACAAGTTCATGATAGTTCAAACAATATAGTCTAATTTCTTATAAGTGTAAAGTAAAAGCATGAAGTTGAGCATGTATCTCCCCCGAAGAGTTTATAAAAAAATTAAACGAGTAAAAGTGGGGCTACGAACTCACCTGATGTAATGATTATGATGACAAAAGTGGATACACTGAAATGAGGCACGATCTCTAACCGCAACTAGTGTAGTGATGAGGTTTAAAGAACAAGGTTTTTCCTAATACCCTAGGTTTTTATTTCAAAACCTTGATTAAGAGTATACGAGTGTTAATATTTTAGCTTGATCTTGCAAAAATTTTGGTTTCTTCATGGTTCTTCTCTATGGCCGGTTATACAATGGAAATGAGGAGAGTGATAATGTTTGAGTTCACCTAAGATATATTGTATGTATGTGTAAGTTATTTGTTTATAATTAATACAAGTACATGTGTAGCTCTAGTAAAAAGATTTTTATGAAATATGTTGTGTCATGGTCTTAATGTCGACAAGAAGGAAAAAAATGAAAAGGTAATGTATTTTGTGCAAGTAAATGTAATAATGTTTAAGTAATAAACGTAATTTGTGAGTTTAAATAAGCATTTAGGGTAGCGTTAGCTAGAAATAAATTTTAACGGAACAAAATAAAATATATCGAAGTCGTAAAAATTATAAAAATACATTTCTTACAAGAATTTAGTAAAATAATAATTATCGAGTAGTATTTACGAAAACCGTCGTAAATATATATATATATATATAACAATTTATATACAAAATAAATTGAAATCATCGGGTAAACTGATAATATAATTTTTATGGTCTTAATATGAGTATAAAAATATATTAGGATAATTTTTGGAAGTTTCGTATCAAATATTCAAAATAAATAATTATGCGATAGCATTTATTTAATAGGAAAATATACGTTTAATGAAATATGCGAACCCATGCATGAACTAATATGCATATAATGGTCGTAAATATAAATTTTTCTCCAGGGATGAATAGTGTTTTGTGAATAGTAAAATTTTGAAATAACTTCTCAAAATATCAACTCGACTTAAAAAACGATGAATAGTAAAATGTTGAATAGTAACCGATGAATAGTAAATTCCCGAGATGAATAGTAAATTTAAAAAATGACCGGAAATTGAGAATTGTGACACGCGTCTCAATTTCATGAATTGTCCGTTGCTCTGAAAGTTTCCCATGACCGTGTCATTGAGCTTGAAAACACAAATTCAAAACTGCATGAGAAAATAGAACAGGATGATTATGATAATTTGGTAAAACATTATTCTAAGCTGGAAGTTGAACATTTTTATTTGCAACTAAAATATCAACATCTTAAAGAAAATGTTAAAACCTCAAATAACAAGACATCCTCGGATGTTCCTGAGTTTGATGCAGTTTTTGAAATAAGCAAACGTGACGAACATATTCGAGCTCACTGCAACACGATCAGAAGGTTGAAAACCAAAATTTCACAATTAAAGGGGGATAAGAACAATGTGAATGGCTCCCAAATGCCTCCTCCTTTAGATTCTCAGTATTCTCAAAACATTCATATTCAAAACATCATTAATGTATTACAACAAGAAAATGAGAGTTTTCTAGAAGACAATGAAAAGGTTAAACGACACTTCAAAGAGTTATATGATTCAATGAAACTCACTCGTGACAAGAACAATGAAAAAATAACTTCTTTACAAAAGGAAAATGAGAATCTGAAGAGTCAGGTAAAAGGGAAAATGCCACTTGTCTGTGATGAGAATGTTATATCAAAGGCATCTGCAGATTCTAAGTATGCTGTGACTGTAAAGTGTATTCCTCCTCATCTTAGAAATAACGAACTTGTGTTCAAGAATATCTGTTGGGAATAATCCGTTACCACGGATAGTAGTGGTTTACACTGCTTGGTTTAACACTAGCAGTGGAAACATATTTCCACTGCAAGTTATTTATTACCACTGCTATTAGTTTATGATATGGTTTAACGCGTATTGATAAGTATAGAATAGATTTTGTGTATATTCTATTATGTTAGCTATATACTTATCTTGTAAAGGACTCCTTGTTGTATAAAAGGAGATCCTAGGTCATTGTCTTAGGTACGTATTACTTTACAATATTATCTACGAAAGCTTCAAGGTGTAACCCTAGTGATACCAAGATCACTCGTATTATTTCATTAATAATATTGGAGCTTGAGTTTTGTGTTAACTTGTGTTTACTCTCATACATCATATAATTCGTCTTCTAAGTATTACTTAAGTAAATTCCGCTTGCTTGATAATATTATACAAAATATCATTGACACAAGGAGAGTGTCTTAGATCCATCAAGTGGTATCAGAGCAAGGTTCTGATATTTTGTTTTAGAAGATCCAAAGAATTAGCTTGACTCACTCTCTCAAGACAATGGAGATGGGAAACAATCAATCAAACTCTTCTTCTACACCCAGACTCCTTAAGCTTAAGCTTAATGAGTTTGAGATGTGGAGGATACTGATTGAGCAATACTTCCTCATACAGGACTATGCTCTATGGGAGATCATTCAACTTGGTGATTCTTTCAAATCTGTGACCACTACTTCAAAAGTTGGTGACACAGATGTTGTGAACGTTTTTGTGCCTGAATCAAATTCTGAAAAAGCTCAAAAGAAAAATGATCTTAAAGCTAGAAGTCTATTGCTGATGACTCTTCCTAGAGACCAGATTATCGCATTCAGCAAATTCAAGACTGCTAAAGAACTGTTTGAAGAGATTTGCTCAGTGTTTAGTGGTAATGATGCAAAAACGAAGACTCAGAAGACATTGTTAAAGCAAAGTTATGAAAACTTCTCTGCTTTAAGCAATGACTCACTTGATAGCATTTTTACCAAACTTCAGAAGATTGTTACACAACTAACTGTGTTTGGCATTGAGGTAGAAAAGGAAGACCTCAATTTGAAGTTTCTAAGAAGTTTGCCTTCAGAGTTTCAAACCAATGTTACTGTATGGGAAAACAAAACAGACATTGAAACAATGAAGCTCAATGATCTTTACAACAACTTCAAACTTTTTGAGCAAAGGTTGAAGAAGGCAGGGAAACTTGGTACAAGCTCTAGTAGCTTGGCATTGTTGTCAAATTCTATTGACAGTGATGATTCTGAAGATGAAAGTGATGATGATATTGCCACTGTAGGTTCTAAAGTTTCCACTGGTAATGTTAATGTTACCACTGCAGGTTCCAAAAAGAAGGTTGCTAGTATTGGAGATCCTACCTTTTATGCTTTTATCTCCACACAAGTTGATGGCTCTGTCTTAACTCATGAAGACATAGAGCAAATTGATGAAGATGACTTGGAAGAGATGGATATAAAATGGCAGATAGCTCTTCTTAGCATGAGGGCTAAGAAATTCTACAAGAAGACTGGCAAGCCTATTCACATTAATGGTGATGATATTGCAGGTTTTGATAAGAAGAAAGTGGAGTGCTTTAACTGCCACAAGTTTGGACATTTTGCTAGAGAACGTAGAAGACCAAAGACCAAGGACAACAGGTCTACATGGTACAAGCAAAAGAAGGGACCAACTGTGGAAGAACCAAAGGCAATGTTGGCTATTGATGGTGTAAGCTATGATTGGAGTTTCATAGATGATGAACAAGAAGAAGAACATTCAGATGCTGCTCTTGTTGCTACTGAATTTGCTCTCATGGCTTTCTCTGATTCTGAGGTACAAAACTTTGATAGTTGTTCTAAAACATGTAGGGCTGCTAAAGAAGTTGAAAGACTTAATGATTTGTACTCTAATGAAAGGCAAGAATTATATACTGCTAATTATACTGTGGCTAATCTTAGGAGAGCTATGGCAGTATTAGAAAATCAAATAGAGCACTATCAAGCAAATGAGTCAAATTATAATGATGATATGATTCTTCTTAGGAGAGAGGTAGAACATACAACTTCTGTGAATGAAGCATACCTAAAGGAGCTTGAAAAACTCCAAAAGAAACTTGAAAATGTCAATTTAACTGTAGACACATATTATCATCAGTCTAAGTCAATTGATAAAATTTGGAATGCTCAAGTAATTAATAAAGCTAAGTCTGGTATGGGTTATAATACAGTGCCACCACCAATAAGAGGTGTTCCATCACCTCCAGGTGTAGATTTAGCTCATACAGGTTTAGAAGACATTAAGGAACTTGTTAGAGAATATGGTCCTTTAAAGGACACAGTGGTGAAGAGTGAGGAAGTAAGTAAGCTTGATAATGATGTTTTTGAGAGTGCTAGTGACTCATCAGTTGTTGATGAGGATGTTAAAAAGAATGTAGAGACTACTATCCCAAAAGTTGTTAATACTGTTACAGAGGAACCTAGGAAACCAGTTAATAAACCTAGACCAACTGTAAGGTATGCTGAGATGTATAGGAACAAGCCTACAGCTCCTAGGGGTAACCAGAGGAGTTGGAATCATGTTAAATCTCAACAACTAGGAAGTGATTTTGTTATGAACAATAAGGCATGTTATATCAGTGGTAGTTTTGATCATTTACATGCTTATTGTGACTATCATGTTGAGAGAAGGGAAGTCTATGGGTATAAAAGGGTGGAGACTAACAAGTATCAACATAATGTACACCCTAATTCCCATTGCAAAATGGTCCCAAGAGCAGTTCAACTTAGAAGTGGCCTCAAAACACTTGCCACTGCAAAATCTGTTAACACTGCTCACCTTAAGTCACCTGTTAAAAGTGCAAACACTAAAACAAGTTTTAATAAATCTGCACAAACAGAAAAAAGAACCTTTCAAACTAAAAAGGTTTATAATAACCAACAGTGGGTACCTAAAAAGAAACCAGCAGTTACCACTGCTCATTCAAAAGTTACCACTGCAAGGGTTTTTAATAAGAAAAGGGGGGACATGGGGAATGCTGTGAAGGCCTCAGCACGTTGGGAATGGAAACCTAAAGGAAATACCTCTACAACCAATCCCAATGGTGTATCAATGACCTTTGATAGATTTAACTATATTGATACACGAGGCAGATCCAAGTCAATCATGGCTTGGGTCCCCAAAAGAAACTAACTCTTTACTTATTTGTGCAGGAACATCCAAGGACGAAAAGGTCAGATCAAGGATATACAGATAGTGGGTGTTCAAGGCACATGACTGGCAACAAGTCTTTTCTTTTGATTTTGTGCATACTAATAGACTGTCTGTCAGTTTTTGTTAATGAAGTTAGTGGATTGAGATGAGTGATGCAGGAACACTAATGATAAAAGAAAACGTGGATTATTATTGTTATTACAAAACTGCACTGAAAGTGCAGTAAAATTACATCCATGAGGTACAAAGTACAAACGTTACTACATCAACTGATAAAACAACCACAAACAACCCATCCCCTTCCTACCCATCATTCATCCTTTATGGCTTCTTGGAAAAGCCCCAGCTTGGCATCACCTTAAGAGCTCCACGCATGTTAATCCAGTCATACACCCTAGGGCTTGCTAAACCCATCACCACTATACCAGTAGGTGGTGAGGATGATGAAGGAACTATTGTTGGTGGTGCTGGTAGAAATGGTAGTGAATGTGATGATTGCAACTCTTCAGGAGGAGCTACTGCTGCAAGAGGAGGAACACTCAGGACTCTTCCAGAGGTTTCATCATCTGTAACATATGGAGACACATAGGAGCTGATCTCTGAGCTATCTTCTTTTATTGTTGCATCCTGAGGCTCTGGTTGTAGTGATGAAGGTCCAGCTGAAAAAGGATTTGAAAGAGCAAGTGACTGCTTTCTCTTCTTGGATACAACCTTCTCATACTCCTCTTTTTCAACTCTCCCAGGGTTTTTCAAAACAAAATCATCCCAGGAACTATCAGATGAACTGCTAGAAGAGAGATTGATTGGACTTGATTGACTCATGGTGTTGCTGAAGTGATGATCTTTTAGGGTAAAAGTTTTGGAGTATGTGATTTGAGTGGTTTGTGCTAAATGATCTGTTTAATATATATTAAGTTGGATTCATGAAGTTAATGAGGGGAAGGTGCAGGTAGTTGAGGAGTAAATTGGAGTCTTGTATTCTTGGAAAATGTATCAATGCTTAAGTGTTGACTTTATTGAGTATAGCCACTGCTGTGCTTAATTCTTTCAATATATTAACCATTGCCAACAAAATTATGATTCCAGTGTTTGGTTTATGTTAGTAAATTGCAGTCTGAAGGATTTTTGTTAGTTACTCTCTGGTGAATTGATGCTCTAGGTTTATTAGACCTTATCTAAGTTGTTCACTGATGACTCTGTTTTACAGTGGGAACTATATTGAAACCAGTGGTAACATACTTTTAGTGGAAAAAGGAAAACCAAAGGAAATTCATTACTAACACATCATACATTACAACCAAAAGTACTCCTAGTCAAAACACAAAAACTGACACCTCGCACATCCTATACCTATCTTCAGCTATTCCATTGGTCTCTTGCCCTTGCCCACATAGTCATGTTTATTCTTCTGGGCTCTCTTTCTCTTGTTCTCAAAAGTGGATTGCATCCTTGGACATGGAAGCCCAAGAATCTGTGGAGGAGATTTTGGTAGCATTACTGACCTTGTTGGATTGGATATTTGCTTCATATTGGAGATCACTGTTTTCAGTGCTATTGAAAGAGGTTTTGGAAACTCTTTAGCAAGAGAATAGGTTTCATCATTTGCATCATCATCATCTGATGAATCGGAGTAGAACTCAAGGGATTTTGCAGGCTTAGCTACAGGCTTTCGCTTAGCAGTTTCTTTAGTATATCTTTTGGATGAAAAGCCAGTCCCTGGTGGGAAGTATCCAAACCATCTTGATGCTTCTGAAGATGATTCTGATTCAATTACATACTCTTCTTTGGAGTCAGAAGAAATGTTGATAGTGTTGGAGGGATTGCTCATGCTTATGGTTTTGGGGATATTGTGTTTGAATGAGAATTGATGAAGTTTATCTTATATAGACAAAGTCGGTTGAAGGGTTATTTAATGAAGATATTTACCTTTTTCTTATTTTGGTAGGTCAAAGAGTAAATATAGATATTATTGAGTTGACATTGGAAGATATTTTGCTTAAGTAAAAGTTTGGTTAAAGGTAATTTTGGTTGATCATAAAAAATTGGTTATTCTCATCTTTTACTAATGTATATTATGTTCTGATGAGAAGTTGGAGTTAAAAGGTGTATATCTGAGATACACATCAAATGGTTATTGATTTACCATGTCTAATACACATAAGAATCAACTAGTCCAGAGCAAACGGCTACTGGTAAAGACTTGACAAATCCGTTTATGGTTGATAGTTTACCAAAAACTATATGGTTATCAACTCACCATATTCTTTATGATTAAGAGTTGGCTAGTCCATAGCAAACGGCTCATGGTAAAGACATATCAAATCCGTTGATAGTTGATAGTTTGCTAAAAACTATAATGGGAGCAGTATTGTTTTCTAATGATTTTATCTTCCACTGCTCTTTGAAATTTTTGTGAAAAATTACCACTGCTAGTTCACAGTTTCCACTGACAGTGTTATTTTACCACTGTTGTTCTAGCCGTTACAACTGATTATGTCAGTAATTTATTTTTCACTAGCCGTTGAAAGTAACCACTGATAGTTATATATATAGGGTTAATATTTTAAGTAAAATATCTTCTTTCAATATTATAACTACTTTCTAAAGATAATTTTACTTGCGCATCAATTATAAACCCTAACCCTATATATCTTGTTCTCTCAATTGGCTAGTCATTACTTCAATTCTTACTGACATAATCATATTTTTCATCAAAAGTTTCTATGGTTTCTTTGAAATTTGCAGATGAGCACAACCTAGTGGCCTACTTACAAAAGTCTAACGAGAAGAGTGGCCCTTTTTTTCATCAGATTGTGGATTTTCTTCATACCACTCATATAAGGTATGCTTTGCTTCACAAACCCACAATCTATATCTCTCAAATCAAACATTTTTGGACTTCTGCTCAGTCCATAACACTTGAGAATACAGATACACATGAAACAGTGGATGCTCTCAGAGCTACTGTAGATGGGGTAACTATTGATGTTACTGAGGCATCCCTAAGAAGAGTACTTTACTTGGATGCTCTCAATGGTCATATCACATTACCTATGTCTGACATTCATGATACTTTATCATCCATGGGGTATGATACCACTGATAAAAAGGCTACTTTTAAAAAGAGTGGTTTTTGTCCCCACTGGAGATTTTTGATTCATACCTTTTTACATTGCCTTAGTCCTAAGAAAACATCTTATGAGCAATTTAGTTCAACCATGGCTTATCCTTTGTTTTGTCTAGTCACTGATAAGATTTTCAACTGGTCCAACTATATTTTTACCATTATGAAAGGCAATGTACAAAGCAAAACCAAATTTTTAATGTATCCAAGGTTTGTGCAAGCTGTGCTTAATGAATTTCAACTGCAACCTCACACTACTGTTTATCAAATTAGTTGCCTAAAGCCTAAAGTTTTTCAAAATTTGAATAAAGATGGCAATATGATTTTTACACCTCTCCTACCCCAAATGCTTGCTAAAATTTCAACTGAACAAACTACACCTATAATTAATGTACCCACCATTGATTATACACCACCAGTTTCAAGAACCTATGAGAGAAGGTCAAAACAGTCAACTCCTCTCATGACAACACAACAAGTTTCTGCACCTTTTGGTCTAGGAACAAGCAGTGGTGGTTCTAGACTTCCACCTAGTCCTACTATGGAGGAGTCTGGACCAATGCCCCATGATTCACCTCTCTAAACAGGTAACACAGTTGGAAGTGCTGAGGGCAGTGGAAACCAATTGGAATTGATGGTTATGTGTACCAAATTAGCAAAACAGGTTGATTCTCTACAAAAGACATTGGCTACTTTCAAGAAGCAACATGCCAAGGATGTTCAACTGTTAAAGACAGAGATTCAGACCTTAAAAGAGGAGGTGCAGAGTTTGAAAAAGCACAAGAAGACTGCAAAGTTGGCGATTTCATCTTCATCCTCACCTTCTAATGGTGATTCAGCTGATCAAGATTTGGGAACTTCCTCCAAACAGAGGAGGAAAACAGGTTTTGACACTGAGGGGAGGAAAATTGATTTTGAAGATGAAGGTGATACAAGTGAAGGAGCAAAAGAAGCTGAAACTCATGGAGAGCAACTTGAAGATCAAGACATTTTCCAAACTACCACTGATGATATTTCCACTGCAGAGCCAATTCTTGCCACTACAAGTGAAGAATTTGATATTTTGAAGGATAATAAGGGTAAAGCAGTTATGGAAGATGTACAGCAACCTAAAGGGAAGGTTTCAAAGAAAAGACAAGTTCAGATTGATCATGATAGAGCACTAGCTAAGAAGATTTTAGAAGATCAAATTGCTGAAAGAGTTGCTGAAAAGAAAAGGTTGAAAGAAATAGAAGTTGCTAGCTTTTTGGAAGCTCAAAGATTGGATAGAATGGAAGATGCTGATTCAATTTCCACTGTCCAACCTACTGTTTTGAAAGAGAAAGCTCCAGAGTTTAGTTATGTTCCTACTGAAGAAGATATTCTGTTTCTGGTAGATAATAATCCAGAAATCAAGAAAAAGACAATTGACCTTGTTGCTGATGCATCTTTAACTGAGGAACAAAGAACTGCTCAGTTGAAAGATTTCATTTTGATGAAGGACAATCAAGCACATGATAATGTAATCAGTTCAGTCAAGAAGAATCAGAAGAAACAAAGACAACCAACCAAGGCACAAATACTTGCATATATGAAGACTTATTGTTGTCATGTTGGTAACTGGAAAAGGCATCAATTCATAGGAATGTCTGATGATCAAGTTGAAAGGACTTACTTCAGAACTGTGAAACAAGATAAATCTTTTATTCCAATGGGTTCTGAAAAAGAAGAAAGAATATTTCCTAGATTGAAGAGAAAGGCCAAAGTCAGTGATTCTCAAACTATTAAGAAGACTAAGGTTGATGAAGATCATACAAAGTCTACTGAGAAGGAGATTTCTACTGAGAAGTTCACTAAAGATCAAATGACTGAAATGATTGTGATTGAAGACAGAGATTTTTATCCAGAACCACTGCAAATTCGACATCCTATCATTGATTGGGAAGTTTACACTGCTAGCAATCTTGCTTCAACATGGAAGATTACAAGGCTGGGAGGAGAAACTTCATCTTTCATAACATTTGAATATCTTATTAAAGCTTTTGACAGAGATGACCTTAATACATTATGGAAATTAGTTCAAGAGAGGTTTAATGGTCAAGATCTCAAAGATACAAAGGAGATGCAGTTATGGGTAAATCTTAGAAGGCTTTTTGAACCAAATGCTGATGATGACTACTGGAAAACCTTATTCACATGTCTTGGTACAAAATGGTTTTATTATGATTCATGTGATGTTCATCATGTCTCTACAGCTAATGGAGAAGACTTTTTCATGCTTGCTGAGAAAGAATATCCACTTAGAGCTGGAGCTCTTACAGTAATGTTAAGCTTACACATACGAGTTAATGAAGACAGTGAGAAGGTCAGAGCATTATTACAAAGGCTTCAAGATCAGTGTTCAAGAGCTATACAAAAGTTAAGAGAAAAGAAGTGAAGTGTTTGATTGAATTCCCCAAATCCTTGAAGTTCATACATATTGAAGAAACTTATTGATTTGCAGAGAAATTATAAGTTTAGGGGAGGATTGTTGGGAATAATCCGTTACCACGGATAGTAGTGGTTTACACTGCTTGGTTTAACACTAGAAGTGGAAACATATTTCCACTGCAAGTTATTTATTACTACTGCTATTAGTTTATGATATGGTTTAACGCGTATTGATAAGTATAGAATAGATTTTGTGTATATTCTATTATGTTAGCTATATACTTATCTTGTAAAGGACTCCTTGTTGTATAAAAGGAGATCCTAGGTCATTGTCTTAGGTACGTATTACTTTACAATATTATCTATGAAAGCTTCAAGGTGTAACCCTAGTGATACCAAGATCACTCGTATTATTTCATTAATAATATTGGAGCTTGAGTTTTATGTTAACTTGTGTTTACTCTCATACATCATATAATTCGTCTTCTAAGTATTACTTAAGTAAATTCTGCTTGCTTGATAATATTATACAAAATATCATTGACACAAGGAGAGTGTCTTAGATCCATCAATATCCTTCGTACCTTAAGGATAGTCTAAAATGTCTCCGTGAGATTGTCGAAGAGGATAGCATAAATAAACCACATGATAGTGAAGTTAGGTATGCATGCTTATATGCCAAACGATCTCAGGAACTTTTAGAATGTTTAAGAGCAACATGCCCTAAATCATTTTGTAAGAAAGATAAAGTCGTTATGCCATGCTCTATGCCTAGTGTTAAGCATGCAACCCATGATATGCCTTGTTCTGTGCCGAAATTCAAGCATGTGAACTTTGATGTGCCTGCAAGTACTTCAGATCCCAGCACTTCTAGATCAGGAATGCAAAAAGTAGCAAAACTAACTAATGTTCCTATCATTCCCTCTACAGGCGTAATCAGTGATACAAAAGCAAACGGGTCAAAGCCTGTCACAATTCTCATTTTCCGGTCATTTCTCATATTCTATATCCATCATTTCATAACGGTTTTGCATTTTACATTACACTTTATTTTCTTATTAAATAAACGTTATCGCGTGAGTTAATATTTTAAATATTTAATCCGTTACTTTCAAAAATGATCCCGATGTATTTTTAAACTTACATTTAGTTTATAAAAACTATATTTTTAGTTTTCCTAGTGTTTCAAATTTATTTGGTACATAAATCGTTAAATTTATATTATTACGACGTTTTTCTTAAAAACTATACGATAATTATTTTATCACTCAAATTTCACAAGGAATGTATTTTTACAATTTTTATTATCTCATTACATTCTATTATGACCTATTAAAAACTTACTTGTACCAAAAATCTATCATTTACCTTTACAAGTTACACTTTCCTACACAACCTTTACTTACATTTTATTTACAAACAATACAAGTATTTATACAAGTATATATAAAAAAAAAAAAAAAAAAAATATATATCTTGAGGAACATACCCCATAAAATCCGGCCCTAAGGGGGTTTCATTTAATGTTTTGGTGAAAAATTTTCCTTGATGTATAGATCTACACACTTACTTAAAGTCATACTTCAATTATTCACTCATTTCATTCTCATAGCTTCAAGTCAAATAAAAAGTTCTTTCCTCTTTGTTTCTTTCTTCCAAAAACCGGTTCTACCATGAGAGTTAGCAAGGGATCATCAATTTTGCAAGCACAAGTATTTACAATCTAGTTTACACTCTTGTTTAGGTTTTGAAATAAAAACCTAGGGTGTTTAGGTTTAATCCTTGGTTCTAATCACCTCATCATATCACTTGTAAGCATCTCATATCTATTTTCATCTTACATATTCATTTCATACTCATCTCATCATTTTTGAGCAAAAACATGCAAGACTTATGTGATTTATACCATTTTACATGATTTTTAGTGTTTTATACATATAAAGTCATCCTATAATTATCCCCATGGTATTCTTTGGTCTTGATGATGATTAGGAACCCATGACACCCTAAGAAGGTGTATGGTAGGGTTAGATTAGCTTTGGAGTTGATTTAAAGGGATTAGAATAGGTTTTGTCCGAGAAAAACTATTTTCGATAACTATATTTTACGTTCTGTCCTTAATTCGAATTTCTGGAAAAACCTACTGTTGGTACGACATTTTGGCCTTGATAATTAGAAAATATACTTTAAAACGAATCCGTGGCCGCTTGAACGGATAAAAACGGAGTTATAACGAAGCCGTGGTGAATTTTTAAAGTTTGGCGACGAAAAGTATATTTTTCTGAAAAAGACAGCATGCAGTTTTTACATATTTCGGGTCAAAAACGAGCCTTAAGCTTCACAAATTATTTCGACTAGTCAAAAATATATTAGTTTACTTCGATACGAAGCTAAGGACATATTTTACGTAGAAAACGGGTTTAAAACGACAAACATATGGCCGTTTTCATAAAGTTGCCGTAAATATTAATTTCTGAAAATTATATTATTTCTACGTTACAAGTATTTCATTAGCTATATCGTCCATGTTTGCGGCAGTTTTTAACCATGATGTGAAACTTTTTATAACAAAGTGTCTTCTAGTAAAATCAAGTTCATCGGCCATATTTTTCAAAACAAAAAGCCGTTTGTCAAGCGGAGTTATGGTGAA
Organism: Chrysanthemum seticuspe; assembly: GCA_019973895.1. Taxonomy (NCBI): domain Eukaryota; kingdom Viridiplantae; phylum Streptophyta; class Magnoliopsida; order Asterales; family Asteraceae; genus Chrysanthemum; species Chrysanthemum seticuspe. The sequence goes on along the minus strand of BPTQ01000007.1, from coordinate 184,771,420 downwards.
TTATTTACGGGTGTTCAAACATTGACCGAAACTTATTTTCTGCACACAATTAACAAAAACCACCATCTTTAGCCTTTGATATCTTTATGATCGAGACCTTTTGGACGAAAACTCCTGAACTGAAACTTCTAGATTTCGATACAAACTTTCCAAAACCGTCGAGTTCGTTCTCTAACGATCGACGTACACCGTTTTACAACTAGTTTTCCAAAGCCATTTTTGTCAATTTCAAGAAATTTCCGACGACTTTATTTTACGACGAAAATAATAAATTCACTATAAAACATTAATAAACTATTGTAGGATGACATTTTGACGTAAATACTTGTAAAGAAATTTATAAAATGACGGGATGTCATAAACATATTTTGACGATAAACATTATTTCCAAAACATACAAGTGGTATGAATATCATATGGAGTTGCATGCACATCATTGTATCACACTATCACGCATTCACGACAACATATCATAACTCAAGACATGACATTCATTTTAGGTCGCGGATAGTCTCCGAGCCTCATTTTAGTGCACTTCATTTTGTTAGCATATCAATCACACCAAGTGAGTTCCATAGCCCCTACCTTTATACGTTTTGAATTACTTTTGGGGGAGATACATGCTCAAACTGTTTTTATTTACTTTCACAAGTACTTTAAACTCTTACATATTACTGTGAGTTTTCATAGCCCCACTTTCAATTATTTTGTACTATTTTGGGGGAGATACATGCTTAACTATTTTTCATAAGTACTTTAGATTTTAAAGGCTAAATGCTACCATGATTACCATTGTTTCTAAATCAAAGGTTATACTATATCAATTGTTCTTGTTTGAGTGCTACGGTTCTACGTCGTATAACGTTCTAAATCAGTTGACTACTGATACATTGAGTTAGGTGCTATTGATTATGTGCTACGGTTCTACATCGTATAACGTTCTAAATCAGTTGACTACTGACATGTATTGATTCACGTACTATTGATTATGTGCTATTGTTCTATGTCGAGTTAGGTACTATTGTGAATTCATTTGACATCATGCACTTGAACATTAACTCTACATATTCTGGCAGTGGGTTGTGAACACACAGGTTGCAAGTTTTGTATGGGCGGAACTTGGAACTGAGTGGATTTACAATGCCTTTGCTGCATAAACGATTTTGAAAGGCTTTGCATTTCAACTCAAACTCTATGAACTCACTCAACCTTTGTGTTGACACTTTTTAGCATGTTTTTATCTCAGGTATCTAAGGCATTCACTTCATGGCATGCATTTGGACTTCATGGAGTCGTGATGACGACGCGTTTCACTTGTGTTTTATGTACTTTAAAACATCGTTTGAATTGTAACAAACTTATTTCCGCACAAGTTGATTTTCATTTGGGACCTACTTTGTAAACTCTGATTGTTTTATTAAATCAAACGATGTATTTTCCAAACGACACTTTAGGTCGTTCAATATAACTGTGATTGTGATGCTATGACAGTCAATCCCCAGGAATTCCATTCCGCTGCAAAACAGGTAATTTGGGGGTGTGACAAAGCCTCCAGGCAATACAAAGCAAGATAGGACCTCACAAGCTAAGAGTGATCAATGGAAGAAAGTAGAAGACCACCCTAGGAACAGTAAGTTTGTGTTGAATAAGACGAATCCTGTTGATTCTAGTATTAGCTATAAGAGTACTGTAATTAATTCGAATTCTGCTACTACTTGCAAAACATGTAATGAATGCTTGATTTATGGTATTAATCATGAATGTGTTGTGAATGATTTGAGTAATGCTGTCAAATCTCCGGTAAAAAATATTAACACTAGAAAACAGGATAAGAAGGTCAGAAAACCAAGGTGGAAGAGGGCTAGAAAACATTGGAAACCAACAGGAAGAAAATTTAGTAATGTATGTTATCAATGGATACCTACTGGCCGTAAATTCAATCTTAATGAGTTGTGCCCTAAATTATCTTGATCAATGCCCATTAGGAAATGGATGCCTACTGGTAGAACTATACCTTTAAGAAGTGAACACACTTTGAATAGATCTACTGTTACTACTAGCCCGACATCTACCTCTAATGATAACATTGTTTCTACTTCTGATGTGGGTGCTCCAATCACATTTACTAACCAAGTGGAACCCATTCTTGCATGGGGATCCCAATTGTCTAGTCATGCATTCTTGTCTGTGTTCAACTGCAGGTCGTTCAAATCGTTCTGTGGTACCTGGACTCAGGCTGTTCCAAGCATATGACTGGAGATCGCTCGCGGCTCATGAACTTCGTGAGTAAATTTATCAGGACTGTTAGATTCGGAAACAACCATTTTGGGGCAATTATGGGTTATGGATATTATGTGGTTGGTGATAGTGTAATTTCCCGGGTATATTATGTTGAAGGTCTTGGTCATAATTTGTTTTCTGTCGGTCAATTATGTGATTCTGATCTAGAAGTAGCCTTTAGAAAACATACTTGTTTCGTTAGAGAGCTTGATGGTGTGGAACTTTTAAAAGGGACTCATGGAACAAACTTATACACCATTTCTATCGAAGACATGATGAAGTCTTCTCCGATCTGCTTGTTGTCAAAGGCCTCAAAAACAAAGTCATGGTTATGGCATCGTCGTCTAAATCACTTGAACTTCGGAACCATTAATGATCTTTCTAGAAAGGACCTCGTAAGAGGCTTGCCCATATTAAAGTATGAAAAGGATCGCCTTTGTTCAGCATGCCAATTGGGAAAAAGCAAGAAATACGCCCATAAACCCAAACCTGCAAACTCAGTTATGGAAGTTCTACATACACTTCATATGGACCTATGCGGACCCATGAGAGTGCAAACGATAAATGTGAAGAAATATGTGTTAGTCGTTATTGATGACTACTCTCGGTTTACTTGGGTTAAGTTTTTGAGGACAAAGGATGAAACTCCAGATATCATCATCAAACTTATCAAACAGCTGCAGGTTCAACTTAACAAAACAGCTAGAATTATTCGAACGGATAATGGAACTGAGTTTGTTAACAAAGAACTAAGTCAATTTTATGAAAGCATTGGAATCAGCCATCAAAGAAGTGTTCCACGTACTCCTCAACAGAACGGTGTAGTTGAAAGATGAAATCGAACCCTTGTGGAAGCTGCAAGAACTATGCTAATTTACTGGAACGTTCCAATGTTTCTCTGGGCTGAAGCCATTGCCACTGCTTGCTATACCCAAAATCGTTCTCTTATACACACCACTCATGGAAAAACTCCATACGAACTTGTCCACAATCGAAAACCTGATCTCTCCTTCCTTCGTGTGTTCGGTGCTTTGTGCTATCCAACGAATGATGGTCAAGATTTAGGTAAATTAAGAGCTAAGGCGGACGTTGGAGTTTTTGTGGGTTATGCACCGAACAGGAAGGGTTACCAAATCTACAACAAAAGAACTCGAGATATCATGGAAACTATTCACGTCACGTTCGATGAGCTGTCTGGGCAAATGGCTCTAGGACAATCAAGTTCTGGACCCGCATCTCAACATTTATTAAGTAGTCCCATTAGTTCTTCTCTTGTACAAAACCCCTCACCAGCAGTTCCATATGTACCTCCTTCTGAAGATGATTTGAAGAAATTGTTTGATCTGATGTTTGATGAATACTATGAACCTATTGCTAATGATCAGTCTACTCCATCAACAGTGGCGGCCCCTAACCCAGTCAACATAGATAATCCTTAAGTTTCTGTATTACTAAGTCAAGAAGAGCCTACTGCAGATCACTCATCATCATCATCAAATCCTCAATCCTCGAGTGTACATCATGGAAATGTTTCTGGAAACTATGATGGAGATAACCCCTTTGCCACTCCAGAAGATGCACCGTTTGAAAACATCTTTGCCCCTGATCCATCATCTGAACCATCTTCATCAGGGGACCCCAACACTGCTACATCAGTTCCTCAACCACAGCCACACGAGCATTTCAGAAAATGGACACATGATCATCCATTAGAAAAAATTATTGGGAATCCTTCTCGTCCAGTATCCACTCGTAAACAACTTGCTACTGATGCCTTATGGTGTTTCTTCAATTCCATATTATCAAAGGTCAAACCGAAAGATGTTAAAACCGCAATGTCTGAAGACAGCTGGTTCAATGCAATGCAAGAAGAAATTCACGAATTTGATCATCTTGATGTTTGGGAATACCTGCTCCTGACTGTGCTATGATTATTGCTCTCAAGTGGATCTTCAAAGTAAAACTTGATGAGCATGGTGATGTACTGAAGAACAAGGCAAGACTTGTTGCAAGAGGATATTGTCAAGAAGAGGGTATTGACTTTGAGGAATCATTTGCTCTAGTTGCACGTATCGAGGCAATCAAAATCTTCTTGGCTAATGCTGCTAGCAAGAACATGGTGGTTTATCAAATGGATGTAAAGACTGCCTTTCTTAATGGAGATCTGAAATAAATCGTTTATGTCAGTCATCCTGAAGGTTTTGTGGATCTAGAACGTCCTACTCATGTCTATCGCTTGAAGAAGGCTCTTTATGGCTTGAAACAAGCTCCAAGGGCACGGTATGACACACTGTCAAAGTTTCTCTTAACCAACGGATTCAGCAAAGGAGCAGTTGATCCCACTTTGTTCACCAGAAAGTCAAGCAAACATTTAATTCATGTTTAAATCTATGTTGATGATATTATCTTTGCCTCGACCGACCCTAATGAATGTGACCATTTTTCAAAGGAAATGGGCTCCAAATTTCAAATGTCTATGATGGGACAAATGTCATTTTTCTTGGGATTACAAATTTCACAAAGTCCCGGAGGCATTTTTATTAATCAATCTAAATATGATAATGAAATTTTAAAGAAATTTGGATTTCATACTTGTGACCCTGTTGACACTCCCATGGTGGAGCGCACAAAACTGGATGAGGACCACTCAGGGATGATGGTTGATCAAACAAAATATCGAAGTATGATTGGATCCCTGATGTACATCACAGCCAGTAGACCTGATATTCTGTTCGCTATATGCATGTGTGCTAGATACCAGGCTAAGCCTACGAAAAAGCACCTTGATGCGGTTAAACGGGTCTTTTGGTATCTCCAAGGAACCATTAATATGGGACTTTGGTATCCGAAGGACACCAATATGTCACTAACAGCATATGCAGATGCAGACCATGCAGGGTCTCAAGATACACGTCGAAGCACGTCTGGTGGTGCTCAATTCTTAGGAGAAAAGCTTGTAAGCTGGTCCTCGAAGAAACAAATGAGTACGTCTATATCCTCTACAGAGGCCGAATACATAGCCATCTCATCTTGTTGTGCTCAAATCCTATGGATGAAACCCCAATTATCTGACTATGGCTTTGAATTCAACAAAATCCCTCTATTTTGTGATAACAAAAGTGCCATTGCTCTCTCATGCAACAACGTTCAATACTCAAGAGCAAAGCATATTAACATTCGACATCACTTCATCAGGGAGCAAGTGGAGAAAGGCTTGGTGGAACTATATATTGTGAGAATTGAATATCAGCTGGCAGACATCTTCACTAAAGCTCTTCCTAGAGAACGTTTTGAGTTTATCCTTCCACGACTTGGACTTAAGAGTCTACAACCGAAAACTCTCAAACGTCTTCAAGAGGAAGACGAGGAGTAAAGGCTTTTCTTCATTAAACTCTTGTACATATTTATTCAAAAAGCAAAATACAAAATTATAAAACCCACAAAAAGAAAATAGAAAAATATAAAATTTCAAAAATCCATAAAAATCAGAAAATCTTTGAAAAAGCCCAAAAAATATTATTTTCCCATCTATTTCTATTCTTCGATAACATCTACGGACTTTGTTTTGTCACTCAAAGAATGGCACGGGTCTTTAGATGAAGTTCTAATGTACATAAAAAAATGGGACTTTATTGTCATTTCAGGCAGTAACCAGTTTTAAAAGAAAGAACAGAGCCATGCTTAAACTAATTTTTGAAAGCTCGTGCTCTAATTCTAAATACAAATGTTTGTCGCCAAAAATACAAATGTTTCCATCACAAATATTTTTCCTTCTAAATATTCTTTTGAAAAATATTCGTTATCTAATGAAAACAAAATTGCTTTGAAAATAACTCGGACTATATTTTTGAAAATCATCTGGACTTATCATTTGTCAAAATCTCTAACACTCAATCAACAACTTATGTCATTGATTGAGGGGGAGAATGATTTCAATCAAATAAAAAAGTTATTTTTCAAACAAATGACACGTAATCGAGCAAGGTCTAATTTTGGATAATCAAAAAGAACAATGTTTTTGTACTATTGGATCCAGACCAAGGCTAATGTTGTGTTTTCATAAGATACTTAAGCATGTTTAATCCTTGGAATCTAAAGTCTTTGAATTCGATCCTTATCAGTTAAATATTTTAAAAGCTAGTCTCAATTCTCCTCAAAAGCTTTCAAAAACAATTTAAATCAATAGAGATCACATATCTCAAAGGATTTGAAAATTGTGATCGGGGCAGAATTTGTGATTTAAATTAGATATAAACTGATAATTCAATAAGTGGTTTTATAAAGATATTAACAAGCTCTCCTCCCTACATGTGCCAAATGATTTCAAGAACTTTTCCATGCACATGATGAGGGGGAGCATCTATCTCAAACCAAAAAGAATTGAAACGTGATTGAATTTTTTCTAAGTGCAGGTTCTCTCTAATATGTGCAAAACACTTTCGAATCTCGATGCACATATTGAGGGGGAGCAATCATAAGAAAACCTCATCCTTCCCAAAAGTATTTTATCCAAAGTATTTTAAATTACTAGATTTGATCCGGAACTGATGAAGATCATTTTAGAAAATGTTAACCAAAGATTGGATCTTTAATTCTTAATCTAAGAGTTCAAATTACTCTTTCCTCCATGTGCCAAAACAATTTCAAATATCTGATGCACATGTTGAGGGGGAGCGTTTTCTAAAAATATCAAAAACGATTCAGGTACAAAATGATTTGATCTTGTATCACACGTACCTGGATTGATTTTCAAATGGTTTTCAATTGGTTTCATTTGGAGAAGAACAATACCAAAAGGACCGACCAAATTTACTTCATGCATGGAGATATAAGGATGGTTAGTTTAGGTATTCGTTCCCACGATCCTGCCAGAGCCGGAGGGATCTACCCAGGGACAATCCACTAGATAGTGTAGAAGTCCTTAGGTATGATGAAAACGGAGAAAAGTGAGAAATGGGAAGAGTGCGGACTGAGGTAGAGCTAGAACTGGAATAAACCCAACAAGGTTCTAGTAATGAAATCTCGGTAAGCACTGAAGGGGTAAAAGAATGAAAAATAAAAAAATGAGAAAAGGGTGAAAAGAAATAGCCCTCCATTATTTCAACCTTAGGGCAGAAACTGGGTTCAATTCATATGCTACTGGTGGTTACCAAGGTAACACCGATATTGAAGACAAGACGTCATGGACCCAGTGACGCACTGCCCTAAAACTTCCCAAGCTACTCAAGTTCCTCTTAAAATGACTTGTTTCAGTCTCACGGGGAACCTACATAATCTATCGACTTTCTCTTAGAGATTGTTGATATTGAAGAAGGAGACCCTCTCCCTAGTCTCCGGCATTGGAACCAAATGTGCACTATTGAGTCTAGAGCCATGATATCATCAATAAATCTCTCAAGGATACAATCAATGAAGACTCACTTTTTCACACAATGTGGAAAGTGAGAATATATCTTAAAAGTCCTACGCATTACCCTTGTGGAATTTCTAGAACATCTGAGTGATATGTTCACATATTCACAATAAAGATGGAAAACCTTCTAGAGCCAACATCAAACAAGCTCTTGGTAGGTGGCATGTGAGATCTATCCAATAGATCAAACATGTGACAACTGGACAGAAACGATGGGGCGATTCATACCTTGAATCAACCTTGGTCTAGGAAATGGAATGACGGATACCTTTGAAAAACCGGTCGATGTGCACAAAAATTTTTTTCTTTAGCACGTCGACTGTGTAGTATGTTTTCAAAATCAAAAGGTATTTATGATTGAAAATTGATTTCCATTATAAAACCTTCATTGTATTGCAAAAATTCTTTCTGATAAGCAATACACGATTGTTTTCAAAATCATTTTCTTCAATCAGGAAACCTCAATTTGCTGGTTCACTCACTCTGTGTTGTCTTCTTTGAGATGTTTCGGTTTGAGAACAACTAGAGCAACTGCGAAACCCTATCAAGGAGGTTCTTCGGAATTCTACCTGATCACAGGCAGTACTTGTACTGATCAACGGGGAACCGTGGGCCGTCTACCTCAATTCAACGAAAGTGATCAAAGACACTCTCGTGCGCTTTTATTGCTAACTGTTGTCTGCAGGAACACCAGACGGCTGCAGCTGATCATAATTGAGGCGTCAATCCATAGCCGCATGCTCACACATCACATTCATGTATAAAGAATTCATGATAAATGCATATCTTCATCAACGACTCTGATATTTTGACTCTATGCTTCAGCTACGCTGCTGCAAATATCATGAATCAACAAAAGCTTTCGCAACTCTGATGAGAAGATATCATGATCCAGAATGTGAGCATGTCGGTCTAAAAGGCACAACGTCACACGATGACAACGCTACAAAGGATTAGTCAGATATTTATGATGGCAGATGATCTCAAAGCTGGCTCAACACTCATCATCATGTGGATCAATTAAAGACCTCTACTTGAGTCAACAACACATGCAGAACATGAAGAATCATAGGCTACGAACTACAGAGCAAAGATCTTAATCAAGAATACAAGAACAATCGAAATGTAATATCTGTTTGTGTTCAATGTAAATTGAGGTGACCTCCCTTGGGGGGAGATTGTTAGGATTTAGAAAATCCGGTAGTTAAAGAGTCGGTCACCTCAACAATATGTATTCGTTAGAAAGCTCGTAGTCGTAGTCACGTTATGTTAATAAGTAGTTTGTTAAGTAACACCGTGAAGGACGGAAGGGTCTTTACCCACTGTATGCCTGATCCACAGCCTGTAGGAGGCGTGTCTTGTAAGAAATTATAAATACCCTCTACCTCCCAAGGTAGAGGGTTGGAGCTTTCAATATCATTTTTCTTTGTCTCACTAAGTTCCCAAAACTCTCTACTTTCTCTTTCTAAAACTCATAGTGTACGCCCCATATTATTGATGTGTTATGTGTTTATGAAATCCAATATGTTACAAAAGGTGACCCGATAAGAAGAAACTCGGTTCTTACATGAGTTAGGAGTCATATGACCATTTATACTCCGAAGTCAATCAACATGCTGTAAATTCACACTTCTTCTCCCCCTCAATAATTGCATACGAAGTTGCCATTCTTGATTAAACAAGTGACTATCTTCAACAAATGTAGTCTATTCACACTTCTCCCCCTCAAAGGTAGCATATGATGTCGCCATTGTCATTATAATTGAGCAAGTGGAATAAGAAAACAATCAACGGTAGTCCGGTTCACTTGATAATTGAAAACGCATGGAAAAAGCATGAAGCATGTTGATGAGAATGGTCATAATAAGAAGATTTCTCTTCTTCAAAAGATAAAACGCACTGAAACGTACACGTTTCTTTTCTTTAGAAACGAGGCTTGAACTGTTGTGTTCAAACGTCATAAGAAGATTTCTCTTCTTCAGAAGATAATCTGTCACACCCCCAATTTACCTGTTTTGCAGCGGAATGGAATTCCTGGGGATTGACTGTCATAGCACCACATCACAGTTATATTGAACGACCTAAAGTGTCGTTTTAAAAACACATCGTTGGATATTTCATAAAAACAATCAGAGTACAACATCGGTCCCAAAAGGTTTACAAAGTTTGCGGAAATACATCCATGTTACAAATCCAAACGATGTTTTGAAATAAAGTACCATAATGTACATAATGTAAGTCGACGCCGCGACTCAAAATGTAGGTTCCTTAACCATGCCATGATGATAATGCCTTAGATACCTGAGAATAAACATGCTAAAAAGGTCAACACAAAGGTTGAGTGAAATCCATAGGTTTAAGTAATTCGTTTGAACACAATAATCGTAGTGTGAGTTAAACAGTTTCACACTCATCGTTAAAAACAAAATCGTATTTATTTCACTAAGTTCATGACACCAAAGCGTAAACATCGCACCAATAAAAATTGGTAATCATCGTTTCATCGCCGCCCTAATAGGTAATTTGCCAATTTACCTTAATGATTCAAATATAGTGCGCTCGATTTCCCCTAACTGGGTCAATAGGAGCGGGAGTGTTAATTCCAATAGGCCTATTCACAATATTCGCGCTCACTCGCAAGTGACTAATGGTTCATGATGTAGGGACTTCGAACATGGCAAATACTTAGTGACAATAAAACATTCGGATATAGCATACAGTTCAAAGCATATGTGTTCGATTAAAAATGTAGCATGTATCTCCCCCAAGTGTTTGTAAAACAGTTAAAAGAGTAAAAGTGGGGCTATGAACTCACTTGGTAGACTGGTGTGATGACAAGAGTGAGTACACTGAGGTTTAAAGTAATGCGTCAACCGAGACCTATTACGAATGATATGATATGTCATGAGTTGCAATGTAATGTTATGCATGCACTACGTATGTTATTTATACCATTTACGGGTTTTGAAAATATTACTCGTCGTCGAAAAATACTCTTTTGACGTCTTGACCATTCAAAAATCACTTTACAAGTTTTTACGTCAAAATGTCATCCTACAATGGTTTTATAATGATTTTTGGTGAAATTACCACTTTTCGTCGCAAAACAATGTCGTCGGAAAAATCATGAAATTAACAAAAATGGCTCCGGAAAAGTAGTCGTAAAATAGTGTACGTCGATCGTTAGAGAACGAACTCGGCTGTTTTGGAAAGTTTGTATCGATATCTAAAAGTTTCAGTTCAGGAGTTTTCGTCCAAAAGGTCTCGATCATAAAGATATCAAGGGTTAAAGTTGGTGATTTTTGCTAATTGTGTGCAGAAAATGAGTTTCGGCCAAGTTTGAACATCCGTAATTAATTTACTATAACTCCGCTTTCCAAACAGCTTTTTGTTTTGAAAAATATGGCCGATGAACTTGATTTTACTAGAAGACATTTTGTTCCAAATAGTTTCACAACCTTGTTAAAAACTGCCGCAAACATGGTCGTTACAGCTAATGAAATACTTGTATCGTAAAAATAATATAGATTTTCAGAAAATGATAATTACGGCAACTTTATAAAAACGTGCATATCTTTGTCGTTTTAAATCCGTTTTCTACGTATAATATGTCCTTAGCTTCGTATCGAAGTAAACTAATATATTTTTGACTAGTCGAAATAATTTGTGAAGCTTAAGGCTCGTTTTTGACCCGAACAAACTAAAAACTGCATGCTGAAATTTCAGAAAACATTTTATTTCGTCGCCAAACTTGTAAAATCCATAACTTCTTCGTTATAAGTCCGTTTTTATCCGTTCAAAAGGCCACGGATTCGTTTTAAAGTATATTTTCTAAATATCAAGGCCAAAGTTTCGTACCAACAGTAGGTTTTTCCAGAAATTCGAAACAAGGACAGAACCTTTTTAATACGTATTGAAAATAGTTTTTCTCGGACAAAACCTATTCTAATCCCTTCAAATCAACTCCAAAACTAATCTAATCCTACCATACACCTTCTTAGGGTGTCATGGGTTCCTAATCACCATCAAGACCAAAGAATACCATGGGAATATTTATAGGATGACTAATATGTATATATATAACTCAATAAATCATGTAAAATGGTATAAATCACATATCATGCATACTATCTCCAAAAATGAAAAGAAACATATGAAAATGAAAAGGAAACATGAAAATGAAAGAAACTTGCTTACAAGTGAAAATGATGAGGTGAAAGTAACAAGGATTAAACTTAAATACCCTTGGTTTTTATTTCAAAACCATATAAAGGATATAACTAGATTGTAAATGACTTGATCTCAAGAAAAATTTTGATCCCTTGTGCTCTTTGATGTTGTGACCGGTTATGAGAAGCCAAAAGGAAGAGAGAAAAATTATTTTCTAACACTTGGAAAAATGAAATGAAGTGAATGATAAAAGAGGTTAAGTAAGACTTATGTATTATTGAAACAAAACATTCAATAAATGAGCCATGCCACAAATAAATGCATCCCTTCCCCCTTGGTCGGCCAAGGGGGGGGGGGGGGAATGTAAGATATATTTTTTTTTTTTTTTTGCAACTTGTATAACTTTGTATAATTTGATAAAAAGGTATAAGTAAAAAGGTGTAGAAATGTACAAATAAAGGTAAAATGAGAATTTTTGGTACAAGTAAGTTTTTAATAGCTCAAAATAGGATGTAATGAGTTAATAAAAATTGTAAAAATACATTCCTTGTGAAAGTTGAGTGATAAAATAATTATCGTAAAATTTTAAGAAACGCAACGTAATAATTAAACTTTTACGATTAATATACCAAATAAATTTGAAACACTAGGAAAACTAAAAATATAGTTTTTATGAACTAAATGTAAGTTTAAAAATACATCGGGATCATTTTTGAAAGTAATGGATTAAATATTTAAAATAATAACTCACGCGATAAAGATTATTAAATATAAAAATTACGCGTTGAATGTGAAATGAAATGTCGTGAATGAACTAATGAGATGCACATGATGTCAATGAAATGTAGACTAATCATAGTCCATATGAAATGTACGTGATGTCATGATCATGAATTCGCCGCTAAACCTCCAAGGTTACGCGAATTTGAAACAAGTAAACCAAGTTTACTATAAATGTTGAAATAATGAGACATGAATTGTGTCGAGAAATGACCTGAAAGTACGGGTTGTCACATTCGCCCAACCAAAAAGGAATTCAGTCCCTGAATTCAATTCGTGTTAGTCTATCGGGTTTAGGGTTTGATGTGGCAAACTTTCCCATTCCCGAGCAAAACCCTCAAAAGACTTTTTACCAACCAATTTTTACTTAATCTCACAACTCATCAAACAAGAACTGTCATGAGATTAGGCTAAATTGGTTCGAAGGAGGACTTTTGAAAATTTGGCTCGATTACGGAATTGCTTACACATATAAGCCTACTACTCCCTTCATCGCATGATTCTTCCTGAATTAGACATAGGTGATCAGGCTATGTATAATTTAGGAGTAACTATGCAATGCTTGGACTAATCGACTCATATGTTGTTTGGTGTTGAGTCAACTGATGTTAAAATTGTGATGAACATCGAGGAGAGAAGACATGGAGAAGTGTCGTTAAAATGATAGTTAAAGTAAAAAGAATTAAAATCCTCGTAAATGATAACAATTCGGAAAGAAAATAAAGTACGATAGATGAGAATATTTTTACAACAAGTGGTTTATCAAATAGAAATACATCTTAGGTTATAAAGATTCGGATACGATGGAAAACATAAACTTAGTACGACATAGTACATAAGGAAAATTAAGACTGTTAGTTTCCGAACTTCTTCAGTCTTCCGCGTCGTTGATACCTTGACGAGCTCCTCTTCCTCCTTCTAACATATATACATTCCCATGAGCACCTTCGACTTGTTGACCTTGGTTTTGAGGACATTGGTTTCTATAGTGTCCTTGCTCCCCACATCCGAAGCATGTGACTACGGCTTTACCTTTACAATCCCTTGCTAGATGTCCCGGTGTTTGGCATTTGTGGCACTTGGCAAGGCAAGGACCCGAGTGATGAAAATTACATCGATTACATAGTGGGTGTGTTCCAGCATACCCTCTACCTCTCATTGGTGCAGCGACATAAACCATTCCCGCTTCTTGCCTTCTATTTTGTTGTTGTTGATGGTTAGTGTTGCGGTTTTGGTTGTTGTTGTTATAACCTCCTTGGTCGTTTTCCCATTTTCTTTTGTTGTTGTTGATTTGGTTATCGTCGTTGTTGTTGTTGTTTTGGTTGGTGTTGGTGTATTTACCTCTCTTCACTACCTGGGCCATGAGCTTTTGAGTCACCCTAATAGCTTCCTCGATTGTTTGTGGATCAAACGAAGTCACATCTCCTTGAATCACCTCGGGAAGTCCCCCAATGAAAGCCTCTAGCAACTTCTCATTATCAGAAACCATGGACGGGCATAACACGGCCAATTCTTGGAACCTTCGAATATAAGTATCAATGTCGTACCCAATAGTTTCCAACTCATAGAATTCGGTCTCCAACTTCTTAATCTCCGTACGCGGACAGAACTTCTTTGTTACCAAACCTTTAAATTGCTCCCAAGTGAGCTTGAAAGCATTCTCCATTCCAATCGGTTGAGCATATGAATTCCACCAAGACAATGCTCCATCGAGTAATGTGCTCGTAGCAAATTTAACCTTACTATCATCCGGACAGTTACAAAGCAAAAACACGGATTCCAACTTTTCAAACCATCGCACCATGGATGTGGCTCCTTCAGTCCCTCTAAACTTGGTGGGTTCACCACTTTTGAAATATTTGTACGAACATTTCTTAACTCCGGATCCTCCGACATTTCCAGTAGCAGTAGCAAGCCTTGCGGCTTCAGCAGCAGCCGCGGCCTCAGCAGTAGCAGCAGCCACCGTTTCCCTTTCAATCCTTAATGCCTCGGCTACACTATCCCTTACCAACTTTTGAATTGCCGCTTGAGTCATTCCAGGTGTAGCTTTCTTCGGTGCCATATCTTCTTCAAAACAAGAGGAAATGTGAGACGTAGCAAAATCCGATGTTAATAATAAGCGCTTCAAAGAAATGTGATAAGAAACGATAAGTTTGAAGTTATTTTTCGAAATGATCGACGGGTTCCGAAAAGATGGGTTATGAGGTGTTGTAAGTGCTTCAATGTATGATGGTTTAGAGACTTAATGTGTGAATAAAGTGTAACTCGACATGTTAGTGGTGAAACAAAGGAGTGAGAGCGACTTCGCCCTATTTAAAAGTTTATCTCGGCATTCGTCGTTATCGATGATGAATCAGCTGATATAAAAATTGTGATAGGGAATGACAAGGAATTCTCCACGTTAGAGTATGGGGAAAAGATAATGGGATGGGCATTTAAAGGCATCCATGTGACAATCGTTATGAAATGAAAGTAATTAACTCGAAAAATGTACATATAAATCGCATGCAAAGTGAACATGCACTTATGATGAAATGATGAGATGCTATGGTGATGTAGTTATAGTCTAGGGTCAATGATGCAACCTAGTTCTCTATAACCGAAGCTCTGATGCCAATCTGTCACACCCCCAATTTACCTGTTTTGCAGCGGAATGGAATTCCTGGGGATTGACTGTCATAGCACCACATCACAGTTATATTGAACGACCTAAAGTGTCGTTTTAAAAACACATCGTTGGATATTTCATAAAAACAATCAGAGTACAACATCGGTCCCAAAAGGTTTACAAAGTTTGCGGAAATACATCCATGTTACAAATCCAAACGATGTTTTGAAATAAAGTACCATAATGTACATAATGTAAGTCGACGCCGCGACTCAAAATGTAGGTTCCTTAACCATGCCATGATGATAATGCCTTAGATACCTGAGAATAAACATGCTAAAAAGGTCAACACAAAGGTTGAGTGAAATCCATAGGTTTAAGTAATTCGTTTGAACACAATAATCGTAGTGTGAGTTAAACAGTTTCACACTCATCGTTAAAAACAAAATCGTATTTATTTCACTAAGTTCATGACACCAAAGCGTAAACATCGCACCAATAAAAATTGGTAATCATCGTTTCATCGCCGCCCTAATAGGTAATTTGCCAATTTACCTTAATGATTCAAATATAGTGCGCTCGATTTCCCCTAACTGGGTCAATAGGAGCGGGAGTGTTAATTCCAATAGGCCTATTCACAATATTCGCGCTCACTCGCAAGTGACTAATGGTTCATGATGTAGGGACTTCGAACATGGCAAATACTTAGTGACAATAAAACATTCGGATATAGCATACAGTTCAAAGCATATGTGTTCGATTAAAAATGTAGCATGTATCTCCCCCAAGTGTTTGTAAAACAGTTAAAAGAGTAAAAGTGGGGCTATGAACTCACTTGGTAGACTGGTGTGATGACAAGAGTGAGTACACTGAGGTTTAAAGTAATGCGTCAACCGGGACCTATTACGAATGATATGATATGTCATGAGTTGCAATGTAATGTTATGCATGCACTACGTATGTTATTTATACCATTTACGGGTTTTGAAAATATTACTCGTCGTCGAAAAATACTCTTTTGACGTCTTGACCATTCAAAAATCACTTTACAAGTTTTTACGTCAAAATGTCATCCTACAATGGTTTTATAATGATTTTTGGTGAAATTACCACTTTTCGTCGCAAAACAATGTCGTCGGAAAAATCATGAAATTAACAAAAATGGCTCCGGAAAAGTAGTCGTAAAATAGTGTACGTCGATCGTTAGAGAACGAACTCGACTGTTTTGGAAAGTTTGTATCGATATCTAAAAGTTTCAGTTCAGGAGTTTTCGTCCAAAAGGTCTCGATCATAAAGATATCAAGGGTTAAAGTTGGTGATTTTTGCTAATTGTGTGCAGAAAATGAGTTTCGGCCAAGTTTGAACATCCGTAATTAATTTACTATAACTCCGCTTTCCAAACAGCTTTTTGTTTTGAAAAATATGGCCGATGAACTTGATTTTACTAGAAGACATTTTGTTCCAAATAGTTTCACAACCTTGTTAAAAACTGCCGCAAACATGGTCGTTACAGCTAATGAAATACTTGTATCGTAAAAATAATATAGATTTTCAGAAAATGATAATTACGGCAACTTTATAAAAACGTGCATATCTTTGTCGTTTTAAATCCGTTTTCTACGTATAATATGTCCTTAGCTTCGTATCGAAGTAAACTAATATATTTTTGACTAGTCGAAATAATTTGTGAAGCTTAAGGCTCGTTTTTGACCCGAACAAACTAAAAACTGCATGCTGAAATTTCAGAAAACATTTTATTTCGTCGCCAAACTTGTAAAATCCATAACTTCTTCGTTATAAGTCCGTTTTTATCCGTTCAAAAGGCCACGGATTCGTTTTAAAGTATATTTTCTAAATATCAAGGCCAAAGTTTCGTACCAACAGTAGGTTTTTCCAGAAATTCGAAACAAGGACAGAACCTTTTTAATACGTATTGAAAATAGTTTTTCTCGGACAAAACCTATTCTAATCCCTTC
Organism: Chrysanthemum seticuspe; assembly: GCA_019973895.1. NCBI lineage: Eukaryota > Viridiplantae > Streptophyta > Magnoliopsida > Asterales > Asteraceae > Chrysanthemum > Chrysanthemum seticuspe. Next base: position 184,754,193 of record BPTQ01000007.1, on the reverse strand, counting down.
AAATCAACTCCAAAACTAATCTAATCCTACCATACACCTTCTTAGGGTGTCATGGGTTACTAATCACCATCAAGACCAAAGAATACCATGGGAATATTTATAGGATGACCAATATGTATATATATAACTCAATAAATCATGTAAAATGGTATAAATCACATATCATGCATACTATCTCCAAAAATGAAAAGAAACATATGAAAATGAAAAGGAAACATGAAAATGAAAGAAACTTGCTTACAAGTGAAAATGATGAGGTGAAAGTAACAAGGATTAAACTTAAATACCCTTGGTTTTTATTTCAAAACCATATAAAGGATATAACTAGATTGTAAATGACTTGATCTCAAGAAAAATTTTGATCCCTTGTGCTCTTTGATGTTGTGACCGGTTATGAGAAGCCAAAAGGAAGAGAGAAAAATTATTTTCTAACACTTGGAAAAATGAAATGAAGTGAATGATAAAAGAGGTTAAGTAAGACTTATGTATTATTGAAACAAAACATTCAATAAATGAGCCATGCCACAAATAAATGCATCCCTTCCCCCTTGGTCGGCCAAGGGGGGGGGGAATGTAAGATATATATTTTTTTTTTTTGCAACTTGTATAACTTTGTATAATTTGATAAAAAGGTATAAGTAAAAAGGTGTAGAAATGTACAAATAAAGGTAAAATGAGAATTTTTGGTACAAGTAAGTTTTTAATAGCTCAAAATATGATGTAATGAGTTAATAAAAATTGTAAAAATACATTCCTTGTGAAAGTTGAGTGATAAAATAATTATCGTAAAATTTTAAGAAACGCAACGTAATAATTAAACTTTTACGATTAATATACCAAATAAATTTGAAACACTAGGAAAACTAAAAATATAGTTTTTATGAACTAAATGTAAGTTTAAAAATACATCGGGATCATTTTTGAAAGTAATGGATTAAATATTTAAAATAATAACTCACGCGATAAAGATTATTAAATATAAAAATTACGCGTTGAATGTGAAATGAAATGTCGTGAATGAACTAATGAGATGCACATGATGTCAATGAAATGTAGACTAATCATAGTCCATATGAAATGTACGTGATGTCATGATCATGAATTCGCCGCTATACCTCCAAGGTTACGCGAATTTGAAACAAGTAAACCAAGTTTACTATAAATGTTGAAATAATGAGACATGAATTGTGTCGAGAAATGACCTGAAAGTACGGGTTGTCACATAATGCGCACTGAAGCATACACATTTCTTTTCTTTAGAGTACGAGGCTTGAACTGTTGTGTTCAAACGTCATAAATCTCTCTCTTTTCATCAACTCTTGGCAAACTTGTAATCAACCCCATTATCATTCAGTAGGCTCTTTGTCATGATAGCTGATGGAGAAAACCCAATATGATGAATTTGACCCTGAAGTGAATTAACCCGAACTCGTGACTTAAACTTGTACACATTTAACAAAGAGCGGTGCCGAGAATTCATGCCCATTTGAATCTTTAAGTACTCTATACTCTTCAACCAACCAACCATGAAGTATAAGACGTACATCGCCTCTTGAGAATCCACAATTCAATGTGACACTGAGCACTACAACGTAACTCCTTAAAATGATAGTTATTTTGTGGTGGTAAGAGCCCAATTCCCCCAAGTGGTAAAAGAAAATGAATAAATCACCCAAAAAATAACTAGATTTCCAAGTCTTCGTTTTTGAAAATATTAAAAGCTAGAACAAGGATCTTGAAGAATCTTCATCCAACCATCCCCGATACCTTCACATACTAAGTACACTCGCCGTTGATATTTCACTTCAACCTCAAATAAATAATACTGAATTAACGCCGTTGTCACATCTTGTGGTTAAACGCTTAAATCTAGCCTCCTTTTATGTTTTAAGTGAACTATGATAATGGTTTCATCCCAACCTTTGTTAAAAGCACATAACCTCGTAAAACCATGTAATAACCAAACTGCCATGAAGATATCCAAACAATCACCCAATTCATGAAGTACACCTTCTTTCCCTTCTTTGAAGAAGAAAACATAGCACCAACATCAGATAGGATTCCGAAATACACTTTCCTTTCTCTAGGATGGTTCCATCATTATGGGATTTTAAAATTCTATGGTTTAAATCGAGAAATAGTTTCTTTCGCGGGATTTTACAAAACCAAGAATAAACCGTAAGATAGATCTGGAAATGCACTTTACTATTACCAAGATTTTTCCATTGTCACGAGATTTTACAAATCTATGATTTAAACTGAGAAATAGATTCTTTCGTGGGATTTTACAAAATCAAGACAAAACCGTAAACAATGTCAGTTTGAATGAGATATGACAACTTTGGTTTCGGTGAATATCAGTTTTAGGGAAACATGCAGCGGTTCATCAATGGTTCGTTCTCCATCATCAACAATATCATCAACAATTCTTTACCCATATGTAGACAACTTCACAAACCATACTAAGTCAAGTAGTATACACTATTTCCCCTGGAGGTTGACCGTAAAACATCAAAGTACACGTTTCTCCCCCATGATGGTTTTGAACTTTCGGAAGCATCATAATGTGTACGACCATTTGCACGAGAAGTTCTTGTCATAAGCAAACATCTTGAAAAGTCATGACTGACGCTGAAGATTCTTGAAAGAGTTTTCTTACACTGTGAAGTATCATTGTCATTCAATGGCATCGAATATTCTATGGGAATTGTTGATCACATCTCAACCATTCAGCCCTTTGGTAAACATATCATCCACATATTCTGTCGGTTATTGCTGTGACCACTTGGTGAAGTAAACCCGATATACCAAACTTGATCATGAAGTAGAATTCCCCAGATTTGTTACTTAAAATTGTACCAATCCTCGTGAAAAAAGAAATGGTGTACCCAATGTAAAAAACCTCTTGACAAATCCTCAACTGTGTGAGACACCGAAGTGATAGCTACGTTGTGGGTTAAGCGAGAAAGAATCACAGCCGTAACTAAATTGCCAAGTCTTTATCACACTCAATAAACGCCCAAACAATTCATCTTCGCGGAAGGGTAGAAAGAAGGAAGACGAAATAAGTAAACATGTAAGATATAACTTTTCACATACACATCAAACCATAACACAAGGTGGCGTATAAGATGGAATTCTAGAGAGAGAAAGTTAGAGGTTTAGGGAACTTAGTGAGAGAAAGTGAAAGATATTATTATGAGCTCCAACTCTCTACCTTGGAAGGTAGAGAGTATTTATAGTCTTACACAAATCGCCACACTTTGGGCTGTGGATCAGGCATACAGTGGGTAAAGACCCGTCCGTCCTCCACGGTGTTACTTAACTAAATTACTACTTAACTTCAAAGAACTACGACTACGAGCTTTCTAACGATTACATATACTTGAGGTGACCGACTCTTTAATACCGGGAATTTCTAATTCCTAACAATCTCCCCCTAAGGGAGGTCACCTCAATAATGTACCAAAATTACATAGAATACAAATAGATATAACATTTAACAATTGATCTTGCATTCTTGATGTAGTCCTTTGCTCCTAAGCTCGTAGTCATTGATTCTTCACAATGCATGTTAGGTTATTCCAAGTGGAGGTCTTTTACTGATCCACGTGATGATACGTTTGAGTCATCTTTGGAGATCATCAGCTAACAAAAATCTCTGAGACATCCATTGTGGTGTTGTGACTTTGGGACCGACATGCTCACATTCTGGATCATGATATCTTCTCATCAGAGTAGCGGAAGCATTTGTTGAATCACGATATTGGCAGCAGCGTAGCAGAAGCTTGGTGTGAAAATATCAGAGTCATTGATGCACTAATCATGATTTCTTTTGAGATGAATGAGTTAAGTGAGCATGCGGCTATGGATTGACTGCTTCATTCTGATCAGCTGCAAACGTCGGGCGTACCTGCATACAACAGTTAGCAACAAATCGCACGAAAGTGTCTTTGATCACTTTCGATGAATTGAGGTACACGGCCCACGGTTCCCCGTTGATCAGTACAAGTACTGCCTGTGATCAGGTAGGATTCCTAAGAATCTCCTTGACAGGGTTTCGCAGCTGTTCTAGCTGTTCTCAAACCGGAACATCTCAAAGAAGACAACACGGAGTGAGTGAACCAGCGAATTTTAAGTCCACTGATTGAAGAAAAGAGATTTGAAAAACAATCGTGTATTGCTCAATAGAAATTGTTTTTGCAATACAACGAGGGTTTTATTGAAAATCAATTATCAATCATAAAAATACCTTTTGGTTTGAAAAAAATGAGTACACAGTCGATGTGCTAAAGAAAAGAGTTTTTAAGCACAAAGACTGGTTTTTCAAAGGTATCCGTCAATCCCTAACCTGAACCAGGATTGATTCAAGAAATTGAATCGCCCCATTGTTTCTGTTCAGTTGTCACATGGTTGATCTATAGGATAGATCTCACATGCCACCTACCAGGAGCTTGTTTGATGTTGGCTCCAGAAGGCTTTCCATCTTCATTGTGAGTGTGTAAACACATCACTCAGATGTTCTGGCAATACCACAAGGATAATGCGTAGGACTCATGATATAATCTCTCTTTTCACATTGTGTGAAACATGGAGTCTTCATTGAAAGTGTCCTAATGAGATTTATTGATGATCTCGTGGCTCTAGACTCAATTTGTGCATATTTGGATCCTGTGCCGGAGACTAGGGAGAGGGTCTCCTTTTTCAATATCAACCTTCTCTAAGAGAAAGTCGATAGATAATGTCGGTTCCCCGTGAGAATGAAACAAGCCCTTTTAAGAGGAACTTGAGTGGTTTGGAAAGTTGAAGTGCAGTGCGTCACTGGGTCCATGACGTCTTGTCTTCAATACCGATGTTACCATCAGTAGCATATGAATTGAACCCGGTTTCTGCCCTAAGGTTGAATAAATGGAGGGCTATTTGTTTTCACCCTTTTCTCATTCAATTCTTTTTAATTCTTCAACCCCTTCAGTGCTTACCAAGACTTCATAGCTAGAACCTTGTTGGGTTTATTCCAGTGCTAGCTCAGTCTTAGTCCGCAATCTTCCCATATCTCACTTTTCTCCTTTTCTCATCATACCTAAGGACTTCTACACTAACTAGTGGATTGTCCCTGGGTAGATCCCTCCGGTTCTGGCGGATCATGGGAACCAATACCTAACCTTATCATCCTTATATCACCGTACATAAAGTAAAGTTGGTCGGTCAATTTGGTATTGTTCATCAGCCATTGGATCCAATTGAAAACCATTTGAAACTCAATTCAGATACTTGTGATATAAAATCAAAGCATTTTGTACCTGAATTGTTTTTGATATTTTTAGAACGAGAACTCCCCCTCAACATGTGCATCAAGTATTTGAAAATGTTTTGCACACGGATGCAAGAGAAAGAATTAACTTCTTTGATTACCATTTTCTAAAAGATATCAACATCACTTCCTTCAACAGATCAAGTGGGTATAGCAAATCCGGGAAGGATGAGGTTTCCATGAATTTTGCTCCCCCTCAATATGTGCCTCGAGGTTTGAAAAGAGTTTTGCACATATTAGAGGGAACCTGCACATTAGGATGAATGATCACGTTTCAAATCAAAGGTTTAAGATAGATGCTCCCCCTCAACATGTGCATTGAAAAATTGAAATCGTTTGTCACATGTGAGAAGGACAGCATGTACATTCTTTTATAACCATTTACCTGATTTTCAGTTTAAATCCAATTTAAATCACACATTCTCCCCCGATCACAATTATCAAATCATTTGAGAATTGTGATCTCGTATAGATTTAAATTGATTTTGAAAGCTTTTAAGGAGAATTGTGACATGATTGTGAAAGCGTTTGAACTGATAAGGATCGGATTTTAAGACTTTAAACTCCATTTATAAATCATGCATGTATATCTTTTGAAAACAATTTAATGCCAAATAACTTTTTAATTTAATTGAAATCATTCTCCCCCTCAATCAATGACGTAGGTTGTTGATTGAGAGATAGAGATTTTGACAAATAAGTCCAGATGATTATCAAAAATAGAGATCGAGTTATTTTTCAAAGCATTTGGTTTTCAGCAGATAGGAGTTTATAGAATCAGAGCATAGGATTTGAAAACATGGTAAAACATGGCTCTGTTCTTTCTTTAAAACCGGGTTATTGCCTGAAGATGACAATAAACCATTTCTCTTTCTCCCAAAAATATTTTTTGATTTTTTTTTTTTTTTTTTTTTTTTTTTTTTTTTTTTTTTTAAGAATTCGAACAACATCTAAAGACCCGTGTCATTCTTTGAATGACAGCACAAAGACCGTAGATATTATCGAACCGTGAAAAACATGACAAAAATGACAATATTTTTGAAGTTTTTTTTTTTTTTTTTTTTTTTTTTTTTTTTTTTTTTTTTTTTATGGATTTTGAAAGTTTTATAATTTTCTATTTTGTTTTTCGAATAACTATATACAAGAGATAGATGAAGAAAGACCTTTACTCCTCGTCTTCCTCCTGAAGACGTTTGAGAGTTTCTGGTTGTAGGCTTTTCAAACCAAGTCGTGGAAGAATAAACTCAAAACGTTCTCTTGGAAGAGCTTTGGTGAAGATGTCCGCTAACTGATATTCAGATCTCACAAAATATAGTTCCACCACACCTTTTTCCACTTGTTCCCTGATGAAATGATGTCGAATGTCGATATGCTTTGCTCTTGAGTGTTGAACATTGTTGCATGAGAGAGCAATAGCACTTTTATTATCACAGTACAGAGGGATTTTGTGGAATTCAAAGCCATAGTCAGATAATTGTGATCTCATCCATAAGATTTGAGCACAACAAGATGACATGGCTATGTATTCAGCCTCTGTAGAGGAAATAGAAGTACTCATTTGCTTCTTTGAAGACCAGCTCACATGCTTATCACCCAAAAACTGAGCACCTCCTGACGTACTTCGACGTGTATCTTGACAACCTGCATGATCAGCATCTGCATAGGCCGTTAGTGACATACCGGTGTCCTTCGGGTACCATAGTCCCATATTGATGGTTCCTTGGAGATACCGAAAGACCCGTTTAACTGCTTCGAGGTGCTTTTTAGTAGGCTTAGCCTGGTATCTAGCACACATGCACACAGAGAACAAAATGTCTGGTCTACTAGCAGTGAGATACATCAGGGATCCAATCATACTCCTATATTTCGTTTGGTCAATCATGATCCGTGAGAGGTCCTCATCTAGTTTGGTTCGGTCAATCATGGGGGTGTCAACAAGGTCACTTGAATCAAATCCAAATTTCTTTAAAATCTCTGTTGCATATTTAGATTGATTTATGAAAATGCCTCCGGGACTTTGAGAAATTTGTAATCCCAAGAAAAATGACATTTGTCCCATCATTGACATTTGAAACTTTGAACTCATTTCATTTGAAAAACGATCACATTCCATTGGGTCAGTCGAGGCAAAAATAATATCATCAACATAAATTTGAACATGAATCAAATGTTTGCCTGACTTCCTGGTGAACAATGTAGGATCAACTGCTCCTTTGATGAATCCGGTTGATAGAAGAAACTTTGATAGTGTATCATACCATGCCCTTGGAGCTTGCTTTAAACCGTAAAGAGCTTTCTTCAAACGATAAACGTGAGTAGGAAGCTCTTGATTCACAAATCCTTCAGGTTGGCTGACGTAGACGACTTCTTTAAGATCTCCGTTTAGAAATGCCGTCTTTACATCCATCTGATAAACTACCATGTTCTTACTAGCAGCATTAGCCAGAAAGATTCTGATTGCCTCGATTCGAGCAACTGGAGCAAAAGATTCTTCAAAGTCTATACCCTCCTCTTGACGATATCCTTTAGCAACTAATCGAGCCTTGTTCTTCAACACATCACCATGCTCATCAAGTTTTACTTTGAAGATCCATTTTAGAGCTATAATCATAGCACAGTCTGGAGCAGGTACTAACTCCCATACATCAAGACGATCAAACTCATGAATTTCATCTTGCATAGCATTGAACCAGCTATCTTCATTCATAGCAGTTTTAACATCTTTCGGTTCGATCTTAGATAGTACGGAGTTGAAGAAGCACCATAAGGCATCGGTTGCGAGTTGCTTCTGGGTTGATACAGGACGAGAGGGATTTCCAATTATGTTGTCTAATGGATGATCGTGAGTCCATTTTCTGAGGTGTTCATGTGGCATTTGTTGAGGAACTGAGGTAGCTGAGTCGATGTCTCCTGAAGAAGATGGTTCTGATGATGATTCAGGAGTAGCAAATATGTTTTCAAATGGAGCATCTTCAGGAGTAGCAAAGGGATTAACTTCATTATTGATGTCAGAAACATTTCCATGATGTACATTTGAAGAATGATGATTTGTTGATGAGACTGAAGGATCAGCAGCAGGTGCTTCTTGGCTTAAAGATATTGAGACTGAAGGATTGATTTCATTCACTGGAATATGAGCATCCTCTGTTGTAGGGATCAGCACCTCATTAGTAGTAGACTCATACAGTTCATCAAACATTGGATCAAACAATTTCTTTACATCATCTTCAGATGGAGGTACATATGGCGTTTCTTGAGAGGAGTTTGGAACAAGGGATGAACCAATAGGACTGTTTTGAAGTGCGGGTCCTGAGCTGGAGTGTCCAGGAGCCATTTGACCGGTCAGCTCATCAAACGTAACGTGAATTGTTTCCATGATATTTCGGGTTCTTTTGTTGTAGATTCGGTATCCCTTTTTGTTTGGTGCATATCCTACAAATACTCCAATGTCAGCTTTAGCTCTAAGTTTGCCCAAGTCTTGACCCTCATTAGTTGGATAGCACAAGGCACCAAACACACGAAGGAAAGATAGATTAGGTTTCCTGTTGTGGACAAGTTCATATGGAGTTTTTCCATGAATGGTGTGAATCAGGGAACGATTTTGTGTGTAACATGCAGTGGCAATTGCTTCAGCCCAGAGAAACATTGGAACCTTTGAGTAGATCAGCATTGTTCTAGCAGCTTCAACAAGAGTATGATTTCGTCTTTCAACTACACCGTTCTGTTGAGGGGTTCGTGGAACACTTCTTTGATGGCTGATTCCAATGCTTTCATAGAATTCACTAAGTTGTTTGTTGACAAACTCAGTTCCATTGTCTGTTCTGATAATTCTGACAGTTTTATTTAGTCTAACCTGCAACTGTTTGATGAGTTTGATGATGATGTCAGGAGTTTCATCCTTTGTCCGTAAGAACTTGACCCAGGTGAATCTAGAATAATCATCAACCACAACTAACACATATTTCTTCCCAAAGATATTCTGCACCCTCATTGGTCCACATAAATCCATATGAATCATATGAAGAACTTCTGTGACAGAGTTAGTAGGTTTGGGTTTGTGGGCATACTTCTTGCTTTTTCCCAATTGGCATGCTGAACAAAGATGATCCTTTTCATACTTTAGTCTAGGTAAACCTACAACTAAGTCCTTTCTGGAAAGATTGTTGATGGTGCCGAAGTTCAAGTGATTGAGACGACGATGCCATAACCATGACTTTGTTTTTGAAGCCTTTGATAACAAGCAGATTGGTGAAGCTCTCATCATGTCATCGATAGAGATAGTGTAAAGGTTTGAGCCACGAGTTCCTTTCAACAGTTCCTTACCATTAAGATCTCTAACAAAGCAGGTATGTTTTCTGAAGGCTACTTCTAGATCAGAATCACAGAATTGACCAACAGAGAACAGATTATGACCTAAACCTTCCACATAATACACTCTGGAGATGACACTATCACCAACAACATAATCTCCATAACCCATAATAGCACCGAAATGATCATTACCAAATCTAACAGTCCCGATGAATTTGCTCACGAAGTTCATGAGCCGTGACCGGTCTCCAGTCATATGCTTGGAACAGCCTGAGTCCAGGTACCACAGAACGATTTGAACGATCTGCAGTTGAACACAGACAAGAATGGATAACTGGATAATTGGGATCCCCATGCAAGAATGGGTTCCATTTGGTTAGTAGCAACAGTTGGAACACCCACATCAGAAATAGAAGCATTCATATCAGACAATGAGGTAATGGAATCATTATGAGTAGATGCAATACTAGTGTCTGTATTAGTCCTGTTTATAGTGTGACCACTTCTTAAGGGAATAGTTCTACCAGTAGGCATCCATTTTCTAGTGGGCATTATCTGATTGGTCTTATGACCAACAGGTATCCAATAAGAACCTATTCTGCTGAATGTTCTTCCTGTGGGTTTCCATTGTTTTCTAACTTTCTTTCGCTTTTGCCTTTTAGCCTTTTTAGCATGAATTTTAGCATTAACAATATTAACTGGACAATTAACATCATTAGGCAAAGCATTGACATCACATCCATGATTAGAAACAGAATTCAAGCAAACATCAGTACAAGTTTTGCAACTGGTATCAGAATTCGAATTAATTACAGTACGCTTATGGCTAATACTAGAATCAACACGATTCGTTTTATTCGATTCAAACTTAAGGTTCCTAGATTGTTCTTCTACTTTCTTCCAGTGCACATTCTTAGCTTGAGAGGTCCTATCATTCCTTGTATTGTCTTGAGACTTTGACCTGCTCCCTTTAATGTCACTGATTACTCCTGTAGAGGGAATGGGAACATTAGTTTGTTTTACTACTCTTTGCACCACCTGTTTAGATGTGCTGGGATCTGAACTACATGCAGGTGCACTACGGTTCACTTTCATAAAGCTAGATGTACTGAGATTGGTACTCCTAGAAGGCACATTAGAGTTCACTTTCCTAGCATTGACAGATCTAGAATCTGAACTACTCAAGGGTACACTACAACTCTCATTCAAAACATTGGGAATCGAGTGCATCTCATATTTGGCCTTAGGCATTGAGCATGGAATCAAAGGGTTAACTCTCTCACCTAATGTCTTTGGGCATATGGTGATCAAGCATTCTAAGATTTCTTGAGATCGTTTGGCATATGAGCATGCATGTCCAATTGCATTATCATGAGGTTTCTCTAGCTTATCCTCTTCAACAATCTCACGCAGGCATTCTAAGCAATCCTTAAGGGATGAGAAATATGTTTGAATGGCAAGTTTGTTGTTCCTTAGGTGAGGGGGGACATATGTCACAGATAAAGCAGATTTATTGCCAGAGTGAACCTTAGATACAACATTCTCCTCATTGATCATTGGCATTTTCCCTTTTACCTGACTCTTCAGATTCTCAATTTCCTTTTGCAATGAAGTTATTTGTTCGTTGTTTTTATTACGAGTGACTTTAATTGATTCAAACAACTCATTGAAATGACGTTTAACCTTTTCATTCTCTTCTAGAAAACTTTCGTTTTCCTTTTGTAAAGCATTTACTAGGTTTTGAAGATGAAACGTTTGAGAATTCTGAGAATCTAAAGAAGGAGGCATTTGGGAGCCTGTCATATTGTTCGTTTGACCCTTTAATTGAGAGATTTGGGCTTTCAACTTTCTGATCGTGTTACACTGAGCTTGAATCTGTTCATCTCGTTTGTTAATTTGAAAAACTGCATCAAACTCTGGAGCATCTGAAGATGTCTTGATATTTGAAGTTTTGACATTTTCTTTGAGATGTTGATATTTTAGTTGTAGATTAAAATACTCAACTTCTAGTTTAGAAAAATGTTTAACCAAATTGTCATGATCATCCAGTTCAATTTTCTCATTTAGTTTAGAATTAGTTTTTTCAAGCTCAATGACACGATCATGGGAGACTTTCAGGGCCACAGATAATTCATGAAATTTGGAAGCATTAATAGAGCAATTTGAAGCAGTGAAAAACACATCTTGAGCAACACATTCAGTAATAAGATTCTCATTTAATGTATGCAAGTTCTTTCTCTCAATCTCATTATATTTTAGTGCACGCTCATAATCACTAACTTCAGCAACCATTGCATCAAATTCCTTTTCCATACCTTTAATATCAGCTTCTACCCCTTTTTTAAGACTCTCAAAGTGATCTTTTAGAAGTTTAAAGAAGGGCATGACCTCAGTTAAATAACATTCTTTCATTTGTTCAAAACCTCTTTCACCTTCAGTTATACCAGTGGGAGTGATCCTTTTCTTGCAAGTTTTCTCAAAATCAACAAATAGTTGGAATATAACGTATTGGCTAATTAATGTCTTGCTTTTAGTGGCAATTGTTCTAGGTACAAGATGCATAGGTGTATTAGGAGGATACACAGTTGCTCTAGGCATTTTCCGAAGGGGAGGGTTTGTTTCTACAATATTTTCAGCTTTCTGCTTATCTAAATCCATTTTCCAGAAGACTTGTTCGGGAGTCAACAAAGTCTGAGGCTTAAACTTGTTCAATGCAATCCAGTTTTCCTTCTTGTAATCATGAGGAGAGAAGATTATGTTTTTCTCTTTGCATTTGGGATCATCTTGCTTCTTATTCATCTTTTCCCTAGTGATTTCATTTAAAATCTTATCTTCCTCAGTGCACTCAACGCAACTAGGTTTCTGCCTAGGCTTAAGGACTTCATTACCATCATAAATTACCTTATGAGCATTTCTAGCCTTTTTAATTACCTCTGGATTTGGTTCCTCTACAAGGGGAACGCTATGCTTATCGCTTAGAACTCTATGCTTAGTGATCATGTGAGCAGTCTGAATGGTGTTTCCTTGTAAATACAACTTGTTTTCAAGTTTGTTTTTCAAAGTTTTCAGATTAGAAAAATCTCTCAAGAGTTTTGATTCCTTTGCATTAAATTCTTGCTTAAGCATTTTCACATTTTCTTGAAGTTCTTGTTTTTGCTTAGCTGTTTTAGAAAATTTTTCTTGCAGGGAATTTAATTCTTGTTTCAATACTTCTTCTCTAAACTTACTTTTTCTAATAATTGTACTCACTTGGACATCCATTTCCTGCTCACGAGTGGTCAACTCAAATTTTGCCCGTTGTTCATAAATAGCAACACGTTCCTTATAGGCATTTAGTTCAGAAATTATGGAATCATTAGGAGCACATGCAGTGTATTCATCAAAGACATAGTCATTGTTGACTGCAGAAGATGCATCACTTGGTACAACTTCACTATCACTTTGTTTCACGTATTGATCGTATGGGACAATATTGATATTACCCATATTTTCAACATTTGATTCAATAGTTTCAGTTGGTTGTACTTTGTCATGCATCTGTTGCACATCAGCATCATCGTATAGCTTTAATACCTCAGAGATGAGTTTGTCCTTGGATGGGCCAGCTAGTGGTGAAGAAGAGATCTTGGGAGAAACCATTGGAGAGATGCTAGCCATAAAGATTGTGTGTGCAGTAGGTCCATCATCTACATCAGAGTCGTATGCATCACAGTCAGCAACTTGAAAGGCGTTCTGATGATTATGACCTATCTCCTGAATAGGCTGCTCATCCACATCTGCATCATAGGTCTTGGCATTACCCTCAGCAAGAAACAGCAATTCCTCTTCATCCAACGCAGCACCATTGTCCTGAGCTTGTGCCAGTAACATCTTATCTCTGAAGTAATCAGCATTCTGTGGACGCTTTGGAGATGTGCAGTTCCTTGCAATGTGTCCCTCACCACCACAGTTATAGCATTTGATCGGCTTAGCTTGACCTTGGTTACCATTCCTTCCTCGATTCTGATTACCCACATATCCTCTACCAGCACCACCCCTTCCCTGATCATACTGTCTTTCCTGAACTGGTTGCACCACAATCCTTCCATCTTTAACAGTGGCTTGATTATGTGGGTTAGATGCAGTTCTGAGGTTGTTGTTGGTTTGTGGGAGAGAATTCATGTTTTGACTAATGAGTAGAGCTAGTTGATCAATGATGTTACCCACGCGTGCATCAGCATCAGCTTGTTTGAACATAGGATCAGGAATGAGTTTGTGATTACCATTACCCAAGGGTATGACTTGTGATGCTTTGGTTGTGATTCCAATGTTTGAGTAGAAAGCTGTTGAGTCATTAGACGAACTTGTCTCTCCCTGGTTGGTTTTGAACTGATTGAGAATCAATTTTTCAAACATAGCATGTCTCTCATTCTGAAGGAGGAAGGCATAGAGTTGCTCATAGTTTGTATTCTTCAGTCCTTTAGTGAGCTTCACAGTTGTGACAAACTTGTGCCATTCGGGATTCATGTTGTTCACAAACTTTGAGTTGAGCTGAATGTTAGGCATAGTCATTCTGATGTTCCTCATGTCATTCACTAACTTATGAAATCTCACATAGTACTCATAGACACTCTCATCTGGTTTCATTTTGAAGTGCTCAAATTCGTCATAGAGTTGGGATTCTCTGTCTTCCATAGTTAGTTCTGAACCTGAGAGAAGCATCTTGACATTATCCCAAACTGCCTTTGCTTCAGTGTTATGATTGATCAGCTTGTAGATATCTTTAGGAAGACCTTGTAGAACAATGTTTGAAGCCCTGATATCTGCATCAAATCTCTTTTTCTCCTTATCATCAAGCTCATCATACATCTTAGGTCTGTCCATACCGTAAATAGGAGTACCATCTTCATTAGTATCAAGTATGTCTCTAGTCGTTTCAACTCGATATGGTCCTTCATCAATGGATTTGAGAATATTGACACCATTTTCCTTTCCAAGGCAATACAATCTGATTCGTTGAGCCCAAGAATCGTAGTCAGTTCTGTCAAGCATGGGTGGACGAGTATCTGATCCAGCTGCTTGTACATCCTCGGCAACAGTGGAGATGACAGTAGGGACGTTGGTGGACATGTTATCAGATTATACGGGATTTTATAACTCAATGATTAAACCGGGAAATAGATTCTTTCACGGGATTTTACTAAATCAAGAGAAAACCGTAAACAATCACTCAAGTCGCTAGATGATAAAGCTCTAAGTCGCTAGAAACAAATCCACTAAGTCGCTACCAATTAATTCGCTAGACACCCAAGTCGCTAGAATCCCAAGTCGCTAACAGAAAAACAAGTCGCTAAGTAGTAACTCGCTACGGACCAAGTCGCTAACCAAATTTTGGCAGCAATTCGCTACACAAGTCGCTAGAGACACAAGTCGCTAAAGAGCAACTCGCTACTGACCAAGTCGCTACCACAAGTCGCTACCCGTAGTGGAGAGTCCACTACTTGTCCTTTAACTCGCTAGCTCTAACTCGCTAGCTTTTAACACTGTAAGTCGCTACAAAATAATGAAGCAAGTCGCTATGAAGAAAGGTTATCCGTGAACTAACTCGCTACCATGAAAAACCATATAAACATCACTTTTCAATCCAAAAACAACCCAACCAAGATGATTCAAGCTTACCAAATGAAAACCTAAACACTTATGATGATTCTAAACACCAAAGTACCAACAAAATTCAAACTTTAACACTAGAGATCAACCAAATGATGCAAAAACCACTAAACTTTTTCAAACTCAAAAACCACCTAAAAACCACTATAAATCCAAAGATGTGCAAGATATGATCTAACCATGGCTCTTGATACCAATTGTAAGATATAACTTTTCACATACACATCAAACCATAACACAAGGTGGCGTATAAGATGGAATTCTAGAGAGAGAAAGTTAGAGGTTTAGGGAACTTAGTGAGAGAAAGTGAAAGATATTATTATGAGCTCCAACTCTCTACCTTGGAAGGTAGAGAGTATTTATAGTCTTACACAAATCGCCACACTTTGGGCTGTGGATCAGGCATACAGTGGGTAAAGACCCGTCCGTCCTCCACGGTGTTACTTAACTAAATTACTACTTAACTTCAAAGAACTACGACTACGAGCTTTCTAACGATTACATATACTTGAGGTGACCGACTCTTTAATACCGGGAATTTCTAATTCCTAACAAAACACGCCCGGAAAACCTCACTTCAGATCCAAATAAGAAATACCGTACAAACAACCCCGTAGTCAACCGTGCTCAACTTTCGTTTCAAGCCATGACATCATATCCTTCATGAAAATGTATAAACCAAAGTACCATACCTCATCACAACAAGTCTCATCATCAAATCTCATTATCAAATCTCTTCAGTACGTCTCATATCATCCAAATCTTGAAAAAATCACATCAAATCTCATAAAAACAATCCAATTTTGAGAAGCCCATATTTCTGCCATCCAAATCCAATATCCAACATATCATGATTAATAATCAAGACCATGCACCTCCAAAACTACTACTATCAAACAAATATTCGGCCATGACTTGCTAACAAATTCCAATTTATTACACATCCAATTAAACGGCCCTTGTCCAAAATATTCATGTACCATGTCCAAGTCCAACTTATCATACGAAAAACACAATCATATTACAAGCTTTACAAAATATGATCCAAGCCCTACAACACTTGTAACAATTCGGCCCATGATCCGTATTCTTAACAATTCGATAGCAACCTTGAAATTTTCGAAAATATTAACTAAGATCCCTTGAATATTCTTGTAGCAATCAATAAATTCGAAAATATCAACCTTGATAAAACCCACGATCCAATAATAACACACGACCCAATTCAGACAATAATAATACTCGGCCCAATTTAAATGCAACCCTAATTATCGGGTATAAATCCCACACTTCTCACAAATCATCTAACCCTAATAATACTCAACTGACAAAACAGTGCCCCCATCTCAAACAATATAGCCAGCTTCCAAATTAAATCAATAATCTGCCCCTTTTACTGATGCGTACACTCAAAGCAAGAAACAGTCTTTTTCATAAAGACTTCTTTCTTTAATCCTTGGATAAGATGAGTCTCGCCACAGGGATGGCTAGAGGCATAGGACATGGCATCAAGGTCATGGATATATTAAGGTAGGCTCAATTTGTACCTGGACTTGTTCACTGATTTCGATATGTTTGATTTTATTTTAACGAATCAACGAATATTTAAGTTAACAATATTGTTAATTTCACTTCTTTCTATTCGGATATATAGCAAATTCAAGTTTAATGATGATTTACTTAGGGCTTGAATGGATCTAACAAAGATCTTTGAGAAATCTTTAACCCTTGAGAAGGAAAATCTGAGATCTTACAAATAGTTTATCCTTTTGTTTTTGTTTGAGACATTGCAACTTGATTGGTAAAATGAGACGAACGACCATTTAATTTAAGTTTAGATTCAGTTTAGGTTAAGAATTGTTGTGATTTGATTAATCTTTAACAGTCATGAGACGAAATCAGACTTTCTGTAAAGCAAATCAAGAAAAAAGGAATAATATTCTTGTTATCTCCATCTTCTAATGATTTGGATATCATTCGAAGTGAAACATTCAAACATGGATCGATGATGGATCTATTTAGTGTGTATTATCTTTGATGGTCGATTGTTCCTTGAGAACCACACCAAAATCCTGAGATCTATAATCCTTTTCCATTTTATCTTCGAGCTGATTTGTCCTTGTGTTGTGTGATATGATGAAATTTGTGTATGTTTGTGGATTTGATATGATGTATGTTTCTGTTGAATTAAACTAATGTTGAAAGATGTTTGGTAATGTTAATGAATATGGGTTTTGTTAGGATTCATTAAATCCAGTTATTAAAGTGTCGGTCACCTCAAGTATATTTAATAGTTAGAAAGCTCGTAGTCGTAGTTATATACTGTTTGTTAGTATTTAGTTATGTAACACCGTGGAGGACGGACGGGTCTTTACCCACTGTATGCCTGATCCACAACCCGTAGGTGGCGTTTATGTAAGATACTATAAATACCCTCTACCTCCTAAGGTAGAGGGTTGGAGCTCATAATAATACTTTTACTTTCTCTCACTAAGTTCCAAAACCTCTAAACTTTCTCTCTCTAAAACTCCTATAGTGTACGCCCCTTTATGATCATGGTTTGATGTGTTTGTGAAATCCAATATGTTACAAATGTTATCAGGGCCATGGTTTGATCATCTCTCTTACATGTTCTTGGATTTCTAGTGGTTTTATATGGTTTTTGGGTTTGAAAAAGTTTAGAGGTATTTGCATCATTTGGATCATTTCTTGCGTTAAAGTTTAGATTTTGAGTGTACTTTTGTGTTTAGAATCATTGTAAGTGCTTGGGTTTTGATTTGGAAGGCTTGAATCACTGTGGTTGGGTTAGTTTTGGATTTAAAAGTGTTGCTTTTGAACTTTTCTAGCTAGCGACTTGAGTCTCGGAATAGTATTCTTGGTAGCGATTTGCTTCTTTATTATTCAGCGACTTGTTGTTGTTGTGGTAGCGACTTGAGCACTAGCGACTTGTCTTTTGAGACAAAGCGACAAATAGTACAAAGTAGTGGATGTACCATTTCGGCTAGCGACTTGTCAACGTAGCGACTTGTCTTTACGATTTTCAGCGACTTGACTTTGTTGTGGGTAGCGACTTATCTTTTGAGACAAAGCGACATATAGTACAAGTAGTGGCCGTACTGTTCAGTTTAGCGAGTTGTGTTTTAGCGACTTGCCCACTTAGCGAGTTGTTCTTTAGCGACTTGTCTACTTAGCGAGTTGTTACTTTAGCGACCTGTGTCTAGCGACTTGTATCACAGCGACTTGTGCTTTTAGCGAGTTGTTACTTAGCGACTTGGTGACTTAGCGACTTGTCCTCAAGGTTTATAGCACTTGGTTGATTATTGTTTCTGATATGGTTTTCTCTTGATTTAGTAAAATCCCGTGAAAGAATCTATTTCCCGGTTTAATCATAGAGTTATAAAATTCCGTGAAATCTGTAATCATGTCAACCAACGTGCCTACAATCATCTCTTCTGTAGCTGAGGACGTTCAAGCAGCTGGATCAGATACTCGTCCACCTATGCTTGACAGAACTGACTATGACTCATGGGCTCAACGAATTAGGTTGTACTGTTTGGGAAAGGAAAATGGGGTTAACATTCTCAAATCAATTGATGAAGGACCTTATCAGATTGAAACTACCAGAGACACACTTGAAACTGCTACAGATGGTACAGTGATCTTAGGTTTTGACAGACCAAAGACGTATGATGAGCTCAGTGATAAGGAGAAGCAGAGATACGATGCTGATATCAGGGCTTCAAACATTATACTTTAGGGTCTTCCAAAAGACATCTACAAGTTAATCAATCACAACACTGAAGCTAAGGCAGTTTGGGACAATGTCAAGATGCTTCTCTCTGGTCTGAATTAACTAAAGAAGACATAGAATCTCAACTGTATGATGACTTTGAGCACTTCAAGATGAAACCAGGGGAAAGTGTCACTGAATATTATGTGAGGTTCCACAAGCTTGTGAATGAGATGAGGAATATCAAAATGACTATGCCAAATATTCAGCTAAACTCAAAGTTTGTGAACAACATGAATCCCGAATGGCACAAATTTATCACTTCAGTCAAGTTAACTAAGGGTTTGAGGAACACTAACTATGAAAAATTGTATGCATTCCTGCTTCATAATGAGAGACATTCTATGTTTGAACGAATGATTCTTGAACAGTTCAAATCTAAACAGGGAGAAGCAAGTTCGTCAAATGATTCAACAGCCTTTTACACCAATGTAGGAATTACCACCAAAGCTTCTCAAGTCATACCAATGGGTAACAGTAACCACAAACTCATTCCTGATCCAGGGTATCAACCCTCAGACAGATTCTTGGAACAAGTTGCTCATCAAGTGGCTCTAATGGTTAAAAAAAATTTGAACTTTACCCCACCTTCCAACAATCAACTCAGATCAGCTTCTAATCTCCACAATCATGCTACCATAAGAGAAGGAAAGGTAGTGGTGAAAAATGTGCAAGGAAGACAGAATGCGTACGTTCCACATAATGAGCAAGGTAATGTTGGAGCTGAATATGGGAATGCTGGCGGTGGTGGTAGATATATGGGTAATCAGAATCCTGGAAGGAATGTAAATCAAGGACAAGGAAAGTCAATCAAGTGTTACAACTGTGTTGCTGAAGGACATATTTCGAGGAACTGTACATCTCCAAAACGGCCTCAAAATGCAGAGTATTTTAGGGACAAGATGCTGCTGGTACAAGCTCAGGACAGTGGAGCGGTTTTGGATTAAGAAGAGTTGCTGTTTCTTGCTAAGGGAAATGCCAAAACCTATGATGCTGATGTGGATGAGTAACCAATTCAGGATATAGGTCACAATCATCGAAATGCCTTTCAAGTTGCTGACTGTGATGCATTTGACTCTGATGTCGATGATGAACCTACTGCCTAGACAATCTTCATAGCTAGCATTTCACCTATGGTCTCTCCAAAGGTCTCATCACCACAACAGGCTGGTCCATCCAAAGATTCAATCATTTCAGAGGTATTAAAACTATACGATGAAGTTCATAAGCAAAAGATACATAACGAAATACAATCTCATGAAACTTATGAATCAGATATTGATAATGTAGATAATAGTAATATTGTCCCATATGATCAATATGTGATACAAAGTGAAAGTGAAATTGTACCAAGTGATGCATCTTCTGCAGTCAAAGATGACTATGTCTTTGATGAATACACTGCATGTGCCCCTGTTATCTATGAACTTAATGCCTATAAAGAACAAGTTGCCATTTATGAACAACGTGCTAAGTTTGAGTTAACTACCCGTGAGCAGGAAATGGATGACCAAATGCGTACAAATATTAGAAAAAGTAATTTTAGAGAAGAAGTATTAAAACAAGAGTTAAACTCCTTACAAGAAAAACTTTCTAAAACTGTTAAGCAAAAGCAAGAACTTCAAGATAATGTTAAAGTGCTTAAACAAGAATTTAATGCTAAGGAATCAAAACTTTTGAATGACTTTTCCAATCTAAAAACTTTGAAAAACAAGCTTGAAAATAAGTTGTACGTACAAGGGAATACCATTCAGACTGCTCACATGATCACTAAGCATAGAGTTCTCAGCGATAAGCATAGCATTCCCCTCGTAAAGGAACCCAATCATGAATATGGTAAAGTGGCTAGAAAAGCTCAGAAGGTAATATATGATGGTAATGAAATCCTTAAGCCTAGGCAGAAACCTAGTTGCGCTGAGTGCACAGAGGAAGATATGTAATTAGAAGAAGTCAATAGGGAGAAAATGGATAAGAAACTTAAAGATACTGAGTGTACAAAGAAAAACATTACAATCAAACCCCATGATTACACAAAAGAAAATTGGATCTCCCTGAACATGTTTAAGCCACAAACTCAATTAACCACTGAACAAATTTTTTGGAAGAAAGACATGGATAAGCAAAAAGCAAGTGTACTTGTTGAAATGAACATTCCCCTTAGGAAAGTGCCTGCAGCTACTGTGTATCCTCCGAATACACGAATGCATTTAGTCCCTAGAACTATTTCCACTAATAGCAAGACCTTAATCAGCCTGTATGTTGTTTATCAACTATTCGTTGATTTTGAGAAGACATGTAAGAAGAGAATCACACCTACAGGGATAACTGAAGGGGAAAGGGGTTTCGAGCAAACTAAAGAATGCTATTTTATTGAGGTCATACCTTTCTTTAGACAATTAAAAGGTCAATTTGAGATTCTCTAGAAAGGGATTAACTCAGATATTAAAGAAATGGAAAAGGAATTTGATGCAATGATAGTTGAGGTCAATGATTATGAACGGGAACTCAAATATAATGAAATTGAAAGGAACAATATGCATATCTTAAATGAGAACTTAGTATTGAGTTGCGTGGCTCAAGATGTGCTTTATACTGTTACTAAGCATTCTATTACTGCTTCTCAATTTCATGAATTATCTGTTGCTTTGAAAGTTTCCCATGATCGTGTTATTGAGCTTGGAAACAAAAACTCAAAACTAAATGAGAAAATTGACCAGGATGATCACGATAATTTGGTAAAACATCTTTCTAAGCTAGAAGTTGAACATTTTGATTTGCAACTAAAATATCACCAATCTCAAAGAAAATGTCAAAACCTCAAACATCAAGACATCCTCAAATGTTCCAGAGTTTGATGTAGTTTTTGAAATAAACAAACGTGACGAACAGATTCAAGCTCACTGTAACACGATCAGAAAGTTGAAAGCCCAAATTTCACAATTAAAGGGTGAAAAGAACAATGTGACTGGCTCCCAAATGACTCCTTCTTTAGATTCTCAGTGCTCTCAAACTTTTCATCTTCAAAACTTGGTTAATATTTTACAAAAGGAAAATGATAGTTTTTTAGAAGAAAATGAAAAATTTAAACGACACTTTAAAGAGTTATATGATTCAATGAAAGTCACTCGTGATAAGAACAACGAAAAAACAACTTCTTTACAAAAGGAAATTGAGAATCTGAGGAGTCAGGTAAAAGGGAAAATGCCACTTGTCTTTAATGATAATGTGGCATCAAAGTCATCTACAGACTCTAAATATACTGTGACTGTTAAATACATTCCTCCTCATCTTAGAAATAACGAAATTGTGTTTCATAACTATTTCTTTCACCTTAAGGATAGTCTAGAATGTCTCCGTGAGATTGTAGAAGAGGATTTCATAAATAAGCCCCTTGATAGTGAAATTAGGTTTGCGTGCATTCAGGCCAAACGATCTCAGGAGCTGTTAGAATGTTTAAGAGCAACATGTCCTAAATCCTTATGTGAGAAAGATAAAGCTGTGATGCCTTGTTCTATGCCTATTGCTAAGTATTGTTAGGATTTAGTAAATCCAGTTATTAAAGAGTCGGTCACCTCAAGTATATGTAATCGTTAGAAAGCTCGTAGTCGTAGATTAGTTAATGTTTAGTAGTATTTAGTTAAGTAACACCGTGGAGGACGGATGTGTCTTTACCCACTGTATGCGTGATCCACAGCCCGTAGGTGGCGATTTATGTAAAGACTATAAATACTCTCTACCTCCCAAGGTAGAGAGTTGGAGCTCATAATAATACTTTCATTTTCTCTCACTAAGTTCCCAAACCTCTAACTCTTTCTCTCTCTAAAACCTCTTGTATATGCCTCTTTGATCATTGGTTTTGTGTGTTTGTGAAATCCAATATTCAACAATTGGTATCAAGAGCCATGGTTTGATCATCTCTTTTACATATCCTTGGATTTCTAGTGGTTTTAGATGGTTTTTGAGTTTGAAAAAGTTTAGTGGTTTTTGCATCATTTGGATTATTTCTAGTGTTAAAGTTTGAATTTAGGGTGTACTTTTGTGTTAAGAATCATTGTAAGTGCTTGGGATTTGATTTAGTAAGCTTTAATCACTGTGGTTGAGCTTGTTTTGGATTGAAAAGTGTGTTTTTGAAGTTTTTCTTGCTAGCGACTTGGTTCTCGTAGTATTTTTCATCATAGCGACTTGCTTCAGTAAAAATTAGCGAGTTACAGTGTTAGTTGTTAGCGACTTGAGCCTAGCGACTTGTCTATTGAGACAAGCCGAAAAATAGTACAAGTTAGTGGATTCTCCACTACGGCTAGCGACTTGGTGAGGTTAGCAACTTGCTTCAGAAATTGTTAGCGAGTTGTAGTGTAACTTTATAGCGACTTGATACTAGCGACTTGGATCTTAGCGAGTTGTTCTTTAGCAACTCAACTGTGTCTAGTGGCTTGGTGCTTAGCGACTTGGACCTTAGCGAGTTTCTCTTTAGCGACTTGACTGTGTAGCGACTTGGTGCATTAGCGACTTGAGTCCAGCGACTTGGTACTTAGCGACTTGGTGATTAGCGACTTGGTTCAAGAATTCGTAGCGACTTGGTTGATTTTTGTTTGTAATATGGTTTTCTCTTGATTTAGTAAAATCCCGTGAAAGAATCTATTTCCCGGTTTAATCATAGAGTTATAAAATCCTGTGTAATCTTTTAACATGTCTACCAACGTACCTACAATCATCTCCACTGTTGCTGAGGATGTTTAAGTAGCTGGTTCAGATACTCGTCCACCTATGCTTGACAGAACTGTTGCTTATTGTACTATCTTGGAAAGGAAAATGGGGTCAACATTCTCAAATCCATTGATGAAGGACCTTATCAGATTGAGACTACAAGAAACTTAATTGATACAGCTGTAGATGGAACAATGATCTATGGAATAGACAGACCAAAGACGTATGATGAGCTCAATGATAAGGAGAAAAACAGATTCGATGCTGATATCAGGGCTTCTAACATTATACTTCAGGGTCTTCCAAAATATATATACAAGCTTATCAATCACAACACTGAAGCCAAGGCAGTATGGGATAATGTCAAGATGCTTCTCTCAGGTTCTGAATTAACCAAGGAAGACAGAGAATCACAACTGTATGATGAGTTTGAGCACTTCAAAATGAAACCAGATGAGCGTGTCTATGAGTACTACATGAGATTCCATAAGCTTGTGAATGACATGAGGAACATCAAAATGACCATGCCAAACATTCAGCTGAACTCAAAGTTTGTGAACAATATGAATCTCGAATGGCACAAGTTTGTCACCTCTGTGAAGCTAACCAAAGGATTGAAGAATACAAACTATGAGCAGCTGTATGCCTTCCTTCTTCAGAATGAGAGACATGCCATGTTTGAAAAAAGGATTCTTGATCAGTTCAAAACCAACCAGGGAGAAACAAGCTCATCAAATGATTCAACAGCTTTTTACACAAATGTTGGAATTACCACCAAAGCTTCTCAAGTCATACCCATGGGTAATGGTAATTACAAGCTCATCCCTGATCCAGCATATAAGCCTCCTGACACAAACACATTCATGGAAAACCTCATCAATCAACTGTCTCTCATGGTTAGTCAAAACATGAACTCTCTCCCATACATCAACAATAACCTCAGAACAACATCCAACCCACACAATCAAGCTACTATCAGAGATGGGAAGGTCATGGTGCAACCAGTTCAAGAAAGGCAGTATGAACAGGGAAGAGGTGGAGTTGGTAGAGGATATGTGGCAAATCAGAATCGTGGAAGGAATCCAAATCAGGGTCAAGCTAAGCCAATTAAGTGCTACAACTGTGGTGGTGATGGACACATAGAACGGAACTGCACTTCTCCAAAACGCCCTCAAAATGTAGAGTACTTCAAAGACAAGATGTTACTAGTGCAAGCTCAGGATAATGGAGCTGTGTTGGATGAAGAGGAGTTGTTGTTTCTTGCTGAGGGCAATGCAAAGACATATGATGCAGATGTGGATGAGCAACCAATTCAGGAGATAGGTCATAATCATCAGAATGCCTTTCAAGTCGCCGACTGTGATGCATACGACTCTGACGCTGATGATGAACATACTGCACAGACTATTTTCATGGCTAGCATTTCTCCAATGGTCTCTCCAAAGGTCCCCTCACCACAGCAAGCTGGTACATCCAAAGAATCAATCGTCTCAGAGGTATTAAAACTATATGATAATGTTCATGAGCAAAAGATACATGACAAAGTACAATCAACTGAAACTTTTGAGTCAGATATTGAAAATATAGGTAATATACATGTTGTCCCATATGATCAATATATGAAACAAAGTGAAAGCGAGACTGTACCAAGTGATGCATCTTCTGCAGTCAATGATGACTATATTTTTTATGAATACACTGCATGTGCCCCTGAGGATTCTGTTATTTCTGAACTAAGTGCCTATAAAGAACAAGTTGCTATTTATGAACAGCGTGCTAAGTTTGAGTTAACCACCCGTGAGCAGGAAATGGATGACCAAATGCGTACAATTATTAGAAAAAGCAATTTTAGAGAAGAAGTATTAAAACAAGAGTTAAGCTCCTTACAAGAAAAGCTTTCTAAAACTGCTAAGCAAAAACAAGAACTTCAAGAAAATGTTAAAAGGCTTAAGCAATAATTCAATGCTAAGAAATCAAAACTTTTGAATGATTTTTCCAATCTAAAAACTTTGAAAAACAAGCTTGAAAATAAGTTGTATGTACAAGGGAACACCATTCAGACTGCTCACATGATCACTAAGCATAGAGTTCTCAGCGATAAGCATAGTAACCCCATTATAAAGGAATCCAACCTTGAGTATGGTAAGATAGCAAAAGCTGCTCAAAGTATAATCTATGATGGCAATGAGATTCTTAAACCTCGACAGAAACCTAGTTGCATTGAATCCACTGAGGAAGATAGAAAATTAGATGATGCATCTAGGGAGAAAATGAATAAGAAGCTTAACGATCCTGCGTGTAAAGAGAATAACATAACGATCAAACCCCATGATTACACTAAGGAAAATTGGATATCCTTGAACATGTTTAAACCTCAAACTCAATTAACCCCATAACAGATCTTTTGGAAGAAAGATATGGATAAGCTAAAAGTTAATGTACTTGTTGAAACAAACACTCCCCTTAGGAAAATGCCTGCAGCTACTGTGTATCCTCCAAATACACCAATGCATCTAGTTCCTAGATCTATTGCCACTAATAGCAAGACCTTAATCAGCATGTATGTTGTTTATCAGCTGTTTGTTGATTTTGAGAAAACATGTAAGAAGAGAATCACACCTACAGGGATAACTGAAGGGGAAAGGGGTTTTAAGCAAACTAAAGAATGTTATTTAACTAAGGTCATTCCTTTCTTCAAACAATTAAAAGGTCAATTTGAGAGTCTTCAAAAAGGGATAAATTCTGATATTAAAGAAATGGAAAAGGAATTTGATGCAATGATAGTTGAAGTCAATGATTATGAAAAGGAACTCAAATATAATGAAGTTGAAAGGAAGAACTTGCACATCTTAAATGAGAATTTGATTTCAAGTTGTGTTGCTCAAGATGTGTTTTATACTGTTACTAAGCACTCTATTACTGCTTCTCGATTTCATGAATTATCTATTGCATTAAAAGTTTCCCATGATCGTGTCATTGAGCTTGAAAACAAAAACTCAGAACTAAGTGAGAAAATTGATCAGGATGATCACGATAATTTGGTGAAACATCTTTCTAAACTAGAAGTTGAACATTTTGATTTACAAGTAAAATATCAACATCTTAAAGAAAATGTCAAAACCTCAAATATCAAGACATCCTCAGATGTTCCGGAGTTTGATGCAGTTTTTCAGATAAATAAACGCGACGAACAGATTCAAGCTCATTGTAACACGATCAGAAAGTTGAAAGCCCAAATCTCTCAATTAAAGGGTGAAAAGAACAATGTGACTGGCTCCCAAAATGCCTCCTCCTTTAGATTCTCAATATTCTCAAACTTTTCATCTTCAAAACTTAGTTAATGCTTTACAAAAAGAAAACGAGAGTTTTCTAGAAGAAAATAAAAAAGTTAAATGACACTTTAAAGAGTTATATGATTCAATGAAAGTCACTCGTGACAAAAACAACGAAAAAATAACTTCTTTACAAAAAGAAATTGAGAATTTGAGGAGTCAGGAAAAAGGGAAACTGCCACTTGTCTTTAATGAGAATGTTGCATCAAAGTCATCCTCAGACTGCAAATATACTGTGACTGTTAAATACATTCCTCCTCATCTTAGGAATAATGAACCTGTGTTTCACAACTATTATGCTCATCTTAAGGATAGTCTAGAATGTCTCCGTGAGATTGTGGAAGAGGATTTCATAAATAAGCCTCTTAATAGAGAAATTAGGTTTGCTTGCATTCAGGCCAAACGATCTTAGGAGCTGCTAGAATGTTTAATTGCAACATGTCCTAAATCCTTAGGTGCGAAAGGTAAAGCTGTGATGCCTTGTTCTATGCCTAATGCCAAGCATACAAACCATTCTATACCTAGTATTAAGAAAGTGAACACTAATGTGCCTTCAAGTAGTTCAGATCCCCGCACGTCTAGTTCAGGAATGCAAAAAGTAGATCAACCAACTAATGTTCCTATAATTCCCTCTACAGGAGTAATCAGTGACATAAAAGCTAGCGGGTCAAAGCCTCCAGGCGATACCAAGCAAGATAGGACCTCACAAGCTAAGAGTGTGCATTGGAAGAGAGTAGAAGATCACCCTAGGAATATTAAGTTTGAGTTGAATAAAACGAATCGTGTTGATTCTAGTATTAGCTATAAGCGTACTGTAATTAATTCGAATTCTGCTACTATTCGCAAACCATGTAATGACGATTGCTTGAATTCTATTATTAATCATGAATGTGGTGTGAATGTTTTGTCTAATGCTGTCAAATGCCCAGTTAAAATTGTTAATGTTATAAATCAAACTAAAAAGGCTAAAAGGCAAAGGCAAAAGAAAGTTAGAAAACAGTGGAAACCCACAGGAAGAATATTTAGTAAATTAGGTTATCAATGGATACCTTCTGGCTGTAAGGTTAATGAGTTCTGCCCTCAATTTGCCAAAATAATGCCCACTAGAAAATGGATGCCTACTGGTATAACTATTCCCTTAAGAAGTGAACATACTTTGAATAGGTCGAATACGGACATTAGCACTGCATCTATTTCTGATGATTCCATTATTTCTACTTCTGATGTGGGTGTTCCAATCACTGTTACTAACCATGTGGAACCCATTTTTGCATGGGGTTCCCAATTATCCAGTTATCCATTCTTGTCTGTGTTCAACTGCAGATCGTTCAAATCGTTCTGTGGTACCTGGACTCAGGCTGTTCCAAGCATATGACTGGAGATCGCTTGCGGCTCATGAACTTCGTGAGTAAATTCATCGGGACTATTAGATTTGGGAACGACCATTTTGGAGCAATTATGGGTTATGGAGACTATGTGGTTGGTAAAAGTGTAATTTCCAGGGTATATTATGTGGAAGGTCTTGGTCATAACTCGTTCTCTGTTGGTCAATTCTGTGATTCCGACCTAGAAGTGGCCTTTAGAAAACATACCTGTTTCGTTAGAGAACTTGATGGTGTGGAATTATTAAGAGGTACTCGTGGTTCTAACCTATACACCATCTCTCTCGAAGACATGATGAAGTCTTCTCCAATCTTCTTGATGTCAAAGGCTTCTAAAACAAAGTCATGGTTATGGCATCGTCGTCTCAATCACTTGAACTTCGGCACCATTAATAACCTTTCCAGAAAGGATCTTGTCAGAGGCTTACCCAGATTAAAATATGAAAAAGATCATCTTTGTTCAGCTTGCCAATTGGGAAAAAGCACGAAATATACCCTTCATATGGATTTGTGCGGACCAATGAGAGTGCAAACGATAAATGGGAAGAAATACATTCTAGTCATTGTTGATGACTACTCTTGATTTACTTGGGTAAAGTTTTTGAGGACAAAGGATGAAATTCCAGATGTCATCATCAAACTTATCAAACAGCTTCAGGTTCGACTCAACAAAACAGTTAGAATTGTTCGAAAAGACAATGGCACAGTATTTGTTAACAAAGACTTAATTCAGTTTTATAAATGTGTTGGAATCAGTCATCAAAGAAGTGTTCCACGAACTCCTCAACAGAATGGTGTAGTTGAAAGACGAAATCGAACTCTTGTGGAAGCCGCAAGAACAATGCTAATTTATTCAAAGGTTCCAACGTTTCTATGGGCTGAAGCCATTGCCACTGCTTGCTACACCCAAAATCGTTCCCTTATACACACCTCTCATGAAAAAACTCCATATGAACTTGTCCATAAACGAAAGCCTGATCTATCCTACGTTCGTGTGTTTGGTGCTTTATGCTATCCAACAAATGACAGTCAAGATTTAGGTAAATTAAGAGCTAAAGCGGACATTGGAGTTTTTGTTGGTTATGCACCAAACAAGAAGGGTTACCGAATCTATAACAAAACAACTCGAGATATCATGGAAACTATTCACGTCACGTTCGATGAGCTGTCCGGGCAAATGGCTCCAGGACAATCCAGTTCTGGACCCGCATCTCAACCTTCATCAAGTAGTCCCATCAGTTCTACTCAATCCCTCACCAGCAACTCCTTATGTACCACCATCAGAAGATGATTTAATGAAATTGTTTGATCCAATGTTTGATGAACACTATGAGCCAAATGCTAATGATATGTCAATTCCATTAACAGAGGCTGCTCCTATCCCTGTTAATGAAGTCAACCCTTCAGTTTCAATATCATTAAGTCAAGAAGCGCTTGCTGCTGATCACTCTGTCTCATCAACAAATCATCAATCATCAAGTGTACATCATGGAATTGTTCCTGGCATCCATGATGAAGTTAATCCCTTTGCTACTCCTGAGGATGCCCCATTTGAAAACATATTTGCTCCTGAATCATCATCAGAACCATCTTCATCAGGAGATATCGACTCTGCTACTTCAGTTCCTCAACAATAACCACATGAACACCTTAGAAAATGGACACATGATCATCCATTGGACAACATCATTGGAAACCCCTCTCGTCCAGTATCTACACGAAAACAACTTGCAACCGATGCCTTATGGTGCTTCTTCAACTCCGTACTCTCTAAAGTCGAACCAAAAGATGTTAAAACTGCCATGAATGAAGACAGTTGATTCAATGCCATGCAAGAAGAAATTCATGAGTTTGATCGACTTGATGTATGGGAATTAGTACCTGCTCCAGATTGTGTTATGATCATTGCTCTAAAGTGGATCTTCAAAGTGAAACTTGATGAGCATGGTGATGTTTTAAAGAACAAGGCTCAATTGGTTGCAAAAGGATATCGTCAAGAGGAGGGTATTGACTTTGAAGAATCATTTGCCCCAGTTGCTCACATCGAGGCAATCAGAATTTTCTTGGCTAATGCTGCAAGTAAGAACATGGTAGTTTATCAGATGGATGTAAAGATGGCGTTTCTTAACGGAGATCTTAAAGAAGTCGTATACGTTAGCCAACCTGAAGGCTTTGTGAATCCAGAACATCCTACTCACGTCTATCGTTTGAAGAAGGCTCTTTATGGGTTAAAGCAAGCTCCAAGAGCATGGTTTGATACGCTATCAAAGTTTCTTCTATCTACTGGATTCACCAAAGGAGCAGTTGATCCGACATTGTTCACCAGAAAGTCAGGCAAACATTTAATTCACGTTCAAATATATGTTGATCATATTATTTTTGCCTCGACTGACCCTAATGAATGTGATCGTTTTTCAAATGAAATAGGTTCCAAATTTCAAATGTCAATGATGGGACAAATGTCATTTTTCTTGGGATTACAAATTTCACAAAGTCCCGGAGGCATTTTTATAAATCAATCTAAATATGCAAATGAGATTTTAAAGAAATTTGGATTTGATTCTAGTGACCCTGTTGACACCTCCATGATAGAGCGTACTAAACTGGATGAGGACCACTCAGGGATCATGGTAGACCAAACAAAATATCGTAGTATGATTGGATCCCTGATGTACCTCACAGCCAGTAGACCAGACATTCTGTTCGCTGCTTGCATGTGTGCTAGATATCAGGCTAAGCCTACCAAAAAGCACCTTGAAGCGGTTAAACGGGTCTTTCGGTATCTCCAAGGAACCATCAATATGGGACTTTGGTACCCGAAAGACACCGGTATGTCACTAACAGCCTATGCAGATGCTGATCATGCAGGATGTCAAGATACACATCGAAGTACGTCTGGAGGTGCTCAGTTTTTGGGTGATAAGCTTGTGAGCTGGTCTTCAAAGAAGCAAATGAGTACTTCTGTTTCCTCTATAGAGGCTGAATACATAGCCATGTCATCTTGTTGTACTCAAATCCTATGGATGAGATCCTAATTATCTGACTATGGCTTTGAATTCAACAAAATCCCTCTGTATTGTGATAATAAAAGTGCTATTGCTCTCTCATGCAACAACGTACAACACTCAAGAGCAAAGCACATCGACATTCGACATCATTTCATCAGGGAGCAAGTAGAAACGGTGTGGTGGAACTTTATTTTGTGAGGACTGAATACCAGTTAGCAGACATCATCACCAAAGCTCTTCCTAGAGAACGTTTTGAGTTTATCCTCCCACGACTTGGTCTAAAGAGTCTTCAACCGGAAACACTCAAATGTCTTCAAGAGGAAGACGAGGAGTAAAGGTCTTTCTTCATCCATCTCTTGTAAATATCTTTTCAAAAAGCAAAATACAAAATTACAAAACCTTCAAAAAGCAAATAGAAAAATATAAAACTTTCAAAAATCCATAAAAATTTGAAAAATCTTGAAAAATTCCAAGAAAAAAAAATATTGTCGTTTTGTCATGATTTTCTTAATTCGATAAATATCTACGATCTTTGTGCTGTCATTTAAAGAATGACACGGGACTTTAGATGTTGTTCGAATATTTAAAGAATGTGCATTCCATGGACTTCGTTCCGAAGATCCTAATCAGCATCTTAAGGATTTCCTTAAAATTGTCGATTCCATCGACCTTGATGCTACAACTCGGGAGACCACGCGTCTGCGTCTCTTCCAATTCTCTCTACGGGACCAAGCTAGTAATTGGCTTGAGCGACTTCCCGCCAGCTCCCTCTCAAGTTGGGATAATCTCACGTCTCACTTCCTTGCTCAATGTTTCCCACCGGGGAGAACCACTAAGCTTAGGAATGACATCTTGATGTTCCAACAACGTCAAGGTGAATCTCTCTACGAAGCATGGACTCGATTCAAGGACTTACTCCATAAATTCCCTCATCACGGCATTGATCTTTGGCTTCAAGTGCAACTCTTCTATGATCATGTCAACTTCCCCACTAAGCGATCCATTGACCAAGCGGCCGGTGGAAAACTTAGTGATCTCACCGCGGAAGAATCGTGGGGTATAATAGAGAACCTTGCTCTCTATGACAACGAAAGTTGGAATGACCCCCATGAGTTGCCCAAAACCGTTAAGGCAATCTCCTTGCCTCCAATTGACTCACAATCTTCCGACCGTAGGATGCTCGAGCTTGAAGATCAAGTAAAATTCCTAATGAGCTCCTACGAAAATCCTAAGTCTTCACGCCATGTGAACAAAGTTTCTTCCTCGTGTGAGCCGTATAGTGATCCTCATAACACGTGCACTTGCACCCGATTCCCCGAATAAGCTTCCGTTGACTACGCATCCTCGCGTATTAATGGAACGGGAGGAAGATTCCCTACAACACCCGGACCTAGGACTTTTAATGACGCCCAAGAAGCATGGAAGGGCAAGCCCGACTTCTATTGGGGGCTAACCAAAGAATTCACTTCCAATGATTTCTCATGGCCCCCATCTCACGGCCCTAACCAACAAAACATTGAAGGGATGTTGGAAAACCTAGTCGCATCCTAAGAAGCCCAAATAGCTAAGCTCTCAGACCGCTTTAACCAACAACAAGCCGAAATGGATAGGAAGATAGATAACCTTTTGAAAGCCATGACCAATAGTGATAGGAAGGTTAATGCTATCTCAACTCCCGAAACTTCCGGTGTAGAGATTAAGGACCCAAGTAAGTTAGCTAAGCACGTTCAATTCGTCAATATCATCGCCTTAGTGAAACCTAATAGAACAAATGACGAAGCGAACCATGAGGTGATACTTGAGGTTAAGGAAACACCGACGAATGAAACAACCGAGGAAGTAAATGAAGTAGACAATGACTATTTCAATAAGTTTCCTACGGAAGAAGAACTATCTCGCCAAACTTACTTAGTGCGTGACCTCCGTCACATGTATGTTAGGAAAAGCCCTAGGATCAAGTTTGGGAACCCTTGGAATCTTAATATACCATGTTGCATAGGACACCTTTTCGTGGCAAAGGCCTATATTGATCGCAAGTCCCCAATCAACATAATGACTAGCACCTACTACAATTGGGTAATGAAGAAGCCTATCCCAACTAGGCAAGATCCCGATAATCCTATGGTTAGTTGCAATTTTCTTGGTAGAGTTAAGGGATTGCCCGTTTATGTAGGTAGTTTCACGTTTCCTACGGATTTCATAATAGTGGATGATATTAGTACGGCCATAGATCCTAGCTTGTCCCACATTATTCTAGGGAAACCTTTCATAGAAAGCACCGGGATGACCTATGATATAGTGCGATTCAAGGATGAGACCGATGATATAGTGATAGAAACTAAGAACGTGATGAAGATAGTTTCTTGATCGTTTATGAGCCTTAGGGTTTAACAATAACAATGACAATACGCAGCGGATAAATCAAAACATAATTGTTATTGACACAAGGTTTTCATTCACTAACACTAACTAATCTTAGACGTTTATAGGAACACGTCTACTAACTAAACTAATAACCTAGGAGTTTACAAGACTATACGCCTAGGACACACACACACACCTTTACTAGACGTCTACATTATGGAAGACTTATATAAAACCTACACCTATGTCCTCTTTATATACTAGAGGATAAGGACTAATAAATAAAACTTCTTTTGCAAGCAAGTCCTTCCATCTTTTTGTAGGTTTCCTTCTTTTCATATTAAGTCCCTCTTGTTTTTATTCTTTTTGTCTTATCAACTCAAACGTATAATTCCCAACAATCTTCCCCTAGTTGATAATGACAAAACCATTCTTGAACGAACTTCCCTAGACGAAGTAGAGAAATTGAGATCAGGGATCTCACCATGAATGAAACAAGTATGTCTTCCTTTGTCTTCCCCTTAATCCATGCCATGCCACTCAAACATCTCTTCCCCTTTTTGTTATTATCCAAATAGAGAACGTATGCAAATAATGATCTTGACCACCACGAACCAATATCATACGTCCAATCTAAGCCGTCCAATGTTTAAAATCGCCCACCATTACGCACCATAAGAAAAATGGATTCAAAACAGTAGAAACTCCAACTAGCAATAGGAATAATGATCAACAGTACTAAAAATCAAACACTTCCCCTTGAGTGATGCATGTAGATGGTTAAACATTTAACAATAAGCTTCCCCTGAAAACCATATGTTAACCATCTTCTTGATTCTTCAAATCTGTAGGCTCCATGTAATGATCATTAATGAAGAAAACCAAATATAACGAATTTGATGAAGAAGTAGAATTTCCCAAACTTGTGTCTTAAATCTTGTATTATCCACGGAACTCCATACTTATACGAATCACCAAATATAAGTAGACCGCAATCCCTTGACAAAATCCTCAACTAATATGAGACACTGAGCACTACAATGTAACTCCTTTAAGTGATAGCCAATGTGTGCATAGAGCATCATAAGAAAAATCACACATTGCTAGATTCATCAAGCTATATGATAAGAACACAAACCTGTGAGACTCAACTACAACATTAAATAAATGATATTCAACCTTCTTCGTAATCAATTCATCCATAAGAATCAAATACGAGCCTTTTTGAATCCTTTAAGAACATAAAGTTCTTCCTGTGTGTGTGAACCAAATAACCTGTGTGTGTGTCGTCCAAAAACCATAACAATACTTATACTCGACTTCCCCTTAATTCCAAGTCAACTCGTAATAAACCATTATACTGCCAATCCAAATAAATTTTGCCATGTAAAAACCTTGAGCAGTACTTTGTAAGAACAGTACTTTGAATGAATACGAGCAGTAGTACTTTGAATGAGACTTGCAGTACTTTCATAAGGAGACGAGTAGTACTTTGAAAAGGATCAGTACCTTGAGCAGTACTTTGGACAAGAATCAGTAATTTTGTATATAATCTGCAGTACTTTGAATTCCAAGCAGTACTTTCAAATACTGAACAACAGTACTTTAAAAATCAAGCAGTACTTTCGACATAACAGCAGTACTTTAAGCAGTACTTTCACATAATAGCTCAGATCAAAGATCCCTTCAGTGGAAAGTTAGATGGGTATATAGAGAACATCCACAAAAAATTTCGTCACGATCCAACGGTTAACGAAAAAGTTATGATCGTTTCAAAACAGTGCTGTAGTAACCTTATGAATTTTCTGCAGCAGACTTCGACAGCTTATAACTTTTGATTGAGAGCTTTAATTGACAATCCCTTTGGTGAAAATTTAGATGGATATTTTGAGATGCACCAGCAAAAATTTTAGCTCTATCCAACGGTTCAATAAAAAGATATGCCCTCTTGAAAACAGCCCTGCAGAAAGTTGCGAATTTTGCAAAAAAAATCAATTTTCTTCCTTCTTTTTCGCCAAGAAACCTTGTGAATCCCTAGGTAAAGAGCTCCCCAAGCTCTGATACCAATTGAGAAGTTTTGAAAAGATGGAAGTCCTTCCATCTTTTTGTAGGTTTCCTTCTTGTCATATTAAGTCCCTCTTGTTTCATTCTTTTTGTCTTATCAACTCAAACGTATAATTCCCAACATATAGCTTACCAAATGCCATTTAAGATTGAGAAGTTTTCATCACTCTCTAATGATGAAAAGGAACTTAAACTATCAGTCTATTATAGGAATGAGGAGGATAAAGAGAAAGGAGTAGATTATGTTATGGCCAAGATTTTCGGTTTCTATAAGGATTGCTTGAACTCAGGACCGAAATATGGAAATGAGTGGGGAGAGGACGAACTCTTAAAGAGGTGTATCATAGGGCACTTCTACGACATGGAACCAACCACTAGAGACCGTCATGAGGAAGAAGGTGACGGTAATGAAGTCACGTAGGAGCACGACTTCGAGTCTAGCTACAAGACTCATAAATAAAGAAAAGCTCTTCGTGGGAGGCAACCCATGCTTAATTGTTTGCTTGTTTGTGTCATATATCTTTTATTGATTGTCTATTTTCATGTTTAAATTTGTAAAAATGCTTTATTTTGTTTTTAACCTCGTCTTAATCACATATAAAGGTATTTTACATAAAGGATAAGTGTGGGGAGGATTACATACGTTTTCAAAAGAAACGTAAACATGAGAATTTCAATTAATTAAAAGATATACATGTGTGTTTGTTCGAGTCAAATGTTTGTATCGAGTCATAATGGATGTTTTGCAGAAAATTTTTCCAGATTTTAAAGATGTAATTTTTCCAGAATTTTTTTTTCAGAAAATCGCAGACCAGTTTTTGTCAGGATAACCTGACGGCGTCAGGATCGCAACCTGACGGCGTCAGGAAGGAGCAAAAACAACTGATTACTTTTTTCTCATTTTCTTAGCTGCTTATAAATTTTGGAATTTTCCAGGTCTTAATTTTCCAGAAATTCTGTAAACATGCATTCCACAAGCATTATATCCTAGTTTAGTAGAGTCTTATATATATTATTACCACCGATTTTACGCGAAAGTTTCGTTTGTTTTCTACAAGTGTGCAGGTTTTATTTATCAAGAAGAAGATACATAAGGTTGGAAGGAGCTTTTCACGCATACATTCTTCTTGGAAAGGATTTAACCAATACTTCATACACGGATCCTACCGAGCTAATCAGGGGAGTATTAGCTTCTTTCGTTTTTTATTACCTTCCATTATCATAACTTTGATACTTTTGGGACAATGTTCAGTTTAAGTGTAGGGAGGGAAAATAAAATGTGAACTTTGAAACTATGCTTATGCTTGATTATTTGCATTGTCCAATTGTATTTGTGTAATAAACCATGAGAAAATGTCGGTTAGGGTAATTTTGGCACCAAATTTAAAATTTTTCATGACATATAGGAGTGGGCCATTAGTCTTAACAAAAGCGTCTCACGGATAGGAAGTTATATGACTAGCACAATAACCCTTTACCACCTAAATTCCAACCAAAATGTGAGGATCACCCTTAGATTAGTAGGAATTAAAGCATTCATCTTTAATGCTTAGTGTGTGAACCGGTAGTATAATCGATTCTAGAACTTGTTTTGTGATGCATCCCGAGATTGCTAGTAAGACCACACTTGTGTAGTTAGGAATAACTAAATGATAAGAGGCATTAGGATAACCCTTGTTTGATACCCGTAATATAATTACTTCTTCCAAATCGGTTGAGTAATTCCCCCACACCCTTGCGTTGTACTCATCTTTAGTACACGATACCCCTAGTTAACCCCTCATAGCCTATCCTTTTCGCGGTTCTCGTGATGTTTCGGTTTTTTGAAATATCAATGAAGAGCATTGTTTACACCCCACCCCCAAATGTACACCCAAATCGCCTTAGCCTACCTTGTATGCACTTACTTTTAGTGCATTATTGTTATCACCCTAAAAACCCTTAGTTCAATTATCTAGTTGCTTGCATAAGTTGCTAAGTCGAGTCATATCTTTTGTATACAGTTTTGGGACGATTGGGACTCATGGAAAAAGTTAAAATTTATGAAATGACAGGAAGGGAACGTTAAATTCAAATTCCCTTTATTTGCGTAATAATGTACTCCAAGTGTTTTGATCTTTTCAATTCGGGTCAAATTAGTGTTTTGATCTTAATAACATACGGGCTACCATCCTACATCTATCCTTTAAATTTATGTTTGTTTGTTTCAGTTATCTAGAGTTTAGAGTGTCGAGTCTTGGCTTAGCAACGCCATTCTTTGTATGCTTGTAACATAAAGATTTTTGCCTTGCCACCACTAAATAGCCTATCCCACCAAACCCTTTGTTTCCCTACCGTAAGCCTAACATTACAACCCTTTAAGAGACCTCTTTGATAGTCTTTCCTAGGTGCTTACGCCAAAGCGATGGAGGTTTGATCTGTAACACCCGCATTTTTAGGTTACTTTTCATTTTCGAGAATTTACTATTCACTTTTACTATTCACATTTACTATTCACTATTCATCCCATAAAATTTTTGTTTCACATTCTCGTGAGATAAATTATTTTAGTAATGACCTGAGAGTTCGACAATCGTTAGATCATTTTCGCAAAAGTTATTAAGAAAACATCGTTTTAAAGTTTCGTTTTGGACGGTCCACCGTTTAAACATCACGCGCTTAACGAAAATCAACCCTGATAATTTTACCCACATCAGATAAATTTTTAGATCACTCATGATTAATTTGAGAATTTTTAAGATTTATTATTTTTATCTTACCAAATAAGCTCAGCGCTGAACAAAACTAAACTTACGTTTTAAACAATTCTACTTACATCCAGACTTAACGATTCCTGCACTGTGTTTCTAATATGTTTTTGACACTTTTACATTTTTGGAAAAGTCAAACATATTTCCCTCCTCCTTTGACCATAAAGGAATTAACCTTGTACGTTCTACATTTCTGCTTAAATCGCGTAACTTTTAAACTTCACGTATAACTGTTAAGTTATCCCGCGTATGACGAAAACCAAAGTTTGACATCTCATATCACTTTTAGACTAATTTTAGTCTACTCAAATAAATTCACGGTCGTTTCCCTGAAATTTCGTTCTTTTCTGAAAAACTGCGTATTACGCGTTTTGACCCGTATTTCCAGCTCTAAGCAGTGGTTTTTGCACCCAATGAGACTTATCACCCATTTTATATTTTTATATGGAGTATAATGATGAGTCTCATCATTCCTACAAGTTTCGTATTTTTACGATACCCGGTTTTACGTTTTATGGCTTCGGTTGGCATTTAACGGAACCAAAACTCACTCCGTAACCAAGATAATACCAAAACTAACCACCTAAGTCATCTTATCTTCACTTGGCCGACCTAAGGGGGGGGGATTCATCATTTTGGTAGAAAAATCCCAACCATTGTTCATTTAGATCATTACAAGTGTCCTAAGTTAACCATGGTTAATATTTAACCCAATATATGGTTAACCAAACTTACCCTCCTATAAATAGCAAGTGATATGCATCCTAAGAACCCTCACAATCTGTTTTGGGTCGTTCATATCACAAATCATACATATCTTCCATCATTTGATCCATAAACTCCAAGTTTATGCAAGGAAGTTCCAAAGATCAAGCTTTTACATCAAATCTCTAGCAAGTTTAAGTAATCTTCTTGAGTTTAAATCCACTCAAGTCACTTAGTACTTCATCACCAACTCTTCAAGTTTGCAAGGGTTCCAAGGTGTTGAAAGCTAGCTCAATCCGAAGTCTTACGCGATCAATCAAAGTCCTATCCTTACTAAGTTACTCCTTTCTTATTGAAAGCCAAAAGTTGTAAGCAACTTATCACCACCATCATCTCATCTTTATTATTCATAATCTTAACTATTTCATACTATATATATAGTTACTATGTTGATTCATGATGTACATATACTCAATCACTTGTTTTAATTCACATATTGTCATAAAAGTAACAAACTAGTAAACTAGTCATATTTTACACATGTGATACCATTAAAAACAGTAACATAAGGACTTTCTAACTTACATAATATGGTAGACAAGATAAAAAGGTAAACATAGCAATTTGAATCACCCGAAACGGACAAACGAGTCAAAAGTTATAGCCAAAAGAAGTTAACAAAACCAAAACGCCGAAACTGCCAATAGCTTGCTGTTTTGAGTTCTGCCTTTCTAAAAATGGTACTTCTGGTCCGAATCATCAAAAAGTTAAAGTACAAAAGTTGTCCGGAACGACGTTTTCCTTCAATGCCATAGAAGCTCGGACCTTGAAAACGCTTAAACAGGCCATAAATCCTTCAAAAACAGAAACTGCCCTATATTTAAGTTTCACAACTATATTTTTGTCACAACTAAAAGCAAACCAAGAGGCCTAATGGCCATAAGCCAAGACCACGGCTACGGCTAAGGCCAAAGATAAGTCTCAAGACCATGGAAGTCAAGACCAAAGTCACGGCAAGGCCATGGCTAAAGCCTCAAGGCTTGTTTGAAACGACGAGAACTTGTAAAAACTAGATAGTTATTAAAACATGATAAACTTTATGTTATAACAATCTTCACTCAAAACATATGTTGTATTTACTAAGTGCTACAATAGTAGGGAGCTTCATGTGAGGGGTTTCATTTGAGTAAAACGTATCGACGAGTTGCTGGATTTACGAATTAAAGTGTCCTAGCTCCTCGAACGTTTACTCCATGACCTCTGAATTATGATGGCCCGAACGGTAGTACGATATCTATAAACTAAATATGTTTTCACATATTAAAGATCTTTCTATAAACATTGTTGGAATCACTCCTAAACAGTATTTCAAGTATTTATATTTCATATGTAATAGGTAGCTTTATTATGGCCTTTATGTTTGTTTAAGGTCAAGCTTATGTAGAAGGCCCATAAGCTTAGGCCCAAGCCCACATAAGAAAGGATGGGAACTAGGAGTGTTGCCCTAGCTTCCCTCCTATAAATAATCTTGTAAACCCTCATTTGAGGGTTGGTTGTTCAAGTTTTCTTTTCACATACTCTCTACGCCTAACCGGTCTTCATATTAACGTGTGTGTGTGTGATACTTGTTCATCCGCCTTTATCTCTTCTCTTATAACTTGTGTTTGTAAAACTAGTGACCTAACAGTGGTATCAATCGCCAAATAGTTGGGTGTACACTTTGTTTTTGAAGTTTTTTTGGTTTTGGGTCTTACGCGTAAAGATAACGCCATATTTGGTTCTCTTAAAAACTCGTTTTTTGCACTTTTTAATCCAAGATTCTTGTACTTTCAATGTTTTGAGGTGTTAAAATACTGGTTTTTGACAAAAAGTTTCAAACTTTACGCGTGGATCTACGTTTTTAAGCTTGTTTTTGTTCGTGGGTGTCGTTCTACGCGTAACCCGTTTAGCAATTTTTGGTACATCAAATTTCACATTTTTGTGTTCTTTTGGTACTATTGAAGCTATTCCATAACAAAAATCTGGTTTAGAAACACATTTGGGCAAAATCAAAGTTACGAGTAATCCTACGCGTATCAAAACCCTAAAATTACGTGTAAGATTTTTCCTTGGTTTGATCTTCAATTTTCTGGTTTATTCCGTGTTTTCTTACTTTGATAAGTCTGAAAATACGTCAACTTTGGATATCTTTTGCACTGTGAAGTGTAAAAGATCATTTGGGCAAAAACCCTAAAATTACGCATAAGCATAAGCTTACGCGTAGAAATTCTACGCATAAGATTCACTTTACGCGTAAACTTAGGTCTACGCATAAGGTAATCCTACGCCTAACTTTCTACGCCTAACTTCTGTCTACGCCTAACTTTAGTGCTTTTATCCTACTTATGCATAAGCTAAATCCTACGCGTAACTCCTTATTGTTACGCGTAACTTTTGGTGTTTTTACGCATAAGTACTACTTGGTTCTTGTCTTTTCTACGCCTAAGGACACTTCATCAACAAAGGTTCATTCGACTACAAAGATCCATTTTTACCACACAAGTTTATCATCATGTCTCAACCACCATACTCTAACTATTTCCCTCACACTTATAATCATCAACAACAACAACAACAATTAACTCCACAACATCAACAATGGAATCAACAACAAGCTATTTATCTACAACAATTTAATCAGCAACATACTCCACAACTTGGTGCAATTCCACAACCACAAATGGTTCAACCACCACCAAGCCTTCAAGTTCAAACCTACACAACTGATTTCAATCAACATCCATCAAGGAACACTATGAAGGAACCCACTTGGTTTGCAAAGATGTGTGAAGCTTTAAGCAGCCAACAATCAATTCATGAAGCTGGATCACTTGATAGACCTCCAATGCTCACTCCAGGAAACTACGATCAATGGGTGATAAGGTTCTTTAGGTTTTGTGATCTGAAGAAGCCACATGGAAAGTTCTTAAAGAAGGTTATCTTGGAAGGTCCATTTGAGATGCCTACTGTCATTGTACCCGGAGATCCAACTGCTGTTCCACCAAGAGATGAACAAACCAACATTGCTACTGTTGCAGATTTAAATCCTACAGAATTTCTACACTATGAAGCTGATGA
Organism: Chrysanthemum seticuspe; assembly: GCA_019973895.1. Taxonomy (NCBI): domain Eukaryota; kingdom Viridiplantae; phylum Streptophyta; class Magnoliopsida; order Asterales; family Asteraceae; genus Chrysanthemum; species Chrysanthemum seticuspe. The sequence continues at coordinate 184,711,706 of BPTQ01000007.1, read as the reverse complement.
ACTTGCAATGGAATACATCCTCTTAGGATTACCAAACCCAATTCTTCGTAGTGTTGATGCTCAAAAGACTGCACAAAAAATGTGGGATCATATTCGTCTTCTTATGGAAGGATCTGTACTCAATCAGGAGGATTTGGAATCCAAAATTTACTTGGCTTATGAACACTTCATGATTGAACCTGGAGAGACACTAGAGTCCTATCATCATCGATTTTCAGATATCATCAATGATTTGGATAAACACAACATCATCATGCCAAGAATTGCAGTGAATACTAAGTTCCTAAGTAGTCTTGGTCCAGAATGGGAGAAGTATGTCATTTTTCTCCGTCAAGCGAAGAATATGAATCATTCTACTTATGGATTGTTGTACGATTACTTGAAGTCTCATGAAAAGGAAGTTGATCGGGAAAGGATTCTCCGTGCTCAAATTGCTAAACAGTCACAACCGGACAATCAACAACTTGCCTTGTATGCTCAACAGAATTATCCCTCTCAACCAGCAACTCAACCAACTGCTTCAAACACACCTTCACAGCGACAACCTCAACAAAATCAATTGGTTCCATACAGCAACAATGCTCAAGCATATGTCAGTGAAGCGACTGAGGAAACAGATCCGTTCGAAGCATTGCAACAAGGATTTGTGATGATTGCTAATGCTTTTGGCCATTACACCAACAAATCCAACAATCGTATTGGTTCCTCATCTAACACACGGACTCAAGCTGTTGTGAACAATGGACGTGTTGAAGTTCAGAATCGTGATTATGGTCGTCAGATGGGCGGTGGTCAAGGGTTTAATGTTGTGGGTAGGAATAACAACAGAGCTCAAGTGGTGGAACAGGGAAATGCTCAGAATCGGTTAAATGGTCTTAGATGCTACAACTGCAATGAGAAGGGACACCTGGCTAATGCATGCCCAAAGCCAAGGACTAGGGGCAGCGCTTATTTCAAAGAGGCTTTACTTTTGGCTCTTAAGGATGAAGCTGGTGGATCTCTTACAGACAAAGAATAGAGCTTTATGGCAGATGCAGATTCAGATGATGATATGGAGGACTTGCAGGCTAATGCAGCTGTTATGTTGATGGCTAATATGCATGAGCTGCACATGAGTGATACAGGCCTAGTGTATGACACTGATGGCTTGTCTCAGGTACCCGAACAAACCATCATCATATCTGAACTAATATCTCCGCCAATATCTGAATCCGGCACGGATCAGACTGTTCAAAATGAGTCTTCTACATCTCTTTCTGATGATTTTCAAGTTAACCCTGTAGTTACATTTGACGATCAAGATGACCTTATGGTTTCCGTTGATAATCAAATTGACTCCGTGGTCGTACTTGAGGATCTAAAGAATGATCATGTTGAGACTCACGTTGAACACGATGATCTGTTGCCTCATCCGGATTTTGCTCGGTTAATTCAAGACCATAAAATCAAAATGGAGGAATGTTATGCATTAAATCAGTCCTTAAAATGTAAAAATGCACTGTTAACCAAGGATTTTGAATGCTTACAAATGCAACTCAACTTTTTCAAAACTCAAGAAAACCGTGAAAAAGGTTTTGAAGCCGCTTTTGCAAAATCTCATCAAAACGAAAAATATTTAGAGAGACAGATGCGTGATCTAGCCGCCTCGAAGAATGCTTTGTTGTCTGAATTAGAACAACTGAAACACGAACATAAAAAGCAAATTAACGCTTTCACCTTGGAAAATCAAAAAGCTAAGGCTGAGTTGTTAAATTGTCAAAAACAGTTCTCCACATACAAAAAGCATTCAACGAATCGGGTAGATGACCTTCTTGACGAAATTCTCGGCTTGCAAAACAAACTTAAAGAGTTTAAAACTGTTGTTTACAAACATGGTGAATCCGTAACAGCTATTGAAAAGTTTACCTTAAAACCCAATCCAAAAGGATATGGAAAAAATCTAGCTGATTACAAACCAAAGCTTTCACTAAAAACATTCAAACCAACTCCTGAAGTTTCCAGTGCAGAATACAAAATTGATAATACTGTCATGAGTGTTGTGGAATATCATCGTCAAGAGGAATTAGATGCAGAAGACGAGAGTCGATCAAAATTAAAAAATGTTGTTTACAACAAACCTTTTAATTATAAAAACGCGGTCACTTTCGTCACACCAACGGATTCTTCTAACACACCAAGGGTTATCATCAAAACACCTGAGTCTTCTAATGTTAATCCCAAAACAGAATTTGCACAAACTTATGGTCCTTTACCTTCCATTAGTGAAGTAAATTCAAAACATGAAAATCGAAAAATCCTTCGATATTTTGACATTTTCATGGCTGACCTCAAAATTTTACAACATGAGATAGAATATCGCTCTGAAATCAAAGTTGAACATTTTCAATCGCCTCTGGCGCGAGAACAAAGAGACATTTTTCAGAAAAATCTTTTACCTAATGTTAAAAACTTGAAAAGTTGTGCAATTGCCTGGGAAAAGGATTTTCATAAAGAACTTTGGGTAATGAAAAACGTTTTCGAGAAAACAGAAACATCTATTTCTAACACAAAACGCAAAAAGAAACTGTTGAGAAAAGATGTTGATCGACTCTTGGAAGATGTTATCTGTGCTGATATCCATAATGTTGTGTTACTTCATGCCTTGCCATTTGCATCTGATTACATCTCTGCTGATATTGTTGAAACTGTTGTAACTGTTGAGAACACCGATAATGTGCTTCAGATCGAGTCTTTAAAAGCTGAAAATAAATGATTACTCACTGAAATTTACAATGCAAAACGTCGTCTTCATTGGTGTGAAAAAGATATTCACAACCATCAACTTAGTTTTCAAAAGAAAATCGCTCAATTGAGTGCAAAATCTTCTGATCCTAAACTTGATCAACTGGATGATCAAAACGTGTTTTTGAAAAGTCAAATCTCAAAATATGAACAAGAACTTTTAAAAGTTAAACAGGAATATGGTGTCATATTTGATTTACTCAAAAAGACTCGACTTGAAGCATCTAACGAACTTGATCACTATCTTGCTCACACTAGAGAAGTAATGAATTTTGCTGTTAATATTCGTTCTGAAAATCAAGATCTGATTCACACCATCTCTAAGTTACGGGAAATGTTAGGAAAGTATGAACAACTTCCACCTACTGTGATTAAGAGATTAGCACCAGTCACACTTAGTAATCGTGAACATAGAATTCCCACTGCCAAATAACAAGTTGCTAATGTGTTTCCCTCTACTGAAACAGGAATAGTTGCATCTTTTCCAAACGTCCGCACTTCACAGCCTAGGAGCACTCAATCGAAGAATAGGAAGTTGCGACCTAAGAAAAGATCAATAAGGAATGCTAAAGTAGAAGAACACCCTAGGACTCTGAATAAAACTCATGTTACTTCCACTATAGATGTTGCGTCTGGCAAATGTAATACAAATTGTGATGTAACGAATGCTAAACCGTTAAGTATTTTTGATATTCAGTCTGATGCACCTTGTGTTATTTGTCGAAAGCGTATGTATTCTGATTGTCATGACAAATGTGTTGTTAAAGCTATAATCTCTCGATTACAAAATCCTAAGAATCGGAATACCTCTAGGCCCACTAATCATTCTAAGTCTGTGCTTGGTAGACCGCCTTCTTTTGATTCTAAGGCAACCATTTCTATCACAGTAGCTCCCGCTTCACCTCCCAAGAATGTAGTACCACCTAGTGTTTTCACTAAGACTAAAGCAAAGAGTAGTTATAGATGGCAGAAATGGATATATAACACACTAGGATTTAAATGGAATCCTAAAATTCTCAATGTGTGTATGTCTAACATACCTGCTTCGGAACCCTCTAACATTTCGGGTTCCACATCTACTTATATTCCATCTGTGTCGTCTGTGTGTAATGCAGGTGATACAGATCATTCTCTGGATTGTTGATAGCGGATGTTCCCGACACATGACAGGCAACCTTAAACTGTTATCAAACTTTATTGCAAAGTTCATTGGCACTGTCAGATTCGGGAACGATCACTTCGCAGCCATCATGGGCTACAGAGATTATGTCAATGGGAACATCGAAATCAGCAGGGTTTACTATGTGGAAGGCCTCGGTCACAATCTGTTTTCAGTAGGTCAATTTTGTGATGGAGATTTGGAGGTTGCTTTCAGGGAGAAAACTTGTTTCATTCGTGATCTACATGGAAATGACCTTATGTCTGGCTCGCGTAATTCTAGTCTATACACTATCTCTATGCAAGAAATGGTTGCTTCCTCTCCCATTTGCTTACTTTCAAAGGCAACATCTACAAAATCCTGGCTATGGCACCGTCGTCTCTCACATCTAAACTTTCAAACCATCACCAACCTTGCTCGACACAAACTAGTTGAAGGACTCCCACGATTCCGGTATTCAAAAGATCACCTTTGCTCAGCCTGTGAACAAGGGAAAAGCACTCGTGCTCATTTTCCTTCAAAGGTGGAACACAGCTCTCAGCATATGCTTCATCTTCTTCACATGGATTTGTGTGGCCCGATGCGCGTGCAAACGATCAATGGCAAACGCTACATCTTAGTAATTGTTGATGACTACTCACGATGGACTTGGGTCTACTTTCTTCGTAGCAAAGACCAAGCTCCACAAATGATCATCACCTTTCTCACAAAGATACAGGTTCAGCTCCGCAACACCGTCAGGATTATTCGGACAGACAAAGGAACTGAATTTGTTAACCAAACCCTTCGTGAATTTTATGAGAAAGTGGGAATTCAGCATCAAACATCTATTGCACGGACACCTGAACAAAACGAAGTTGTTGAAAGACGAAACCGAACGTTAGTGGAAGCTGCAAGAACAATGTTAATCAATGCTAAACTTCCAGATTACTTATGGGCAGAAGCTGTATCTACTGCATGCTATACTCAAAACCGTTCTATGATCACAAAACGCCACAACAAAACACCTTTCGAGCTTGTCCACAACTATAAACCGAACCTCAAACACTTTCATGTATTTGGATCCCTTTGCTATCCGAATAAAGATCATGATGATTTTGGAAAGCTCAAAGCAAAAGCTGATATTGGAGTCTTTATTAGATACTGTGACAATTCTAAAGGTTTCCGAATCTGGAATCGTCGAACTAAGGAAGTAATGGAAACGATTCATGCTCATTTCGATGAACTCACGGACATGGCTTCTGAGTATAACAGCTTAGAACCCGGACACAACCGTTTAAACTTCCCTCAACCCCCATCATCAGCTGAACAAAGCCCCCAGCTAACTCGTCAACAAATGGAAAGGTTATTTGCTCCTCTGTTCTGTGACGATATTGTTGAACGTGCTCCAGGTGTATCCGTTGTTTCCGCTGCACAACCTGATAATATTCCTATACCTGATACACCTGCTACAACAACTACAGTTGAAGATGCACCTACACCAGTTGACTCTAACACAACAGTTGAACACACCGCTTCCAACAATGATGAACCAGTTGATGATATTCTGAATGAATTACCCCCACCTACAGATTTTGATCCAAATGCGTTCTTCAACCCGTTTGCTAATGAGACTGCTACACCAGATGTCGCGGAATCTTCAACAAACCATTTGAATCCTCAGAATCTGCACAATGTATACCAACATCAACCCTCTACACACCGATGGACAAAAGACCATCCTCTGGCTAACATTATTGGCAACCCGAATCAACCAGTCGTTACGAGACAACGTCTTCACTCAGATGGTGAACATTGCATTTATGCACTCACTGTCTGCCGATCTGAGCCTAAAAACATTAAAGATGAAATGACAAAAGACAACTGGATTGAATCCATGCAGGAAGAACTCAACCAATTCAAACGTCTTGAAGTATGGGAACTGGTTGAAAGACCAACAGGGGTCTACGTCATTGGTTTAAAATGGATTTGGAAAAACAAATTGGATGCTGAAGGGAATGTTATCCGAAACAAGTCACGGCTAGTTGCTAAGGGTTATCGTCAGGAAGAGGGAATAGACTTTGAAGAATCTTTTGCTCCGGTTGCTCGTCTTGAGGCTGTTCGGATATTTCTCGCGTTCGCTGCTCATATGAACATGACGGTCTATCAGATGGATGTCAAAACGGCGTTTCTCAATGGACAACTTAAAGAAACGGTCTATGTCAGCCAACCAGATGGATTCGTTGATCCTGAGTTCCCGAACCATGTCTACAAACTGAACAAAGCTCTTTATGGTCTCAAACAAGCCCCTCGGGCATGGTACGATAAGCTATCATCTTTCCTCATTGCCAATAATTTCACCAAAGGCTCGGTTGACCCAACTCTTTTTATACAATATCACGGGGCACATACCTTAATTGTTCAAATTTACGTGGATGACATCATTTTTGGGTCAACACATAAAAAGTTTTCAACCGCTTTTGCAAAACTAATGAAGAAAAATTTTGAAATGTCCATGATGGGTGAACTCACGTTCTTTCTAGGACTGCAAGTTCATCAATCACCCCGTGGTATTTTCTTGAGTCAGTCCAAATATGCCCTTGAACTGTTAAACAAATTTGGAATGACAACCTGTGATACTTATGCCACACCAATGGCTCACACCAAGAAGTTAGATGCTGATTTACATGGGAAATTGGTTGACCCTACCAAATACCGAAGTATTATTAGGTCCCTCATGTATCTAACAGCTAGCAGACCTGATATTGTCTTTGCCGTTTATCTATGCTCCCGTTATCAGTCGCGACCAACTGAAACCCACCTCTCTGAGGCTAAAAGAATCCTCCGATACATCAAGGGAACCATTAACTTGGGGATCTGGTATCCGAAGGATTCTGGTTTTGAACTAATCGCTTTTTCAGACGCTGACCACGTAGGATGCTTAGACTCAAGGAAAAGTACTTCAGGAGCTCTACAATTTCTTGGTGATAAACTGGTGTCTTGGCAATCAAAGAAGCAGGATTGTACATCGCTGTCATCAACCGAAGCAGAATATGTAGCCATGTCCGCGTGTTGTTCTCAAGTCATCTGGATGAGAACACAACTCAAAGACTATGGTTACGTATTTGACAGAATCCCGATGTACTGCGACAATCGGAGTGCCATTGCAATCTCGTGCAACTAAGTTCAGCACTCGAAATCAAAGCACATCGATCTACGCTATCATTTCATCAAGGACCACGTGGAACAGGGTACCGTTGAATTATACTTTGTGGGTACTGAATACCAATTGGCAGATCTGCTCACCAAAGCCTTGCCTCCCGCTAGGTTTAATGAGTTGGTCCACCGAATTGGTATGAGGTGTTTGACTCAAGAGGAATTGGATGACCTCTTAAAACAGTCTTAAAAACCTGTCAAACACCAAAACATCTTTTGTATATAAACTTTTCAAAAACAAAATACAAAAATATAAAATCCGATAAAACAACAAAAATATTCTCCTAATCTATCTTTCTTTCAACATGGCAAGTACATTTCTTCCGTCAACACTTTTATCTTTCAAAATTCAGTAGTTTTTCCGATCAAGTGTTGAGGGGGAGAAAATAAACTCTTAACTATTTCAAAATGTCTGTGTACTTGCATGTTATCACATCTCGGTTGATTCTTTTACAAATGGTGGTACATTTTCTGGTTCAAAGACACTCCTCGGACTTAAATCAATAACCTTTCATTATTTTCTCAAGTCGAGGGGGAGTGTCGTCATGTTTCTTTCCTAAAAATCTTTGTTTGGTAACCAAAATGGAAGTTAAAAGGCTTTGTTTGAAAAAAGGAAAAGGTGGAGGGACCAAAACTGTCAAAAGGTTAAACTCCCTTTTAATAAAACACCCTCCCACCTACTTTCACTTCTCATTTATTGCAAAAACACCAAAAACCATCCTACGCTTAAAATTCACTCAAGAAAACCGTGTTTTTGATCCTCATCTTGTAAGTGTTTTCGTGATCACAACATGTTTTTATGATAAGGTTTTGAATCTCATGTAAATCCTACGGCTAAAACGTGTTCTACGCGTGATTAGGTGTTCTACGCTTATGCGTAAGAACACACAATCAATATGTGTGTGTTTGTGGTGAAATGATTTGTGTCAAAACGTTCATAATACATCAATGATACCATTTTAACCATCAAAATCCACCCAGAAACACTAATTGATGATTTTTGAAAATTAGGGTTTATAAGTCGAATTGGGTGTTTTCAAATGTGAAGTGTTTTGGTCAAAAAGATTGTTGGGTTATGGTCTTATGGTGATGAATTGATGATTTCCTTGCTTTATAACCACCCAGAAACTCTATATAATCAACAATTTGGAAATAGGGTTTAAAGTTCATAAGTTTGGGTACTTTTGATTCACCATGAATTGGGTGTTATAACTCGGTATATAGACTTCCTCAACACTCTTATGCTACCAGAAAAAGTTTGGTGCATAATCCATGGCTAGATCTCATACGCGTAGATTTAGGGTTTAGACTACGCGTATGTAGTTCTACGCATAACTGTGTAACATGTGTTCTTGCCATGATCTGCTGTTAAAATGAATCTATGTGTTAATATTGATGATATGATGGTTATATTTCAGGCTTGTTACTCGTGAAAATCAGAATCAAGGTCATTTGCACTCTACGCATAAGGATTACCCTACGCGTAGTCATGTTACGCGTAAGAATACTCCTACGCATAACAGCTACGCGTAAGGTTCTACAATGGACTACGCGTATCCTGTGAAGGATATGCGTAAACAGTGACCTCTACGCATAAGGTCAACTCTTACGAGTAGCCTTACGCGTAAGGTTAATATATGCCTACGCATAAGCTCTACGCATAAGGTCTCCTTTTTCCTACGCGTAACACCTCTTACGCGTAAGTTAGGATTCTACGCGTAAGTTTACGCCTAAGCATATATCATTCCTGTCTACGCATAACTTTGCCAAAACTACGCTTAACCCTGGATTGTCCTTCATGATGATTTATTACGTGTACAAACTTGTAAATAAACTAATCATAACGTCACGAATCCAATAATGTCACTAATAAACTTAATCGTCTAATATGCTGTGAACAATAAGTGATAACATAAACTTTAAAACTTGAAGTTAACTAACTCACGAAACATTTCACGACATCATTGAACTATTGAACATACAAGTGACTTAGGACTCGTAACAATCATTATCACTGTACATTCAATAACTAGACAATAAGACCTTCTGTTGACTAACATTATGTCTTTCGATATGTTGGTTCTCTTGGCTAATGTTATTTCAGATCACGACATGGCTGAACAAATGAATGTGGATGCACCTGAAGCTCTCTCCATTGCTGATATCTATCCTCATGGCTATCCAATGAAGATAGGAAAGAATAATCTCCCTGTTGACTTTGACACCCTCACTTGCTCTGAATCTTCGTGTTTAATTGCTATTGACATTCTGAGGACTCATCCGTATCAGAACATGCTTACTCACTCTGCAACTGTCCCTGAGATCTACATCCAACAGTTCTGGAACACTATGGAAAGGGTCAAAGGACAAACTGCTGTGACGGTGACTCTGAATCACAAACAAGTCACCATTACACCTGCAGACTTAAAGGCAGTTCTCCTAATTCCTGATGTCGATCCAACCAAACTGTATGCCACACCTGCTGAAGAGCTCACTCTCCAATTCTTAATCGATATCGGTTATGACGAGGCTACAGGAGTAATCACCAAGCATTCTCACGTAGAGCTTAAGAGTATTCCTCAACCCTGGAGAACTCTCTACATGATCATCACCAAGTCTGTTTCTGGTCGTGACAGCGGCTATGAGCACCCTAAGCTCATGGAATTGCAAATATTCTGGGCATTGGTCAACATGAAACACATCGTTATCGAAGCTCTGATTTGGGATGACATGATGTCATTTCTCAACAAACTTGGCTCAAAGATTCCCTACATCAGATATACTAAATTGTTGATCCAGAGAGCACTTGGACTTCATCCTGACATTCCCAAGAGGCTCAATGACCCCGACAATCACGACATGTTGACGGAACCTATTCTATCTGTCAGAATCAAGGAAACGTCGACAAAGAAACAAGGTGCTGTGCTGCCAGATTTCCTTCTAACTGAAGATGTCAGAAAGCTCGAATCGTACAAAAGGTATCTGGAAGCAGTCAGACAAGGCAAAGTTGGTCATCTCGACGAAAAATCTTCTGGAACACCTGTAAGGAGAACCAGAAAAGGAAGTGCTGGAAGTGTCACAAGTTCAGATAGTCAGAGAAATGTTCCAAAGAAGAAACCTATTCCAAAGAGGAAACCTACCACTAAGAAGAAAGTTCCTTCTCAGGAAGCCACTCCGATCCTTTCACCTGAACCGCAAAGACAGCTCAAGGACGAGGACTCTGAGGCTACTGACACAGATGAAGAGATCTTATACTCTGAAACTGCAAAGGAAGAAAATCCCTCAGTACCAAAACCTCCAAGTCCTCAAACTAATAAAGGTAAAGGCAAGACTCCTGCACTTGTGTCACAGGATGAAAGCTCTGAAGAAGATGAAGAGCAACTGGATCAATCATACAGGAAGAAGTTTCACAACGTCAGACACCTTCAAAAGGCCGAAGAATTTGCTAAAGATCAAATGGGTGGCCCCGGAGGATCAAGTGGTGCTGTCCACTCCTCTCCAGATCCTGATGCGGTTAATCGACCCGATAAGGGATCTGGTGCCACCACTCTTGTGCAACTACAAAAGCCTGTTGAGGACACTATTGTGTAAGATTTTGAGAAACAGGTAACTGAAAAAGAAAAGTCTAGAGATGACGAGGATGATTATACAAAGTTTCTTCTAGACAGTCCAACACACTCAAAGGAGAAAACCTCAGAAACTCCTAAGGACCTGAAGTCTCCTCATGTCTCCTTATCATCAGACTCTTCATCTCACTCATCACAACCACCATCTACGAAGTCAACCAGATCATCACCCAAATCAGTGAAGAAACCACCTAAATCTTGGATTTCTCAGACTCATAAAAAGATTGTGAAAGCTGTCCAACAAGTCAGAAAGAAGGACATACTTTACAGAAAAATGAATTGGTTTGCTGACCAAATTCAGTACTTAAATGATGAGAAAGACAAGATGGAGAAAGAAAGGGAATTTGTTCAGAAGTTCATGAAGAGTCATCGTAAAGAGGAACTGAACGAAATGATCGAAGGTTACACTAACAAGTACCTTCAGGATATCGTTCCTAAAGTCCAAAAGGAACTGGAGAAGACAGCAAGAGATCATACCCACAAGTTTCTTCTCGACACTGTCGCCGGTGTGACTAGAGAAGTATTTTCCAGACAACTCACCCCTAACATCGTCGCATTGGTTAAACATACAATGGCCAAAGAAGCTGATCTCTCTGAATCTGAGTTAATCGCTAAACTAGTGATGCAAATGTCAAAGCGATCTGGAACGTTTACTTCGGATGAAGCTAAATTTTTTGAAAATCTACTTGATTTTAAACTCAGATCATCATGCAAGGAGTCAGCTGATCAACCCAAACGACCAAGAGATGACGATGATAAGGATAAGGACTCTGCACCTAAACGTCAGAAGTAGTCTGGTAAATCTACGTCTATGCCACCTCCTCCACCACGGACTTCTTCTCAACAAAAGTCTCCTCCACCTCGGTCTTCTACTGATAAACCTCGGGACGATTCCGAGTTACCACCCCTGACTCATAAAACAGGTGATTACTTTGAGTATACGGGTGGTGACGATAAAGAGGTCCTTGAGCCCCGACAACAACCCACCTCACCCAAACAAGTGCAGAAACCAGTATCATCATCAAGGTCTTCCAAAAAGAAGAAGAAGACGACTCAGCCTGGAGTCGTATCATGGCTAGATGACGATAAAACTGAAGAGTTTGAATGGTTCTCCACACTTGTCAATCAAACTCCCTACCCTGATGAAGGTCAAGAATTGGTAGACGGTTCTACATTGGAGCACGCAAAACTTTTGCAAGAAAAGTTCCATGTGAAGAAAATGACGAAATCTGAGTTGAAGCGAATCAAGAATGAAGCGTTTCAACTTCTACAAGACAGCTCTGAAAGCGCCCTCGAGGTCGAATATCATCTTGAGAACATCGCTGGAGCTATGTCTAACAACATGGATTGGCTCAATCCGGAAGCAAACATTGACTTCGCACAAAGGGACAACCCTCCATACTACACCGACTGGACCAAACCTCTACCGACCATTGGCCAAGCAGACGAACCAAGGATTCCCTTCCGATATTTTTTTTAACAGAGACCTGGATTTTCTCTTACACGGTAGCGATGGTTCGTGAAAATACGCTACATCATTGACTCTTCCATTCCCAGCGGCTATTTACTCAAACTGCATAGCTATCGAGGAACGTGCAAATCACTTGTTTTCTGACAACGTGCAAGCATACGACCAAGATGCATTGTATGGGATTCATCATTGGCCTGAACGCCGAAGAATCTACTACAGAAGCTGCCTGGTTCAGAAGTCTCAACATGCAGTGTATAGTTCCAAGGACATCGTGGCCATCAAACATATTGATCTCAAGTCTAAGTGGGACTACACATTCTTGAAGAATATCATAGTCAAACGACAAGATGAACAGGACTATGGATTCTCCGAGGCTGACTTTGAGAATTTGTCCCTCAACGACATCGAAGACATGTACCTTGCCAAAGTACAGGGTCGTATGAGACAATTCTCGACTGAAGTTCAACGTGAATTTATCAAGTCAGTTCTCATCTTCATTAGACGCATCGTGATCAAAGAACGTGTCGAAGATATCCAGATGGCTGTTGAATCATTTCAGAAACGTGTAAACTTCACTCCACCACAGCTTGATCTTCCCGACATCAACCAGCTTACACAACTTACGCTCATCAGCAAACCTTTCGGCGTTGTTTACCGCAGTGAACTTCAAAGAAACTGCTTAATGGCGTATAGTGAGCTCCACAGGTTGAAGCTGGTTAGGGATGGATTGGCGTACAGGTTGAAGGATATACGCCTGAAAGTTGGGAATCCTAAGCGTTGGAATTCTCAGGAAAGGAGGGATGTGAGACGTATCATCACCATGATTGATGAACGGTTGTTCAGAAGGGATCAGTTCAGACGATTGGAGAGCTATGTTGGTGGACGACCCAGGAGAAACATCACCGGCTTTCAACGCCCTGTGCGCACTCCTGGGCACATCACTGCACTTCCTGGTACCCCTTGAATTGTTTCCTTCATATAATTTTGGATGTGTGATTATATATATCAATGGCTTGTGCACACATAACAGTGTACAACCCGTAATTGTCAAGAAAGGACCCTGTGGTACGCCTCAGTGCCACAATCCTTATTAAAGGAGCGAAAGTTTCTTATTTTTGAGTAAAACCTATCAAACCTTTCATTTTTCAAGGTTTTGCTCAAAAAGACAAGTACTTCCCCATATGATTTTAAAACCTCAACCGTTTATATCACTAGTTGAGGGGGAGTATTTGATAAAAACTTTGTTCACAAATTGTTCATAGTGGTCAATCTTCCCGCAACACTCGAAATGGTCATATTTATTCTAAAACGTTTCAAAAATAACATTTTCATATGCCATTTTTTAGGGGGAGAAAATTTGTGTGATAAGAAATATGTTGTACAAAATGCAAATGAATCTGTGTACTTCAGACTTAAACAACGAATTGACGGTACTAAACTGTTAGTTACTCGAAAAGACTTGTCCTGGACGGGTAATAATTTCAAGCTAGTTCGCTAGTGATGTAAACGTGTCTCGCAAAGGACTTGTCTGAGTAGAAAGTACCATTCGAGAAACTTTTGATAGACATGAACTCTGACGGGTTTGACAACCTTCCAAGGTTTGTCTACACCTTCAAGGTAGTTATCAGAGCTAGTTGTCACCTAAAAGCTGACAATGTATCTCTTTAACTATTCAACGTAACCGTGTCTCGCGGGAGATTGTCTATCTTTAGTGGATCAATTCAAAAAGTGCGCGCTCTTTCCTCACTGTGCATTTAACCATTAAAACTATTAAGCACATGTGGAGAGGGAGTATTTATGCAAAACATCATCTCTCACTGTGGTTCAAACATGTTTTTTCATTAACAAACCCTTTGAGAGATATTTTCACATACAATGGTTTTAATGGCAAACATAGGTTAGTCATGGAGTTATAAGGTGACTAAGGTTAGGAATAACCGTCCTATGATCCGCCAGAGCCGGAGGGATCTACCCAAGGACACTACCATTAGTTAGTGTTAGAAGTCCTTAGGAATGATTGTAAAAAGGAGAAAATGAGAATCGGAGAAAGAAGGAGTTGAAGAATCAAAAAGAAATGTAAAGTAAAGGGTGAAAAGAAATAGCCCTCCAGATTATTCAACTTAGGGCAGACACCGGGTTCAATTCATATGCTACTGGTTGTCACTTAGTGACACCGGTATTGAAGATTAAAAGTCGTCATGGACCCAGTGACGCATGCACTAAACCTTCTTAGCCACTCAAGTTTTTCTCAACAGAAGCTTGTTTCATTCTCACAGGGAACCTTACGTAAACTATTGGCTTTCTCTTAGAGATCGCTGGTATTGAAGGAGACCCTCTCCCTAGTCTCCGCTCAGGAAAACCAAAACGCACTATTGAGTCTAGAGCCACGAGATTCATCAAAAGATCTCTTAGGAACACTTGACATTTAATCACTTGATGATCAACAAATAAGATTATCAATGGTTCATATCGAGTCCTTCACAGATCTTAGCAATCTGTCGAGAACATTTATGAGAGGTTCACATCTGTGATCCTCAGTGATTGAATGGAAACTCCTGCCAGGGTCAACATCAAACCGCCCTGATAGCAGGTCACTTCGGTAACTCCCCGTGGATTACGCGGAGTGTATCTCAAACGGTCTACAGTCGTGAGGTGATGCTACGGTGTACCTCAGCGACTCATCTGAACTGTAGATGTACTTCGGTACATCGTGTTATCTCACTTGTGGGACTCCAGTTCAGGAACGGCCTTTGTAAGAATTAGAGTTGTGTTTTCACACTATGCTGTTAACACTCTCGAAGTTCAAACTTGTAAGTGCCGGAAACCGCTTATTACTAACCGTTTGAAATGTTTTCTTCTTATGGAAGCTCCGGAGCGGGATGATCGTGCTGATTCTTCTCATGCTCACGCCAACATCAACACTAATGAAAGTTCTATTCGAATGCAACACAACAGTCAGAATGATTCTTCATCAATCAAAGAATCTACAAAGTCAAAGACTTAAAGAACTTCATCAGCATTGATTTCCAACGTCAAAGAGCGTGTGAGCATGTTGAAGAATGACGTGGAGACACTGGAGCAGCGAAGCAGACCTGAGGCAGACTGATGCAGATAACAACATACTATCACTTTCACCACAAAGAACAATGATCAAAGAACAAAGTTAAAGATGACGTCGAAGCATAACTGTTCAAAGATAACTATCTCTCTACACTGGGGAGATTGTTCGAATCAAGACAATTCCTCTCACAAGAAAGAAGAATGTCAGAAGACGTCACAGCTACTATTACATCAACGCCTTCACCGTTTACATTCATATATACTTGAGGGGGAGATTGTTGGAATCACTCCTAAACAGTATTTCAAGTATTTATATTTCATATGTAATAGGTAGCTTTATTATGGCCTTTATGTTTGTTTAAGGTCAATCTTATGTAGAAGGCCCATAAGCTTAGGCCCAAGCCCACATAAGAAAGGATGGGAACTAGGAGTGTTGCCCTAACTTCCCTCCTATAAATAATCTTGTAAACCCTCATTTGAGGGTTGGTTGTTCAAGTTTTCTTTTCACATACTCTCTACGCCTAACCGGTCTTCATATTAACGTGTGTGTGTGTGTGATACTTGTTCATCCGCCTTTATCTCTTCTCTTATAACTTGTGTTTGTAAAACTAGTGACCTAACAAACATCAAATGATAATTGACTACATCATGATCAACATAGGAATATATATAAGATGGTTTATGTTTCCTTAAACATTATTCCAAACCTAAGTCGCAACATTTCATTTTTCGGTTGCACATAGAAGTTTTCCACCTTATCCATCATCGGTTAAAGTACTTAACATCATTTACACTATGGTGAGTTCATAGCCCCACTTTCTATTACTTAAATTGTTTTACAAACCCTTGGGGGAGATACATGCTTTATTTTAAATCGAACACATTGCTTTCAAATTATACTTGAATATATTAGTTGCACTAAGTACCACTATTGCCAATCTTAAGTCCCTATTATCATGAACCATTAATCACTTGCGAGTGAACGCGAATAATGTGGATAGATCTATCGGGATTGACGAATCCCGTTTGTTTGACCAGGATCCGGTAAACAAACGCACTATATTTGAGTACATCAGGTAAAACGGTAAATTTTACCTACTTGGGGCATCGGTTACTATTATATGACAGCAAGTTAACGCCTTGATTGCATGATGCTTAGTGAACAATAACTGTTTTGTTTTCAAAACATTGGTGTGAGTCTAATTAACTCACACTACCAACATAATGTGTTCAACCATTTAACAAGCTCTATGAATTTCACTCAACCTTTGTGTTGACAGTTTTAAGCATGTATTTCAGGTCCATATTGTACGAGGATGGCACGGAGGATGCACGAATACTCAAGAAGGCTATAAATTTTATTTTCATTCGAAAACCCATTTAATGTATTTTTTCAATCGTGAAACCAACTGGGACCTCATTTTTTTTGTAAACTCTGATATTTATATAAATCGAATGATAAATCTTTTAAAACGACTCCATTAGAGTTTGTTTTCTATTGTTATGACTGTTGTGCCATGAAGTAACACCCAATTTGAATTCCGCTGCGTATCACTAAATTGGGGGTTTTACAGATTGGTATCAGAGCCACAGTTATAGATAAACGGGTCTAATTGAGGCTTAAACTATAACTACTTTTACAAACAAAAACATTTTATAGCCTTTCGTTCTCCGTGCCTTCCATCCTCCAGACGATTATGTGACTTTTAGGCATTTTAAGCTATACAAAAGCATACTAGTATATTGACATATACATTCGACATATTTTCAATCATTTTAGCTAAACAATAGACTAAACATATCTGCGTATGTCTATTCTAAGGCATTACGGCACAATCATATTTTCCTAATCTCCCAATCATGCATCTACTCGTGCTTTCTAGGATTACGAAACTTTATCCAAGACATTGTAACTGACTACAATGGTCTTTCCTACTTCCCAGACATTGTGAGATACACTGGTCTCATTAATTTTTCAA
Organism: Chrysanthemum seticuspe; assembly: GCA_019973895.1. Lineage (NCBI taxonomy): Eukaryota > Viridiplantae > Streptophyta > Magnoliopsida > Asterales > Asteraceae > Chrysanthemum > Chrysanthemum seticuspe. The sequence goes on along the minus strand of BPTQ01000007.1, from coordinate 184,694,435 downwards.
GACACTGTGAGATACAGTGGTCTCTATTACATTCTCAGAAACTGTAAATACTACAGTGGTCTCATTTATTTATCAAGACATTGTGGGTTACACAATGGTCTCTTCATCATTTCTCAAGACATTGTGGGTTACACAATGATCTCTCTATCATTTCTCAAGACATTGTGGGTTACACAATGGTCTCTTCATCATTTCTCAAGACATTATGAGTTATACAATGATCTCTCTATCACTTCTCAAGACATTATGGGTTACACAATGATCTCTCCATCATTTCTTAGACATTGTGAGTTGCACAATGGTCTCTATTATTTCCTAGACATTGTGAGTTACACAATGGTCTCAACTATTTCTTAGATATTGTGAGTTGCACAATGGTCTCAACTACTCCTCAGATATTGTAAGTTATACAATAGTCTCTAAAAATTATCTTATAAACATTATATGATATTGTTTTACATGAAACCCGTCACAGTTTATCAATTTCCCTAATGGAAATACAAGATATAGGATTTCTAAAGGACAAAGTGACTCATCATCTACAAAAGCTGAAGTTCAGCAACTTTCTCTACATTCATCAAAATTCTCTTCTGAAACCTTCATTATTAAATGTCCGTGATGCTAGCCGAGTATAAACTATTTTAGAATTACTTAAGATTTCCTTTCCACACGTATCTACCCATATTATCTTCTATGCAATGGAATGTGAAAACATAGGTTGCAAGTCTTTTATGGCCAGGACTTGCAACTGGATGGTTTGATATCGCCTTTGTTTAGTGGACAATTTCTCAAAAACTATGGACATATCACGAGTATACCTAATTTAGGTATTTGAAAATTTTATCAAACCTCGGCTAAATATAGCCTAATCACCTATATTTAACCTAGGGATATTGGAACATAGTCTGATTAACTATGTTCAACTTAAATTTTTCAAACACTGAGAAAAGTTATACAAGGGTTATATTCAGGTTAATTTCCTACTTAAACTCGATAAACCACCAGAATTCATTAAAAGGATCTAGAGACACGATAGTGTCTTACCACTCAGCAAAATCTTAACATCTTATTTATACTACCTAATTTCATTATTGAAATTTTCATACATGAGATAATCCGAACAACTATCTTGGGATAGTCATCAAATCTTCTCGTCATTTATTAGAAGTACTAGCGTGATTAGATTTCAAGGATATTATTCCGCCATATTCCTTTAAAATTCATTTTTGATTTTAAAGCAAACTTGACATCTCTACCTAAGTATAATGGTAAGCGTACGCTACACTCTTCTAATCGTCAACATATCACATCATTATCTAAACCCCATTGAAATTCAATATGTAAAACTTCATAATACCACGTTTCTATCAAACACTAGTAGGCATAAACACTATACGATATAGCCTTCATCTCGAAACCACCTAAGACATGATCAACTTTGGAAATGGTTTGGATAACCACTTGCCACTAGCAAGACTTTCCCTACAACGACAGTTATCACATCATTACAAACCATTTCACATCAACAATATCTTATACCTTGGCTTAACAACAGTTACCCTAACAACAACAAAACTATTCCATTTTGAGGCACTATATAGACGAATGTGTTAGTTAACCATTTGCTGGACTAAGGTGTTCAGAGATCACCCATGAAACAACTAAGGAAACCATAAAAATACAAATTAGGCTCCATGTCGTACACTATCACCAAAAACACCATGTTAGAAATTAAGGTTTTATTGATAGCCTCGATACAATAAGATATGATTCGTTTTGAGAATCGGGAAAAGCCAAACTTGAGGTATATTAGACTCAATAAGTTTTTAACAAAACCCTTTAGGTTATCAACTTAAGCCACATGGTACATAATACATTCTATGACCAGAAACTTGAGAGCGCAAAGATTAGAATTCGGCGCATACATCCACATTTTTCTAGACACTTCAACATCGGATAACACACATTGAATTCCGGGACGGAATTCCCATTAAGGTGGTGAGACTGTAACACCCGCATTTTTAGGTTACTTTTCATTTTCGAGAATTTACTATTCACTTTTACTATTCACATTTACTATTCACTTCACTCTTCATCCCGTAAAATTTTTGTTTCACATTCTCGTGAGATAAATTATTTTAGTAATGACCTGAGAGTTCGACAATCGTTAGATCATTTTCGCAAAAGTTATTAAGAAAACATCGTTTTGGACGGTCCACCGTTTAAACATCACGCGCTTAACGAGAATCAACCCTGATAATTTTACCCGCATCAGATAAATTTTTAGATCACTCATGATTAATTTGAGAATTTTTAAGATTTATTATTTTTATGTTACCAAATAAGCTCAGCGCTGAACAAAACTAAACTTACGTTTTAAACAATTCTACTTACATCCAGACTTAACGATTCATGCACTGTGTTTCTAATATGTTTTTGACACTTTTACATTTTTGGAAAAGTCAAAAATATTTCCCTCCTCCTTTGACCATAAAGGAATTAACCTTGTACGTTCTACATTTCTGCTTAAATCGCGTAACTTTTAAACTTCACGTATAACTGTTAAGTTATCCCGCGTATGACGAAAACCAAAGTTTGACATCTCATATCACTTTTAGACTAATTTTAGTCTACTCAAATAAATTCACGGTCGTTTCCCAGAAATTTCGTTCTTTTCTGAAAAACTGCGTATTACGCGTTTTTGACCCGTATTTCCAGCTCTAAGCAGTGTTTTTGCACCCAATGAGACTTATCACCCATTTTATATTTTTATATGGATTATAATGATGAGTCTCATCATTCCTACAAGTTTCGTATTTTTACGATACCCGGTTTTACGTTTTATGGCTTCGGTTGGCATTTAACGGAACCAAAACTCACTCTGTAACCAAGATAATACCAAAACTAACCACCTAAGTCATCTTATCTTCACTTGGCCGACCTAAGGGGGGGGCTTCATCATTTTGGTGGCAAAATCCCAACCATTGTTCATTTAGATCATTACAAGTGTCATAACTTAACCATGGTTAATATTTAACCCAATATATGGTTAACCAAACTTACCCTCCTATAAATAGCAAGTGATATGCATCCTAAGAGCCCTCACAATCTGTTTTGGGTCGTTCATATCACAAATCATACATATCTTCCATCATTTGATCCATAAACTCCAAGTTTATGCAAGGAAGTTCCAAAGATCAAGCTTCTACATCAAATCTCTAGCAAGTTTAAGTGATCTTCTTGAGTTTAAATCCACTCAAGTCACTTAGTACTTCATCACCAACTCTTCAAGTTTGCAAGGGTTCCAAGGTGTTGAAAGCTAGCTCAATCCGAAGTCTTACGCGATCAATCAAAGTCCTATCCTTACTAAGTTACTCCTTTCTTATTGAAAGCCAAAAGTTGTAAGCAACTTATCACCACCATCATCTCATCTTTATTATTCATAATCTTAACTATTTCATACTATATATATAGTTACTATGTTGATTCATGATGTACATATACTCAATCACTTGTTTTAATTCACATAATGTCATAAAAGGAACAAACTAGTAAACTAGTCATATTCTACACATGTGAGACCATTAAAAACAGTAATATAAGGACTTTCTAACTTACATAATATGGTAGACAAGATAAAAAGGTAAACATAGCAATTTGAATCACCCGAAACGGACAAACGAGTCAAAAGTTATAGCCAAAAGAAGTTAACAAAACCAAAACGCCGAAACTGCCAATAGCTTGCTGTTTTGAGTTCTGCCGTTCTAAAAATGGTACTTCTGGTCCGAATCATCAAAAAGTTAAAACACAAAAGTTGTCCGGAACGACGTTTTCCTTCAATATGAAAGAATCTCGGACCTTGAAAACACTTAAACAGGCCATAAATCTTTCAAAAACAGAAACTGCCCTATATTTAAGTTTCACAACTATATTTTTGTCACAACTAAAAGCAAACCAAGAGGCCTAATGGCCATAAGCCAAGACCACGGCTACGGCTAAGGCCAAAGCTAAGTCTCAAGACCATGGAAGTCAAGACCAATGTCACGGCAAGGCCATGGCTAAAGCCTCAAGGCTTGTTTGAAATGACGAGAACTTGTAAAAACTAGATAGTTATTAAAACATGATAAACTTTATGTTATAACAATCTTCACTCAAAACATATGTTTTATTTACTAAGTGCTACAATAGTACGGAGCTTCATGTGAGGGGGAGTAAAACGTATTGACGAGTTGCTGGATTTACGAATTAAAGTGTCCTAGCTCCTCGAACGTTTACTCCATGACCTCTGAATTATGATGGCCCGAACGGTAGTACGATATCTATAAACTAAATATGTTTTCACATATTAAAGATCTTTCTATAAACATCAAATGATAATTGACTACATGTCACACCCTCGCCGGAGGCGGAAACACGAGGGGTAACGGAAGGGAACATAAGCACAAGATAATAGAACATACCAACGTTAAGATTTAAAAGAAAGAATACACCATTACAACACCAGTTTAGCCGACATCGGCAAATATATTACAAAGTTTAGTTCCCAAAATATTGCGTTCTATTACATAACGATTTGTATTGACAAGTGAAAACTTCATTATGCAAGACCTGGTAGAAACGCTTACTAATGATCACCTGAAATGCATGAGAGAAAAACGGGTCAACTATGAAAATAGTTGGTGAGTAAACATGTTTAGCAAAATAAGAAAACTCGTAAGAAATATTCAAAGCTTTCGGTCAACGAAAATATTCCACAAAGAAAAGGCATTGTAAATCCACTCAGTTCCAAGTTCCGCCCATACAAAACTTGCAACCTGTGTATTCACAACCCATTGCACAAAATATAGCGTATGAAGTAGTCAAGTATAAGCGGTCATAATAGTTCACAATATGGTACCACGAATATAATAATTCAGGGATGCTACTGATGAAACCAAATTAAGCTGGGTGCCACTACCCAAAGTTATGTTGGGTGCCTCTTCCCAAAGATATAATGGGTGCCTCTTCCCAAAGATATACTGGGTGCCTCTTCCCAAAGATATACTCCGAACATAGGAAACTTTATAGTGATGCTCCGAACATAGGAGACTTTATAGTGATGCTCCGAACATAGGAGACTTTATAGTGATGCTCCGAACATAGGAGACTTTAGGTCAAGGTCATAACATGTACGGTTCAATAAGTTCAAGTAAGGCATTATTTCATAATTAAGTTCAAGGATTTGTTTCAAGTTCACAAGTTCTAGTCAAACTAGTTAATAAAAGTAGTAAACAATTTAGCTCAAGAACGGTTCATGCATTTCGCCCCAAAATATAGTAAAACGGTAAAAAGGGGGTGTGATTACTCACTTGATGAATAGATGCGATGACAAAAGTGGTTACACCGAAATGTAGCGTGAATCTCGAAACTGACCTATTATGAATGATATGATATGCAATAAGTCATGATGTAATGTTATGCACGCAATTCGGATGATATTTATACCACTTATGTATTTTTGAAAACAATACTTCTCGTCGAAAATATAATCTTTTAACGTCTTGACCATTTTTAAATTACTTCACATGTATTTACATTGAAACGATATCCTACGATAGACTTTTAGTGATTTATTAAGAGAATATAACTTTTCGTCGTAAAATAATGTCGTTGAAATTTCCATGAAAGTGACAAAAACGGCCTCTAAAAGCTAGTCGTAAAATGGTGCACGTCGAGCGTTAGGAAACGAACTCAACGGTTTTGGAAAGCTCGTACCATTATCTCAAAGTTTTAGTACATACATTTCCATCCTAGAGGTCTCGAACATAAGGAAAAATATAGGTTAAGTATGGTACTTGTGTGTTTAAGAGTGGTTTTCGGTAAACTTTGAGCTACTATATTTTATTCATTACAACTCCGCTTGACGAACGGTTGGATATTTTGGAAAATATGGTTGGCGAACTTGATTTTACTAGAAGACATCTTTTTATAAAGAGTATCCTATCAATGTTAAAAACGACCCTCAACATGGCCCCTAGTTGCCGTAGTATATGATTAATAGAAAATATATTAATGTTGCTAATAGAATAAAGTTACGGCAACTTGGTTTATCGCGTGTAATTTACTCGTTACAAGTCCGTTTTCTACGTTTTCTACATCCTTAGATTCGTGTCAAAGTATACTAATATATTTTTGATAAGTCGACACAATTGATAAAGCTTAAGACTCATTTTTGACTCGTAAAGAGTGACATTTTCATGCTGAAATTTCTGAAATTTATATTTTTCGTCGCCAAATTGAAAAATTCATAACTTCTTCGTTATAGCTCCGTTTTAACCCGTTCAAGCGGCCACGGTTTCATTTTAAAGTATACTCTCTAAATATCTAGGCCAAATATTTTTACCTACTGTCGGATTTTCCAGAATTTCAAAATAAGGACAGACCCTTTTCAAAACGTGTCGAAATGAGTTTTTCTCGCGCCAAACCTATTCTAACCCATTCAAAACAACTCCGAAGCTATTCTAATCCTACCATACACCTTCTTAGGGTGTCATGGGTTCCTAGACATCACCAAAACTAATATATAACAAGGAGTAATTATAGGATGGATTATATATATTTAACACTTAAAAACCTAAAAAAACCTTAAAAATGGTATAAATATCACATAATTTTGCATGTTTCTTAAATAAAATGATATGACCATAATAATGAATATGAAATAAAAATATGAATATGAATGCTTACAAGTTACTTGATGAGGTTTTATGAACAAAGGATTATCCTAAATACCCTAGGTTTTTATTTCAAAACCTTGATTAAGAGTAATACTAGATTGTTAAAAACTTGACTTGAAATTTTTTGGTGAAGCCCTTCTTGATCCTCTATGTGGCCGGTTATGGTGTTTGAGAGAGAAGAGAATGAGTAGCTTTTTCACCTTTGAATTATTGTGTGTATGTGTTGTATCTATTATTGCTTGAATAATATATGATTTATTAGAAGGACAAGATCCTCAATTTGAGGGGAGTGGATGATCTTGGGTTTGAATTAGTTCATTTTATTTTATTTTTTTTATAAACAAATATGTATAAGTGTAATTATATGTAAGTTACTTGAAGACTTGTGTCAAATTGTGTACACATTTGAATATTTAGGGTAGCGTTAACTAAAAATAAATTTTAACGAGTCAAAGTAAAATATATTGAAGTCATAAAATTCATAAAAATACCTTTCTCGCAAAATTTGGGTGAAATAATAATTATCGTGTAATATTTAAGAAAACCGTCGTAATTATGTAAATATAACAATTTATATACGAAATAAATTTAAAACACCGGGTAAACTAATAATAATATTTTTATCATCTTAATATGAGTATAAAATATATCGGAAAAATTTTTGGAAGTATCGGATCAAATGTTCAAAATAATTAATTACGCGATAGCGTTTATTTAATATGAAATTATGCGTTTAACGTGAAATGAAAAATCATGCATGAACTAATATGATGAATATTAAGTTTAAGAAATGACCGGAAATTGAGAATTGTGACACTACATCATGATCAACATAGGAATATATATAGGATGGTTTATGTTTCCTTAAACATTATTCCAAACCTAAGTCGCAACATTTCATTTTTAGGTTGCACATATAAGTTTTCCGACTTATCCATCATCCGTTAAAGTACTTAACATCATTTACACTATGGTGAGTTCATAGCCCCACTTTCTATTACTTAAATTGTTTTACAAACCCTTGGGGGAGATACATGCTTTATTTTAAATCGAACACATTGCTTTCAAATTATACTTGAATATATTAGTTGCACTAAGTACCACTATTGCCAATCTTAAGTCCCAATTATCATGAACCATTAATCACTTGCGAGTGAACGCGAATAATGTGGATAGATCTATCGGGATTGACGAATCCCGTTTGTTTAACCAGGATCCGGTAAACAAACGCACTATATTTGAGTACATCAGGTAAAACGGCAAATTTTACCTACTTGGGGCATCGGTTACTATTATATGACAGCAAGTTAACGCCTTGATTGCATGATGCTTAGTGAATAATAACTGTTTTGTTTTCAAAACAATGGTGTGAGTCTAATTAACTCACACTACCAACATAATGTGTTCAACCATTTAACAAACTCTATGAATTTCACTCAACCTTTGTGTTGACAGTTTTAAGCATGTATTTCAGGTCCATATTGTACGAGGCTGGCACGGAGGATGCACGAATACTCAAGAAGGCTATAAATTTTATTATCATTAGAAAACCCATTTAATGTATTTTGTCAACCGTGAAACCAACTGGGACCTCATTTTTTTTGTAAACTCTGATATTTATATAAATCGAATGATAAATCTTTTAAAACGACTCCATTAGAGTTTGTTTTCTATTGTTATGACTGTTGTGCCATGAAGTAACACCCAGTTTGAATTCCGTTGTGTATCACGAAATTGGGGGTTTTACATGATCTATTCTTAAGCCTATGGTAATCTATGTACTAGGACCGGTTAATGAGTGTTTATCTTCCATTTCCAACTTGTTATATTTCATATACACCTGAGAGATGTGAGTACCCAAACACCCCATGTGAGGTGCTAGTATGTAATTTCCGTGCTTTTTATGACTTTTGCGGGGCTTATATGTGTTGTGGATTGTTCTAAACCAATTCTTCATGACCCCTAACTTATAAATTAATTGGCCAAAAGCACATTTTCTTGAGGACATGCAAATACCAAGTGTAGGGATATTTGATAAGGTTTTACAATGTACCTTTTTGAGGGGTCGTTTAAGCCCTTATTTGATCACTTTTGTATCCGTTATTACTTAATATCGTTCCTTTTAACTTTTTAGGTCTCTTGAAGGCAAATTGCTGGAATGGCACTTATTTGGACGAAAAGGCGCGGATATACAAAGAAAATGGCCAAAGTCAAGAATCGAGAGACTCAAGCTACTGAAACACAGGGGGACGGCGTCAGGTGTTATCTGCGACGCCGTCGGAGCACATGTTGTGACGATACAGTAGCCAAATTGCTTATTTTCAAGTGACAGTGTCAGGCTTTAAAAGAGTAGTTCGTCGCAACTCAGACGGCCTAGATTTGATCCAGACGGCGTCAGAGGCTGAAGAGGACGGCGTCACAAGCATAAGGTGACGCCGTCGCAAGACTAACGTGGCCAAGAGGAAACCCTAATGACGGCGACCTGACGGCGTCACAAATCATAAGGTGACGCCGTCGCTAATGTAATCTTATATATAGAATCCGAATTTTTTAGTTTTCGGAGTGTAGTCTTTTTTAGTAAAAACCTAAACCGAACCAAGGCTGTCTTGTGCAGTATTTTACGGTTTCAAACCCTATCTTACTCCAAGATAAGTGTTTTACTTCATTAATTCAATTATGTCTTCAATTATTTGTATGTATGCTTGCATGTTTTCCATGTCCGGCTAATTTACTTGTGTGTTTGCTTAGGGAATATGAAACTTAACAATTGAATATTGATTGGTTGTCTCTTATCTTAATTGTTAATGATCTAGTAATGCGATAGGTCATTCGTTGTGTAGTTAATGCTTAGAGTAGTTTTAGGCTAAACCATCCAAAGAGTACCTTAGAGTTAGAGTTTATAAATCATAGAGATTTTGTAGACGAGACCCTTTGGTAGTTTCAAAGAGTTAGGGATAAACACATACCCTACGACCTTAGACACACAACGCGATTAAGAATAAGGACGTGACAATTCAACCATCAATAGGAGATAATTAAGGAGTAATAAAACCTAAGTAAACACATCTTTAAATCATCATACGAGCACACAATATTTAGACGTAGACTACCCTCACCTTAGTTAATTAGATAATTAGATAGTAGAGTAATCGGTAGAAATACCAACCCCCCAGATCCAAACCCCGAGATTCGTACTTTTCCATTTCCTAAAAACATAAAAAGATAAAAAATAATCTTCCTCAACCCCAACCTTAGCGTAGTAACTCCTCACTAGCATTCCTATTCCCCTAGAGAACGATATCAATTCCCGTGGCTTACCCTAATACTACACTACAACGATTAGGTTCACTGCCTAGGGTGTTGAAAAACTTGCTCGATGAAAAGGAAGTTCCTTTGACCCCGAACGACGCGTGTAACGATATTTGTTAATGAACCTTAAACGACCCCGGCGCCAAAAACTTGATAACGCTACACGCGTCGTTCGGGGTCAAAGGAACTTCCTTTTCGTCGCGCAAGTTTTTCAACACCCTAGGCAATGAACCTAATCGTTGTAGTATAGTATTAGGGTAAGCCACAGGAATTGATATCGTTCTCTAGGGGAATAGGAATGCAAGTGAGGAGTTACTACGCTAAGGTTGTGGTTGAGGAAGATTATTTTTTTATCTTTTTATGTTTTTTAGGAAATGGAAATGTACGAATCTCGGGGTTTGGATCTGGGGGGTTGGTATTTCTACCGATTACTGTACCATCTAATTATCTAATTAACTAAGGTGAGGGTAGTCTATGTCTAATTATTGTGTGCTCGTATGATGATTTAAAGATGTGTTTACTTAGGTTTTATTACTCCTTAATTATCTCCTATTGATGGTTGAATTGTCACGTCCTTATTCTTAATCGCGTTGTGTGTATAAAGTCGTAGGGTATGCGTTTATCCCTAACTCTTTGAAACTACCAAAGGGTCTCGTCTACAAAATCTCTAGGATTTATAAACTCTAACTCTAAGGTACTCTTTGGATGGTTTAACCTATAACAACTCTAGGTGTTATAGTCTAAGGTTCACAAAGATTAATCAAGCATTAACTACACAACGAATGACCTATCGCATTATTAGATCATTAACAATTAAGATAAGAGACAACCAATCAATATTCAATAGTTAAGTTTCATATTCGCTAAGCAAACACACAAGTAAATTAGCCGGACATGGAGAACATGCAAGCATACATACAAATAATTGAAGACATAATTGAATTAATGAAGTAAAACACTTATCTTGGTGTAAGATAGGGTTTAGAACCCTAAAATAATGTACAAGACGGCCTTGGTTCAGTTTAGGTTTTTACTCCAAAAGACTAAACACTGAAAACTGAAAAATTCGGATTCTATATATAAGATTACATTCACGACGGCGTCACCTTATGATTTGTGACGCCGTCAGGTCGTCGTCATTAGGGTTTCGTCTTGGCCACGTTATTCTTACGACGGCGTCACCTTATGCTTGTGACGCCGTCCTCTTCAGCCTCTAACGCCGTCTGGATCAAATCTAGGCCGTCTGAGTTGCGACGACCTACTCTTTTAAAGCCTTACACCGTCACTTGAAAATAAGCAATTTGGCTACTGTATCGTCACAACATGTGCTCTGACGGCGTCGCAGATAACACCTGACGCCGTCCCCTTGTGTTTCAGCAGCTTGAGTGTCTCGATTCTTGACTTTGGCCATTTTATTCGTATATCCGCGCCTTTTCGTCCAAATAAGTGCCATTCCAGCAATTTGCCTTTAAGAGACCTAAAAAGTGAAAAGGAACGATATTAAGTAATAACGGATACAAAAGTGATCAAATAAAGGCTTAAACGACCCCTCAAAAACGTACATTTGAAAACCATATCACATCTGCATTCACATTATGCATAACAGGAGTTACTGAAATGCAGGCTGTTTTAAGCTTATCTGACTCCGAGCCTCTGTATTCAGTGCAGCCGGTTTCATCATCCTTTGTTGTATCTGATATTCTGCATTTAGCATCATCTGTCCTTTCAACTGATCCATTACCCGACATATCACAACTTTCACTTAATTTTTCCTGACACCTATTCACAACATTCAAATTATCATTCTCTTGAGCAGCTTCCTTAATGTACTTTTCCACATTATCCATAAGTTGGATAAATGTGTTGATGAACTCATGAATTTCCATTCCAGTATGTTTCTTGAAGGAAATTCCAGTCACGTGTTGATCGAAGTCTGCGGAGTATTCCCCATTGATAAATGGCTGAAATTGGTTGTAGATTGCCTGAAGTGAATCATTGCAATCATCCATTAATACCTTCTTTTTGGTAATTTGAAGCTTCAGTTGTTCTAAGTTCAGCAACAAGGTTCTTGTCATTATAGGTAAGTCCTGCCGGAAGAGAGCACTGCATGTTCGATCCCCAGTTGTGGATAACAGTTGTATGAGGTGCTGATGAAGTAGTTGATAGGGCTCAATGTTGCATTCCATTTTCCTTGCATCATGTATCTTAACACGTGTGATTCTTTGATATTTGACTCAGAATGTGAAGTGTTTTGATCATAATTTGTTGAATTAATCATGGTTAAACATTCTGAGTAGCAAACAGTTTCTTTGTTCCGTGAGGTATCATAGAGTTCGAGCACTTTGGAGATTAAAGGTTCAGTGATGTAATTCCCCAAGTCGCTAAATACCTTGAAGACAAGTCGCTACTCACCCAAGTCGCTAGGTATAAACCTTGAGAACAAGTCGCTAAGTGACAACTCGCTAAAAGCTCAAGTCGCTATAAACCAAGTCGCTAAAGCAACAACTCGCTAAGCTGACAATTCGCTAAGGAACAACTCGCTAAGAGGCCAAGTCGCTAAAGAGCAACTCGCTAGTCACAACAAAGACAAGTCGCTGAAAATAGTAAAGACAAGTCGCTACGTTGAACAAGTCGCTAGCCGAAGTGGTACCTCCACTACTTTGTATTATTTGTCACCTTGTCTCAATGGACAAGTCGCTAGTGCTCAAGTTGCTACCACTTCAACTACAAGTCACTGAAAACTAAAGAAGCAAGTCGCTACCAAGAATAATTATCCGAGAGTCAAGTCGCTAGCTAGTAAAACTTAAACACAACCCTTTTCAATCCAAAACAAGCCCAACCACAGTGATTCAAGCTTTCCAAATCAAAACCCAAGCACATACTATGATTCTAAACACAAAAGTACAATCAAAATTCAAACTTTAACATAATAAATGATCCAAATGATGCAAAAACCAGTAAACTTTTTCAAACCCAAAAACCATATAAAACCACTAGAAATCCAAGTACATGTAAGAGAGATGATCAAACCATGGCTCTTGATACCATTTGTAACATATTGGATTTCGCAAACACACAAACAATCACAAATATGGGCGTATAAATATATGGTTTAGAGAGAGAAAGTGGGATATTCTAGTAAGAGAAACACATGGAAGGTTAGATTCCAAATGAACATCCAACCCTCTACCTTGGGAGGTAGATGGTATTTATAGTTACATACTAAACGTCCTCCTTCGGACTGTGGATCAGGCATACAGTGGGTAAAGACCCGTCCTTTCACAAAGTGTTACACTACGCTAAACTAAACTAATAACTAATACACTGATAAATAACGATATGTCTACGAGCTAACTTGTGCTAGTCTATAGTTGGGTAACACTGGTATTGAAGACAAGATGTCATGGAACCAGTGACGCACTGCACTACAACTTCCCAAGCTACTCAAGTTTCTCTTAAAAGGACTTGTTTCATTCTCACGGGGAACCTACATTATCTATCGACTTTATCTTAGAGATAGTTGATATTGAAGAAGGAGACCCTCTCCCTAGTCTCCGGCATAGGAACCAAATATGCACAATTGAGTCTAGAGCCAAGAGATCATCCAAAAAATCTCATTAGGACACTGTCAATGAAGACTCTCTGTTTCACACACTGTGGAAAGAGAGATTATATCTTAAGAATCCTACGCATTATCCTTGTGGTATTGCCTGAACATCTGAGTAATATGCAAACTTATTCACAATGAAGATGGAAAGCCTTCTAGAGCCAACATCAAACAAGCTCTTGGTAGGTGGCATGTGAGATCTATCTAATAGATCAACCATGTGACAACTGAACAGAAACAATGGGGAGATTCAAAATTATGAATCAATCCTGGTTCAGGTTATGGATTGACGGATACCTTTGAAAAACCGATCGTTGTGCCTAAAATTCTTTTCTCTAGCACATCGACTAGGTATTAATTTTTCAAAATTAAAAGGTGTTTATGATTGATAATTGATTTACCATAAAACCTTCGTTGCATTGCAAAACCCTTCACATATTAAGCAATACACGATGGTTTTTCAAATAATTTTTCATCATACAGTGAATCTCAATTCGCTGGTTCACCCACTCCGTGTTATCTTCTTTGAGACGTTTCAGTTTTAGAATAGCTAGAGCAGCTGTGAAACCCTGTCAAGGAGATTCTTTGGAATTATACCTGATCACAGGTAGTACTTGTACTGATCAACGGGTAACTGTGGGCCGTGTACCTCAATTCAACGAAAGTGATCAAAGATACTTTCGTGCGCTTTATTGCTAACTGTTGTATGCATGTACATCTGACGTTTGCAGCTGATCAGAATGGAGAGGTCAATCCATAGCCGCATGCTCACACAACACATTCATTTCTAAAGACATCATGATAAGTGCATCAACGACACTGATATTTTCACTCCATGCTTCTGCTACGCTGCTGCAAATATCATGAATCATCTAAAGCTTCCGCTACTCTGATGAGAAGATATCATGATCCAGAATGTGAGCATGTCGGTCCAAAGGTCACAACATCACATAATGTCAACACTACAGAGGACGATTCAGAGATTTATGGTAGCTGATGATCTCAAAGCTGGCTCAAAACTCATTATCACATGGATCAGTTAAAGACCTCCACTCGGATTAACCAAACATGCAAAACATGAAGAATCAAAGACTACTGGCTACTGAGTAAAGTACCTTAACAAGAATCCATGAACAATCTTAATGTAATATCTGTTTGTATTCAATGTAATTTGAGGTGACCTCCCTTAGGGGGAGATTTTTAGGATTTATTAAATCCAGTTATTAAAGTGTCGGTCACCTCAAGTATATGTAATAGTTAGAAAGCTCGTAGTCGTAGTTATTTACTGTTAGGTAGTATTTAGTTATGTAACACCGTGGAGGACGGACAGGTCTTTACCCACTGTATGCCTGATCCACAGCCCGTAGGTGGTGTTTATGTAAGATACTATAAATTCCCTCTACCTCCCAAGGTAGAGGGTTGGAGCTCATAATAATACTTTTACTTTCTCTCACTAAGTTCCTAAACCTCTAAACTTTCTCTCTCTAAAACTAATATAGTGTACGCCCCTTTATGATCATGGTTTGATGTGTTTGTGAAATCGAATATGTTACAGGTTTAGATACAGATCTTGAATGTTGATACTGATTTTGTATGAGACAAACCGCATCTGATTTAGTATGTAGATACAGATCTCAAATCGCATCTGGTTTTTGTCAAACTGCATCATGAATAGTCAAATCGCTTACCATATCAAACCGTATCCATTTTGAATCAAATTGCATCTGCTGTTTTTCAAACCACATTCATCAAAGGTCAAAACGCTTTTGAGTACAAATCCCATTCGTACAGGTTATCACAAATCGCAGGAAAGCGTCAAAACGCATAACCTTTTAAGAAACCGCACTTATCAAAACGCTTTCAAAAAATAATTTTAGACAAATCTCATCAAGACTTTTCCACACAAACCGCATCGAAAACATGCAACTCAAACCGCATCAAAGAATCATTATCAAACCGCATAGAGAAACAGTTGTCAAAAACGCATTTGTGAACACCCAAACTGTCTTGACTTTACCAGAATCGCAATCAAAATTCATTATAAAACCATCAAACTTTTAGCATCTTAAAAACCAGATTCACAACTGCATAAAAACAACAATAAGAAAAGATACTCTTCACATCAAAACTGAGTATCAAGCCAAGTATTAAACCGCATACTCATGGTAACCAAACTGAATTAGTGACCACGAACTCATATAACCAGTAAGCATCAAACACAACAAAATGAGTAATCAATAACAGCCACAAGAACAAACCGCACCCAAACTCTTCAAAACTGCATCAAATCGCAACGAGACTCGTATAAACCGCATACCAAAAACCGCTCAAAAACCATACAAATCATCAAAAACAACATAACCTGAGCTCTGATACCAATTGTAGGATCATACATATTATGTTGTTTGATGATTCGAGTGGTCTAGGGAGATGATTAAACAAGTATGCCATGTTAGAGAGATGAAGAGAGTTGAGAGGGAATTCTAGAGAGATAAAACAATAAAATGCAAGGTTAGATTAAGAAGTTCCACCCCTTCCAAGGATGGAAGGGGTATTTATCAAGGTTGTCAGGATCGGGATCCTACCTAGGATCGTTTTCGGCTTTGCAAGATCCTAATTGTAGGATCGGATCGGGATCGTAAGATCCTATGAAAATGTATATATTTTAGTATTGGGGTTGTAGTTCTATACTTATATATATTTTATTATATAAACGACTATAAATAGATGCTAAAACAAAAAGTTCCTTGTTCAAATACCGTATTAGTAAAACATTACGTAGTATATATTATTGCTATATATACTTGCACAAAGTTACTTCATGTTTTAATCGCTAAATAAACGAGTTGGATACAAAAGAGATACTACATGTGTGTACCACACATGTTTCAATAATTAAATAATGATGTTCGATACAAAAAGAAATACGACATGGTCATAATGAAAGTTTATAAACTAGCGATGGTGCAAACTAGCAATTATCAAAGAAGAAATTGAGATTTTTGGTGTATTTCAATTTTATGAATTAGATAATGTGTTTTTCTTTCTTAATAATGAATATTTCTCAAAATGTCAACACATCACTGTAAATGACATATACTTGTAGTGTTTTTTCTTTTAGATAATTTTTATTTCAAGATTTATTGTCTTATGACATTATGTGCTTGGCCATGCGTATATAGATTACGATATTTGCATGTCATGATTATCTCGGTATAAGTCTATACTATGTCAATTTGTAAAAATTCATATCATGTTTATTTGTAAGTTCTTTGTCATGACTACCATTGTGAATCTTTTACGACGAGTTTATTGCATCTAAAGTGGTTTTATTTGTATATTTCTAACACAATGGAAATCACAATTCCTCAATACCCAACATTTTATGATGGACTTCCGTAAGCCTTCCATTTAAGAGGTCTCGGGTTCGAGTCCCTCTCAGTGGGGGTTTTCCATCACGGGGGAAAAGGGGGGATGTAGGGAGTGGAGGAGCCTTTCGGAGGTGTAACCCACGCTGGTTCGAGTTCCGTATTCTGCCTAATTGGATGTCACGCAGTCTCGTTCCTACTAACTATACTTGTACTAACGCGCCGTTCAAAAAAAACAAAAGGTAAATACGTGTGTCAAACTTTATCTCAAATAGGGAATCTCTTGGAATGTAAACTATGTAACGCTAAAAAGAAGACCCATACTTTAAACCGAATAGTGAGATGTGAAAAACAATGAATTAGTGATTGTGATGGTTTTTTTGAATCAAACATGCGCTTAGATGTTTCATATAGGAAAAAAAAGTAAAAAAAATGGGTTAGCAACAGGATCGGATCGTAAACGATCCTACGATCCTAAACGATCCTACCTGATTTACGATCCCGTTAGGATCCTCATCGTTTTTTGAGTGTAGGATGGTAGGATCGTGCAATCCTACGAGCAGGATCGCGATTTTGACAACCTTGGTATTTATAGTTACAACTACTACGTCCTCCTGTCGGACTGTGGATCAGGCATACAGTGGGTAAAGACCCGTCTTTCCTCCACGGTGTTACTCTTAGCTAGACTAAGCTAATAACTAAGTAATAAACATGTAAATAACGATATGTCTACGAGCTAACTTATGCTAGATTATATTTGGGGTGACCGACTCTTCACTATGGAATTTCTAATTCCTAACAATGCACCACCTGGAATAGAGTTGTCTTTCAGTAATGATTTTAGCTTTAACAAACCTGTAGGTGAAGAAAGTAAGTCTGAGTCACCTAAGGTAGTCTCTGATAGGTCATCTGATGGACCAATCATTGAAGATTGGGATTCAGATACTGAGGAAGAGAGGTCTGAGTCAACACAGTCTGAAAAGTTAGAAAACATTAAAATTGTTGATTCAAAACAAGCTAACTTTGTGAAGCCTAGATTTGGAGCACAAATCTCTAAGAAAATTGTTGAGTATAATGAGATTCCTAGAGAACAAATGAAAAGATACAAACCTAGGGGCAATCAAAGAAACTTTAATGGCTTAATCTCAATCAAATTAGGGGATGAGTTTAAGTTTAAAAATGCTTGTTTTAAATGTGGTAGTTTTGAGCATCTACAGAGAAACTGTAACAAAAACAAACCACCAGTTTGGAACCAATGGAGGAGGGTAAATCATCAAAAATTTTCAACGAAAACAATCCCTCATCCTAACAGAAACATGGTTCCAAGAGCAGTGCTAATGAGAAATGGAACAACTAAATCTATAATCACTGCTGCACCAAAAGGAGTTCCAACTACTAGATCAAAAACTGTTTTCACTGCAAAGCAAAATGATTCCACTGCTAAGCAAAATGTTACCACTGCTAAGGGAAAAGAAGATTTATTTACAGTGCCTAAGGTAATAACTGATACAGTGGTTGGAAGCCATTTTTATGCTGTAAAAGCCTCAACTAGCTGGCAATGGAAACCAAAAAAAAAAGGTTTTACATCATGCAAGTAGTGCATCAATGGACTTAAAGAAATTTGACTATGTTGATGCATAGGGCATACCCAAGTCAGTATTGGCTTGGGTCCACAAAGGAAACTAATATGTTTAATTTCATGTGCAGGGCAATCTACAGGATGATCTAAAGGATAAAGGAATAGTTGACAGTGGCTGCTCTAGGCACATGACATAGGATGGGAGCAATCTTGAGGATTTCAAAGATTTTGATGGAGGCTATGTGGCTTTTGGCAATGATCCTAAAGAAGGCAAGATTATTGGCAGAGGTACAATAAGGATAGGGAAGTTGGACTTTTAGAAGGTATATCTGGTACAGGGATTGAATTACAATTGTTTAGTGTTTCCAGAATGTGTGATAAAAAGAATTGGGTACTTTTTGGGGAAACTGAATGTGTGGTGTTGTCACCTGATTTTAAAATGCCTGATGATAAGTTTGTACAGCTTAGGGTTCCAAGGAAAGAAAACATATATTGCTTAACCTGTTTGTTTGCAAAGGCATCAGTTGATGAGTCAAAATTATGGCATAGAAGGCTAGGTCACCTAAATTTCAAAACAATCAATAAATTGGTGAAGAGAAACTTAGTGAGAGGGTTACCTTTTAAGGTTTTTGAAAATAAAGAACTTTGTGTGGCTTGTCAAAAAGGTAAACAACATAGAGCCTCTTGTAAGACCAAGACTGTGAACACCATAACTCAACCACTGTTTATGTTACATATGGACTTATTTGGCCCTACATTTGTGATAATTTTGAATCATAAGCAGTATTTCCTAGTTATCACAGATGATTATAGCAGATTTTCTTTGGTTTACTTTTTAGCATGTAAGACTGAAACTAGTGAGGTCCTTAAGAGTTTCATAACTAAGATAGAAAATCAGTTAAACCACAAAGTTAAAGTAATCAGATGTGATAACGGAACTGAGTTTAAAAATGATGTTATGAATCAGTTTTATGTGGCAAAGGGTATAGAAAGACATTTTAGTGTTGCTAGGACTCCTCAGCAAAATGGTGTAGCTGAGAGGAAAAATAGGACACTAATTGAGGCTGCAAGAACAATGTTATCTGAATCTAAGTTACCTACTACCTTTTGGGCTGAAGCTGTTGGTACAACATGCTATGTGCAGAATAGAAGTAAGGTAGTTAAGCCTCATAACAAGACCCCATATGAGCTGTTACACGGTAGGAAGCCTATGATAGATTTCCTAAAACCATTTGGGTGTCCTGTTACTATCTTGAATACCATAGACCACCTAGGCAAGTTTGAGGAAAAGGCAGATGATGGATACTTTATTGTCTAATCTTTCAATCGTAAGGCCTTTAGTGTATACAATAGGAGGACTAGAATAATTGAAAAGAACCTACATGTTAGGTTTAATGAAGAGACTCCTAGTGTTGAGACAAAAGGACCAGATTGGCTGTTTAATATTGAATTGCAAACAAAATCTATGAATTATGAGCCAATCAGTGCTGGTCCATCCACTAATGTTGATGCATGTACACAAAAGAATTCTGATGTAGGAACAAATTCTAAGGAAGCAGAATCTCCAAAAGAATTCTGTTTGATTAAGTGGAAAATTGGTTCTGTCTCACCCATCATTGAAAAGCAGGGTCCCACAAATGATGATGATTTTGATTCAGGGAACAAGGGAGATCATCATCAAGATAAGGAAGAGTTATCTGGAGATAACTCAGTGTCAGTAGAAGAAATTGAAAAGCAGATGGGAGTTGTTGAAAACACTGCTAAGCCAAGTGCAACCACTGCTAGTTCATTTCAACTAGCAGTACTTTCTTTGGCAACACTGCTAAGCCACTAGTAGGAACTGATGACTATCCAGATGATCCTAACATGCCAGATTTGGAAGAAAGGGATACTCCTACAGATGATGAGAACATGGATGACTTTTTCAAGGATGCTGATGTTACTAATTTGGAAACTGACATCATAGAGAGTCCAGTTCCTACCACCATAATACATTGTTAGGAATTGGAAATTCTATTGTAAAGCATCGGTCACCCCAAATATAATCTAGCTTAAGTTAGCTCGTAGACATATCTTTTATTACGTTATTTGTTAGTTAGTTATTAGCATAGTTTAGTCTAGTGCAACACCGTGGAGGAAGGACGGGTCTTTACCCATTGTATGCCTGATCCACAGCCTGTAGGAGGGCGTGCTTCTTTGTATAAATATCCCTCTCCCCACAAGGGAGAGGGTTGGATGTTCATTTGGAATCTAACCTTCGATGAGTTTCTCTTACTAGAATATCCTACTTTCTCTCTCTAAAATTATATATTCGCCCATATTTGCGATTGTTTGTGTGCTTGTGAAATCCAATATGTTACAAATGGTATCATGAGCCATGGTTTGATCATCTCTCTTACATATCCTTGGATTTCTAGTGGTTTTATATTGTTTTTGGGTTTGAAAAAGTTTAGTGGTTTTTGCATCATTTGGATCATTTCTGGTGTTAAAGTTTGAATTTTGAGCGTACTTTTATGTTTAGAATCATTGTAAGTTCTTGGGTTTTGATTTGGAAAGCTTGAATCACTGTGGTTGAGCTTGTTTTGGATTGAAAAGGGTTTTGTTTAAGGTTTTCTTCCTAGCGACTTGGCTCTCAGATATGTTTCTTCTTAGCAACTTGTTGTGTTAATTTCCAGCGACTTGTAGTTAGAGGACAAGGGACTTGAGCCTAGCGACTTGTCTATTGAGACAAGCCGACAAACCGTACAATATAGTGGAGGTTCCACTTCGGCTAGCGACTTGTCTCTATTATTTCTAGCGACTCGTCCTTATTGTTCTTAGCGAGTTGATCCTTAGCGACTTGGATACTTAGCGAGTTGCTCTTTAGCGACTTGTCTGCTTAGCAATTTGGTGCTTTAGCAACTTGTGTTGAGCGACTTGGGTCTTAGCGACTTGTGCTTAGCGACTTGATTCACAGCGACTTGAGGTTTTTGCGAGTTGCTACTTAGCGACTTGGTGTCTTAGCGACTTGGTTCTAAGGTTTATTTCAACTTGAGTACCTAGCGACTTGGGTAAGTAGCGACTTGTCTTCAAGATAGTTAGCAATTTGGTGAATTGATGCAAGTTACTTGTACCTAATATCCATCAACACAATGTCTTACATCACTGACCCTTTAATCTCCAAAGTGCTTGAACTTTATGATACCTTACAGAACAAAGAAACTGTTTGCTATTCAGAATGTTTAACCTTGATTGATTCAGCAAATTATGATCAAAACTCTTCACATTCTGAGTCAAATATCAACGAATCACACCTGTTAATGACCCATGATGCAAGGCAAATGGAATGCAACATTGAGCCCTTTCAACTACTTCATTAGCACCTCACACAACTGTTATCCACTACTATGGGTCGAACATGCAGTGCTCTCTTCCGTCAGGACTTACCCACTTTGACGAAAACCATGTTGCTGAACTTAGAAGAACTGAAGCTTCAAATTACCAAAAAGAAGGTATTAATTGATGATTCTAATGCTGCACTTCAAGTAATCTACAACCAATTTCAGCCATTTATCAAGGGGAATATTCCGCAGACTTTGATCAACACGTGACTGTAATTTCATTCAAGAAACATACTGGAATGGAAATTCATGAGTTCATCAACACATTTATCCAACTTATGGATAGTGTGGAAGTGTACATTAAGGAAGCTGCTCAAGAGAATGATAATTTGAATGAGTTGAATGGGTGTCAAGAAAAATTAAGTGAAAGTTGTGATATGTCGGGTAATGGATCAGTTGAAAGAACGGATGATGCCGAATGCAGAATTTCAATTACAACAGAGGATGTTGAAACCGGCTGTACTAAATACGAAGGCTCAGAGTCTGAAAGGCTTGAAACAGCTTGCATGACAGTAACTCCTATTATGCATGAGGTGAATACAGATGACATATCAGCAAATGAACAGGTGTCATGTGATGAGGTGCCCTTAACTGATCAACATAATGCATTTGCTAATGTACCTGATCAATTTGATCCTAACTTTGAACATGATATTGTTAAATGTGTCTTGGTTGAGCCTGAATCTAAATTTTTTTAAAAAAATGACATGGTTGAAAAAGGGGTTTATGATGAACTTTCAAACAAATACTTAATTCTTGAAAAACATTGTATTTCCATGGAAATTGCAATACAACAAAGAGAAGAAAGTTTTCTTGCTACAAAACATTGCATTAATCAAGAATTCCCAGAATTTCGAGAATTTTTTGAAATTAACCACTTAAAAACCCAGATTCAGGACAAAGATTCAACCATATGCAATATGAAATTACAACTCTTAGTCTACATAAGAAAGGTTATAACGGGATGAACAATCCTAACCATGAGGTGAGTGGTACACTTTAATCTAGGAATGATGAATTGGCTCTATGTGTGTCCAACCTATTAAGGGAAAATGAGTCCTTAAGAAAGAACTTATTAGAGAACAATTCCAAGTTGATAAATCAAACTTACTCCTTGTTGGCAGACATTGATGCCCTCAAAGCCCAAATTCAGGATAAGAGCTTCACTATTGTTGCCTTAAAAAATGAGCTTAGGAAATCTATTGGAAATAAGGTGAACACTAAGTTTGCAAAACCATCAACCTTGGGAAAGCCAATTGTACTGAACAACTTAGAACGTACTGTAGTTAGGCAGCCCAATGCTTTTAGAACTAAAAGATTTAAACCATCAAAATCTAAGCTTGCCTCCCAAGTTGATGCGAATACAGTTTTGTCAAAACCAGTCACTTCACTAATTCATTCCGATATGATGAATAACAATCCCCAGCTTAATGTTCAAAGCCCTAAGATCAGGAATATTAGGAGTTCATCTAGTTCTTATAAGAAGCATCAAATGGCTGATCAATCCCCTAAGAAACAAGCTAGTTACAAAAGGACCAATATTCAAAACAGGGAAGTGGCTTCATCCAAATCTACTAGCAGTTGTTTCAAATGGATTCCCACTGGTAGATTATTTAAGTTTTCAGGATCCAAACGGACTTACACACCTAGATCTTGCCTTAAGTAGATGCCCACAGGAAAAATCTTCAAGAATATTGAACCTAAAGGGATTTCTATTAATGACACTCATAGATCAAACTGTGCAACATCTAATAGTGCGGTTACTCATGTCACTAACTCATCTATTTGCAATACTACATGTGCTTCTAGTGCAAAGTGTACTCAGTCTTTTTCAGGTACAATGCTCAATTCAATCATGAACATCATGACCTGGTTTCCATCATAAATGAAGATTGCTCACTCAGGAATTGTAGCTTGTCAGAATTGATGTACCTCGTACTTTGACTCCTCTTCGACTTGAATCAGGACTCGTTCTCATGAATCAGTGTACAAATTAGTTGTCACTTGAATTTAAAAAAAAATTAAAATTAAAAAAAAATCAAAAAATTCAAAATCAAACTCATTTTTTTTAATTATTAATGAAATCTTTACCCACAATCTGATAAAGATGTATCTCTTGTAATAGATAACATCTACTGTCCTAGAAATGTCATTCAATAATGACACGGAACCATAGATGAAGTTCGAACAAAAGATATACTCTAGTTTTATAACGGGGGGTTAGAATTCAATCAATGTTCATTGGTGACATTGATTGAGGGGGAGAATATTTCAAGTTATCTCGTTATCTCTGTTTCACTCTGGATCATTGTTTGATATGTATTGTGTGCTGCTGCATGTTTAAGTCATGATTCGTTATGTCCACTGTGTTAGATAGCTTATCTATGTTATGTCACTTTTGGTACTTGTCATATTATTCAACATGAATGCTTTTTATCCACTGTATTTGCATGCAATCTGATAAGTACAAGGACTGAAAGTGTCAATAGTGCAAATTTAGATAGATAGCGACTTGCGTTGATCAGGGATAGCGACTTGGCTTTACTAACGGGTAGCGACTTGTCCTTAATCTTATCTAGCGAGTTGCCTTTTCTGCACAAGTATAGGGACTGAAAGTGTGAACTTAGTAAACTTGAAAATCCATTCTTAACCCTTAGCGACTTGTCTCAAGTTACATATTTTCAAAAACTCAAAAGTTTTTCTTGTTTTCTCTCTCGTGACCATTTCTTGCTAGCGACTTGCTTGTGGTAAGGTTTATGTCAACGTTTTTGTTTCAAAACCTGTAGATTATATACCTCCCCTAACTCAGTTCTCTTAACAGATTCCACCGTGCATTTGATCCTCGACAATTGACCCCCTCGTTTAGGTTTGTTAATGGATTCGTTTAAATGGGAACACTTGATATAATTAGGTGTAGTTTGGGCTCACTAGGATAGATGTGAGGATCCATTTGTATGTTTAAATGGGTCTTTGGGCAAATTGTTGTATCTCTCGTATGTGTTTCCTTTTGGGTTGTGTTTCTGATCTTGTTTATGCTTGTGGGTTGATTGTACTTGTTCATTGTAGCGATTTGATTGTGTTATTGTAATGGCTATATATGTTGACTGGATTGTGGTGTTATGCGTATGTTTTTTCAAGTTCTTGGTAGCGACTTACCTGATAAGCTAAGTGTTCTTGGTAGCGATTTGGTTCATAGATTCCTCATGGCGAGTTGTGATATCTTAATACATTCTTGCCAGCGACTTGCTTTGTAACTGGGTGATACAAATTGTAGCGACTTGGCCTTGTAACTTTTGATAGCGACTTGTCTTGACAAGTTAGCGACTTGCTTAAACGTTTTCATAAAGGCGACTTGTTAAGTATTTTTCTTATAGCGACTTGTTTTGACAAGTTAGCGAATTGCTATATCATTTTCACAATGGCGACTTGTCACTATTTTTTTGTAGCAACTTGCTTTGTCAAATTGTTTAAAGCGACTTGCTGTAATAATTTCATGATAGCGACTTGGTTCAGGTTTTTCCTGTAGCGACTTGTCTTGACAAATCACTCATAGCGACTTGCTATAACAATTTTTGTTTAAGCAATTTGTATCTGGTTTCTCTTGTAGTGACTTGATTTGACAATTTGTTTTAACAACTTGTTATAACACTTCCAC
Organism: Chrysanthemum seticuspe; assembly: GCA_019973895.1. Lineage (NCBI taxonomy): Eukaryota > Viridiplantae > Streptophyta > Magnoliopsida > Asterales > Asteraceae > Chrysanthemum > Chrysanthemum seticuspe. The sequence goes on along the minus strand of BPTQ01000007.1, from coordinate 184,668,821 downwards.
TATAGCATCTTGTCTCATGAAAAACTATTATAGTAATTTTGTTTTTAACAATTTTGGCTCAAAACAAATTGTCTCTTGAAAACTTTGTCAACATAATTTATTACTTTGAAAATTACTAAAGCATCTTAATCTATTTTCTAAGCATTTCAATCTGATTATTGGTAATCAATCATGTTTGCTACTCATTTTGCTTGTGTCATGAGGTTGCATTAAAAGTTGTTCAGCTAACCATGTCTAATCTAACATGCTCTCGAACACTGTTGTTGTCTGTGTGTTTCTACAAAGTCTTCTTCTAGCACAAAGACATCATATGCTGCCCTTCCCAAGAAGAGACGTGATAGATTTTAATCTACCGACACTTCATTACAGAAGCAGAAAAAGAGAAAGAATGATGTTGAAAAGGATAATGTTGGAGGAACCGAGGATCCAAAGGGTCACAGACGATTGATTGATGAAGACGATGCTGCTTTGCAACAAGGAATTAAACAAAGCCTGGAAAGCCTGAACATGAGACCACCAGTGGGAGGAGTTGTGTTAAGAGAACCTGAGCCAGCACCACAACAAACAACTTCAACCACACAAGATAAAGGTAAAGGGATTGCTGGAGCAGATGCAGAACAAGCTGCTCAAATGCTATTGACCATCTCTTCTCCACCTCCTAAAACGACTACTCAATTCATACTCAAGAAAAGAGATGTTGAAGCATCCTCATCTCCAACTCAATCTGAAGTGGAAAAAGATGTAACAGTTACACCTGTTGAAACCCCTGCTTCTAGTGATACCCTATCAGAAAGCCAGGAGACAGCACATTCCTCTGAAGAGGTTCCAGTGCTTGAAACAGGTAATGAAGAAAATGAACCGCTGAAAGAACCACAGGATATTCTTGAGCCAAGATCTGAATAGCACAGGAACCTTGATGAAACAAACATGTCTACTGGTTCTCTATCCTCACTTAAGAATCTGGATGCCGATTTCTCATTCGGTGATCAGTTTTTGAATGACAAAACTTCAGACACTGACACTCATAAGCAAAGTGATGAGAAAGAGGAAGTTGAATCTATGTACACGGTCAGCATCCAACAAGACACATCAACCATTCCTCCGATGTCTGCACCTGTTCTAACAACCGCACTTCCACCGCCAGAACCTGCTAAAGATCTATCCCTTGAACCAACTGTTACAATTAATAACACGGAGACTCCACCGGCTTCACCACCTCTAATCTTAACATCTGATCAATTGCTCGACAAGGCTATGAAACGAATTGAAGCTCTAGAGAGGCAACTGCCTAAGTCCATCAACGCTCTCGAGAGTCGTGTCTATAAGTTGGAGAACCTGAACTTCGATGAAGGTGTTGCAGACGCCATTGAAGGGGAAGTTAAAGATGCTGTAGAATGGGCAATGCAAGCTCCATTGCTTCAACGGTTTAAAGGCCTACCCATTTCAGATATGAGAGCTGTCCTTTCAGACAAAATGTATGAAGCTAACGAGCACAAGGATGAGGTCCATAAGAAGTTATTCGAGGCTCTTGAAGAATCGATAAATCACGACAATCATTTGTAGTTTCTGGAGGACATTCAAGAAAGTAAGGCTAAGAAGAAAAGGAGGACTTTAGTGTTGGAGACTTTGCGTAGAGGGCCGAAATCTCCACCTCCTCCTCCTCCTCCAACAGGTGGAGCTGGAACATATGGTGCTAGTGGATCTTCTAGCACAACCACTACACCTATACCACAACCACCAACATCTCCTCCAAAACCTTCTAATCAATCCAGTTCATCCGGTGATTAGGGTACTCAGAAGAAGTCTACAGCATGGACCACGGTTGATTCAAGGTTTACACCCACATTCTCCTCTATTCCAGAAGACCAAGTGCTACATGAAGAATCTTATGTCATGGCAGAGTCAGAATCCGATGATGATAATGCATCCACAAAACATATCCCCAAGCCATCTGAAGAGGATTGGTTTGATGCATATGTTTCGAGTGAATGCTATAAAACCACTAGAGTTGCACCTTCTAAAGACATTACTCAAAGCTGGCTCACCGAAGAGAGACCTCAAACTCCAGAACCTTCATGGTTCATCCCAGAGTCTGACACGATGATCCCTGACAATAACTGGGCTTCAAAAATCACTACCAACTATGAAGCCCCAGCTGAAGACTCTCTTCTTCACATCACAGGAGATATGGGCAGCTTTATGAAGTGGTTTTGTGAAAAGAAGGAAATCTCGTCCATCACTACAAAGGATCATGAAGGACCAGCATTTGAAATCGTCAAAGTCTTTCACTCAGATGCCAATCAGCTTCAATACCAGATGGAAGAATGTCATAAGATGCTGAGTGATCAAGTCAGTGAGCAGATTAGCCGTTTCAATGTGAACAAGCCTCTTCCTCTCGGTGGTGAACCTGGACAAATGACCATTCAGTCTGAGTTCTTCTTCAACCATGACCTGTACTATCTATGTGCTCGTACTACTTAAAGAAGACCAGCTTTATCGATTTCAAAGATGAAAGCTGCTACCTACACTGATTAGGGTCTTGAATAGTTGGTTCCGGATCAACTCTCGGCAGACAAAGAACAAGAGTATGACATTGCTGCCTCATATGGCATTTCTCATTGGTGGTTCAAGAAGAAGAAATTCTACATTGATAGACATAGTGCTAAAAAGATTCGTAGAGCTGTTCGATCCAAGCTGCGTATTCTAAGTGTTATCAGTGTAGAGATCTTCTCAATCTATGGCTATGATTACCTGAAGAAGATTGTTCTTCGAAGAGCAGACTTGAAAGAGCATATTATTAAAGAAAACGACTTCAAACATTTGATGCCAAATGACTTTGAATATCTTTATCTTCTGAACCTCCAAGGACACCTTGATCATCTACCTGTTCGTGAGAAGAAGGCTCTCTCGACTGCTGTCAATCTCTGGATCAGAGGCTTGGTCATTCGACAAAGAGTTGGGGATTTTCAGCTAGGAATGGAAAGCTACCAGACTCGGGTCAACCTAACAAGACTGCAATGGGAAGCCTTAGGACTTGAATTTCATCACGAATATAAAGTGATTGACACCCATAGAGCCATCATCTTTACCAACAGATACGAGTCACGTATGCTAATAAGACTGTGCGAGCTTTTCAAGTTCAGTGATGGAACTCTCAAGATGGTCGAAGAAGAATTGAACTCAAGAGTGAAGGAAATCAAAATTGACCTGAAGCCGTGGAACAAAACAAGATTCTGGTCGGAACAGGATTTGAAGATGTGTGAAGAGTTTGTGGCTGCAATTGGTAGAAGACTTAAGAAGAGAATGATCTTTCGCAGCCTTGAGAGTTTTGTGGGTGGTAGACTTCGTGAAGGTCATTACAAGCTGCTTCAAAGAACTGAATGAAGACATCCTCCGGGGGCAGTTTCTTTTTTGCATTTTGATGTGTATAATGTGGTATCTGTACTATGAACAACTATAACTATAATGAATGTAGTAGTGATAGGTTATGTATTGTGGTTTCCCTTTTTATCTAAAAGGGAACTTCAGTGTTGTCCACTTCAGAATAAAATAAAACCGGACACATTTTTCTCCAACAAATTTTTCTTACATATTTAAATCACTTGAGATCCAAAATCTCAAAAGATTTGAAATTTTCGATCGGGGGAGAAAATGTGATATAAATATGCAATCTGATAAAAGGTGACCAATTTGTCTCAAAGTGCATACTGCTCTCTAATATGTGCTAAACTCTTTTCGAATCTCGAAGCATATATTAAGGGGGAGCATTTTCTAACAAATATAAACCTTCAAGGTACAAAGATTTCTATGTTTTAACATAATGTACCTTAAGTGAGTGTTAAATGGTTTCTAAATGTTTTGTAATCGTTGATGTATTTCAAAAGATCTATTACATCTATGTGATAAAATGATTTCAAATATCCTATGCACATATTGAGGGGGAGAATTTACCAAAGAAAATCAAATGGTTTTTTTTCCATGGAAATTGTGATCAAGAATATGTTTCAAAGAACTCTTGCCTCCATGTGCTAAACAATTTAAAGATCACATGCACATGTTGAGGGGGAGCATTTCTAAATGATCAAAACTATTAAGGTACAAAATGCTTTGATTTTATATCACAAGTACCTTGATTGATTTTCCAAATAGTTTTTTCAATTGGTTTCAAGGAAGATTGAACAATACCAAAAGACCGACCAATTTACTTTATGCATGGAGTAATAAGGATGGTTAGGTTAGGTATTCGTTCCCACGATCCCGCTAAAGCCGGAGGGATCTACCCAGGGACAATCCACTAGATAGTGTAGAAGTCCTTAGGTATGATGGAAAAAGGAGAAAAGTGAGAAATGGGAATAGTGCGGACTGAGATAGAGCTAGAACTAGAATAAACCCAACAAGGTTCTAGTTATGAAGTGTCGGTAAGCACTGAAGGGGTTGAAGAATGAAAAAGAATTAAATGCGGAAAGGGTGAAAAGAAATAGCCCTCTAATAATTCAACCTTAGGGCAGAAACCGGGTTCAACTCATATGCTACTGGTGGTTACCAAGGTAACATCGATATTGAAGACAAGACGTCATAGACCCAGTGACGCACTGCACTACAACTTCCCAAACCACTCAAGTTCCTCTTAACAGGACTTGTTTCATTCTCACGGGGAACCGAAATTATCTATCGACTTTCTCTTAGAGATTGTTGATATTAAAGAAGGAGACCCTCTCCCTAGTCTCCGGCATAGGAACCAAATGTGCACAATTGAGTCTAGAGCCACGAGATCATCAAATAAATCTATTTAGGACACTGTCAATGAAGACTCTCTGTTTCACACAATGTGGAAAGAGAGATTATATCTTATGAGTCATGCGCATTATCCTTGTGGTATTGCCAGAACATTTGAGTAATATGCAAACATATTCACAATGAAGATGGAAAGCCTTCTAGAGCCAACATCAAATAAGCTCTTGGTAGGTGGCATGTGAGATCTATCCAATAGATCAACCATGTGACAACTGAACAGAAATAATGGGGTGATTCAAACTTATGAATCAATCCTGGTTCAGGTTATGGATTGACGGATACCTTTGAAAAAACCGGTCATTGTGCTTAAAAATTCTTTTCTTTAGCACATCGATTGTGTATTAATATTTCAAATATAAAAGGTGTTTATGATTGATAATTGATTTTTTCTCAAAAACCCTCGATGTATTGCAAAAACACTTTATTGATCAGTACTCGATTGTTTTTCAAATCTCTTTTCATCAATCAGTGAATCTCAAATTCGCTGGTTCACTCACTCCGTGTTGTCTTCTTTGAGACATTCCGGTCTGAGAACAGCTTGAATAGCTACGAAACCCTGTCAAGGAGATTCTTCGGAATTATACCTGATCACAGGCAGTACTTGTACTGATCAACAGGGAACCGTGGCCCGTGTACCTCAATTTAACGAAAGTGATCAAAGACACTTTCATGCGCTTTATTGCTAACTGTTGTATGCAGGTACGCCCGACGTTTGCAGCTGATCAGAATGGAGAGGTCAATCCATAGCCGCATGCTCACACAACACATTCATTTCTAAAGAAATCATGATAAGTGCATCAACATCTCTGATATTTTCACTCCATGCTTCTGCTACGCTGCTGCAAATATCATGAATCAACTAAAGCTTTCGCTACTCTGATAAGAAGAAATCATGATCCAGAATGTGAGCATGTCGGTCCAAATGTCACAACATCATATGCGGGCAACACAACAATGGGTGATTCTGAGATTAACTATGGTTGATGATCTCAAATAAAGCTCAAAGGTCATCATAATGTGAATTAGCTCTATAACCTCCACTTAATGTACTTTATAGTTGGATTATGATAATATCACCATGAAAGCACAAAGATTGAAAATTTTGATGAAGTGAAGTCTACGAGCTCAAGACTGAAGATTAATTAGAATGCTAGGATGCTAAAATGTTAATCATGGGGTGACCTCCCTTAGGGGGAGATTGTTAGGAATTTGAAATTCTATTGTAAAGCATCGGTCGCCCCAAATATAATCTTGCTTAAGTTAGCTCGTAGACATATCTTTTATTACGTTATTTGTTAGTTAGTTATTAGCATAGTTTAGTCTAATGCAACACCGTGGAGGAAGGACGGGTCTTTACCCATTATATGCCTGATCCACAGCCCGTAGGAGGGCGTGCTTCTTTGTATAAATAGCCCTCTCCCCACAAGGGAGAGGGTTGGATGTTCATTTGGAATCTAACCTTCCATGAGTTTCTCTTACTAGAATATCCCACTTTCTCTCTCTAAAATCATATATTCGCCCATATGTGTGATTGTTTGTGTGCTTGTGAAATCCAATATGTTACATACATAAAAATCATCCCAAAGAACAGATACTTGGAAGCTTGAATACCCAGTGCAAACAAGAAGCAAGACTCATAAAACCTTCACTGAACAAGGATGTTAATACAAATAAACTGTAAAAACGATAATTAATATTTAGCGATCTCTTTGTGTTTTGTTGATAACAAATATAATTTTATCATAAGTAAAATTATAAGGATACATGTTATTTTTGTAAAGCATATACATATAGTCATTTAATACAAAATTTTTTAATAATTCATTTGTTGTAATAGTTTATTAGGATGGGTAAAAACCATAACCAATGACCCATACCCATGGAGCATATCCATAACTCATGGAGTTAACCCATACCCATAGTCTAGATGCATTGCATCTATTAGATACATTGTATCTATTTAGATACCCATGGTCCATAATCTAGGAGCCATGACCCATAACCCTAAAACCTATAGACAAACAGGAGCGTCTCCCGGATCCTCAAGTTACACTAGACAGATCCCCCAAGCAAGGAATCCATGGGATCCGTGCAACAGTGGCAAGAATTTGCCTATAAATAAAGAGCCATTTCTTCAGTTTTACTCACCTCTCTTCTTACAAACTCTCTCATATATTCTTACACTCTTCTAACAAAAGATCACTTGATCTAGAGAGTAGTTATTCTTTCTTTTATTGTGATTCTCATGTAGGTCATTCTTTAAGGCGAGAGCACGAGCATTCTACAAGTCATCCAAGCAAGGCGTCCTTGATTGATTTATTCCTCCACAAGATTTTTTTAGCGAAGATCTTGTATTTCATATTTCACATATTTGTTGTGTTATAGTAGTGTTGGTTTGGTCCTCCGTGTTACGGACTCGGTATTTAGCTTTGTACCGGAAAAAGTGTAAGCAACGTTGTGAAGGCTTCTCCGCCAAGTTGAAGGAGTTTGTTGACATAGTGCTTGAACTCTCGAGTAGGTGATTCGGGGAGTGGAGTAGGGCAAGGAAGGTGTCCTTGTAGCCGAACCACTATATATCGATTGTGTCATTTCTATCCTTTACTTTACTTGCATTACTCTTAGATCTATACTTTCTCTTTATCCATATGATTTCACATAACATCGAATCTAAAGTTTTTGAAACTAACTTAAAATCGGCAAAACTATTCAAACCCCCCCCTTCTAGTTTTCCAGAATTGGCATCAAGAGCTAAGTTTATAAAAGCTTAAAAGTAAACCGTATTTTTAAAACTTTTTGATCACTATGGGTTCTGAAAATTACAAGGAAGGGCAATCCATGCAACGACCTCCACTACTTGAAACTAATGGTTTTATATATTGGAAAAATAGATACGAAACATATGTGAAGTCAAAAGATATTGATAGGTACATCATTGTTGAAGGCGATTTTGAAGCCACTCCAAAAGATGAAAACGAAAATTTAGTTAACATACCTCATGATAATCTCACCGATGATCTTAAGAAAAAACTTTCCAAAATAGTGAATCTAAAATGGTTTTATATAATGCTTTACCCAAAAAGGAATTCGAAAGAATTTCCTTGCTTAAAACCTCTAAAGAAATTTGGAATTCTTTAGTTGTAACTCATCAAGGTAATCAACAAGTTAAAAACAATAAAACATATTTATTTGTTCAACAATATGAACAATTTTCAATATCGGATGAGGATACTATTGATCATTCTTTTGCTAACTTTAATACTATACTTACATCTTTACAAGCACTTGATGAGTCTTTCTCTAGTTGTAATCATGTTAGGAGATATCTAAGGGCACTTCCATCCAAGTGAAGATCTAAGGTGACGGCAATCGAAGAATCAAAAGACTTGTCAATCCTCACCCTTGATTAACTCATAGGCAATTTAAAAGTCTATGAGCTTGTCCTCGCTAAAGATTCGAAGCATCAAAAGTGAAAGAGAAGCACAAATCTCTTGCCCTTAAAGCCAAGAAGGTCTCAAGCGATGAAGAAAACTCCTCTTCGGATAGTGATGACGAGGAGTATGCCATGGCGTTAAGGGGCTTCAAGATTTATAAGAAAGGGAAGATACGTCAAGCAACCTTATGATGACAAGAAAGGGTTCCGGAAAAACAAAGATGACGAGAAGGCAAAGGATGAACGCGCTTGTTTTAAATGTGGGGATCCCAACCACTTTATTAGTAAGTGTCCCAAACGTGATGAACAAAAAGCGTTCGTGAGCGGTTCGTGGGGAATGAGCGAGGAGGAGGACGAAGAAATTTGTCCATGGCAAATGACGAGGTATGTTACGAATACTATAGTAGCTCATCATTAGATGATGACTCATTGCATAATGAATATGATAACCTTTGCAAAATTAGTTTAAAAGTAATCAACAAAAACAAGTTTTTGAAAAATCAAAATCAACATTTAGAAAAAGAAGTCCTCGAGTTAAAACCAAAATTAAAACGTTTAGAAAAGGGGAAGATAGCAAGTGGGGAATGTGAACTTTGCGTTCAACTTCAAACACTAGTTGATCATCTAGACTCTTAAATTGCTAGAATGAATACTAATACTCCAGATATGATATTAGATAGTGTTAAAATAGGAAATAACCAAAAAGGTTTGGGTTTTCAGCAACTTGGTGCGTCAACTAGTGAAAACAAAGAAACACAATTCGTCAAAGTAATAGAAAAATAAACCACTGTAGTCACGGATCCCACGGATCCAACGAAAAGGGAACCGGCTAGTGTACAGCCAAGGATCCGTGGGTCTGCTGAAGCAAACAGTAGCAATAATATAGCTTCCTCATATAGAACCGATTTTGTTATTGTTAATAAGAAGAAACCAACCCATGTTACTATTAGACAACCACCACTAGGACAAAATCAAAATTTTACAAGAAAACAAGGTCCATCGTTTTCAAAACCAAACACATTTAGGAGACCTAATAATGTTTATCCGAGAAGTAACCATCAAATGGGATGGAATCCTAATATGAAAAACAGTTTTCCATTTCAAAAATTTGCACCATGGAATGCATACTCACCTTTTCCATATATGTCTAACATGAATGAAATTTTTAACACTAATGGACCAATGAACAAATGCGGACCAAACTTTTGAGTTAATTGTTTTCTTAGGTGTGCTTAAAGGTCGACCTAGATCTGGATGAGTGGATCAAGGATAGCGGGTGCACGAGGCACATGACCAGTAATAAAGATTTATTTTCCACATATGAATCCTTCAATGGAGGAAATGTGGTATTTGGAAATAGCAAAAGCAAAATCATCGGTAAAGGTACGATTTCTAACAAATCTTTAACCATTAACGATGTGTGTCACGTAGAAAACCTAAACTTTAACCTCTTAAGTATAGGAGAAATATGTGATAAGAAGTGTAAGATATGAAAAACCGTATCACTATAGGTAGAGGAATTAGGAAACATGGAGTCTATGTCATTAAAATCGGTAATGAACCTAAAGACAAACTTTGTCTTACTTCTATGGATGATACTTCGACCTTATGGCATCGAAGATTGGGTCATGCCAATATGCGAATAATTCAATCGCTATCATCCAAAGATCTAGTAAGAGATCTACCAAAATTAAAATATGAACATCATTTTTGTGATGCTTGTAATGTAGGAAAACAAGTCCATGCTAGTCACAAAGCTAAAAACATGGTCTCTACAACTAAGTGTCTAGAATTACTACACATGGCTTTATTTGGTCCATCCGCTATCTAAAGTTATGGAGGCAACTACTACACTTTGGTTATAGTGGATGATTACTCTAGGTACACATGGACTAAATTTTTAAAGAATAAAAATGAAACGTTCGATTACTTTGAAATATTAAGTAAGAAAATCCAAAGACAATTAGGAAGTCCTATAGTGTCTATTAGAACGGATCATGGTAGGGAATTCGATACTGAAGTGCAATTTGGAGCCTTTTGTGACGCTAATGGTATTACTCACAACTTCTCGGCTCCTCGCACTCCATAATCGAATGGGGTAGTTGAAAGAAAGAATAGAACCCTACAAGAATTGAGCCGCACCATGTTAAATGAGCAATCCATACCTCAAAAGTTTTGGTGCAATGCCGTTGATACATCAACGTACATACTTAACCGAGTCTTAATTAGACCATTTTAAGGTAAAACTCCATACGAGTTACTTCGACGCAAAAAGCCTACGTTAGATCATTTTAGAGTCTTTGGTAGCAAATGTTTTCTACTTAACACTAAAGATTACTGTTGTGAATTATACGTTTAAGTTGATAAGACAAAAAGAATGAAACAAGAGGGACTTAATATGACAAGAAGGAAACCTACAAAAAGATGAAAGGACTTGCTTGCAAAAGAAGTTTTATTTATTAGTCCTTTGTAGTATTTTGTAAACCCTAATCCTCTAGTATATAAAGAGGACATAGGTGTAGGTTTCATATATGTCTTCCAAGATGTAGTCGACTTAAAGGTTTGTGTGTCTGTCCTAGGCGTATAGTCTTGTAAACGCCTAGGTTATTAGTTTAGTTATCTAGACATGTTCCTATAAACGTCTAAGATTAGTTAGTGTTAGTGATTGAAAACCTTGTGTCAATAACAACTATGTTTTGATTTATCCGCTGCGTATTGTCATTGTTATTGTTAAACCCTAAGGCTCATAAACGATCAAGAAACTATCTTCATCACGTTCTTAGTTTCTATCAATTGGTATCAGAGCTTGGGGAGCTCGTTACCTAGGGATTCACAAGGTTTCTTGGCGAAAAAGAATGAAGAAAATCGATTTTTTGGAAAATTCGCAACTTTTCTGTAGCACAGTTTTCAAGAGGGTATAACTTTTTAATGAACCGTTGGATCGGACTAAAATTCGAACTGAAGCTTCTTGGTATATCTATCTTTAATCTCACCGAAGGGATTGTTGATCTGATCTCTCAATAAAAAGTTATAAGCTGTCGAAGTCTGCTGCTGAAACTGAAAAAAATTCGTAAGGTTACTACAACACTGTTTTGAAACGATCATAACTTTTTCGTTAATCGTTGGATCGTGACAAAATTTTTGGTGGATGTTCTCTATATACTCATCTAACTTTCCACTGAAGGGATCTTTGATCTGAGCTATTATGTGAAAGTACTGCTTAAAGTACTGCTCTAAGTTCAAAGTACTGTTTGGAGGTTTCAAAGTACTGTTACCCTTTCACAAAGTACTGCTACTTGACGAAAGTACTGCTGCTTGACGAAAGTACTGATCTTGGACGAAAGTACTGCTTCTCATTCAAAGTACTGCTGCTTATTCGACAGTACTGCTAAAAGAAGATATTCAGATTTGAGGGGAAGTCAAGCATGATATTTGTTATGGATTTTTTGACGACACACACACAGGTTATTGTTCACACACACAGGAGTTTGATTTTTGTTCTTACAAGATTTTAAAAAGGCCGAAGTTGATTTTATTGAAGAATTGATTACGAAGAGGATTATTTATCACTTATTTGAAGGTGAAATGGAATTACTTGGATATGTGTTTTATCATACCTTTTAGCAGGAGGTAACTTGTTCGTGCTTCAATGATTATGACAAAGAATTGACATAACACTTAAAGGAGTGACGTTATTGTGCTCAGTGTTTATTGTCAAGAGATTGAGGTCTCCCTATACATAGGTATACGTTCAATGTCATCTATAGTGTAAGATATAAGATACAAGTTTGAGTTATTTTACTTCTTCATCAAGTTGTTTATACTTAGTTTTCTTCATTAGTGATCATTACATGGAGCATACAGATTTGAAGAATCAAGAAGATGGTTAACATATGGGTTTCAGGGGAAGCTTATTGTTAAATGTTTAACCATCTACATGCATCACTCAAGGGGAAGTGTTTGATTTTTACTACTGTTGATCATTATTACTACTTCTAGTTTGAGTTTTCTACTATTTTGAATCCATTTTTCTTATGGTGCGTAATGGTGGGCGATTCTAAACATTGGAAGTCTTAGATTGGAAGTATGATATTGGTTTGTGGTGGTCCAGATCATTATTTGCATACGTTCCCTATTTGGATAATAACAAAAAGGGGAAGAGATGTTTGAGTGGCATGGCATGGATTAAAGAGAAGACAAAGGAAGACATACTTGTTTCATTCATGGTGAGATCCCTGATCTCAATTTCTCTACTTCGTCTAGGGAAGTTCGTTCAAGAATGGTTTTTTCATTATCAACTAGGGGAAGATTGTTGGGAATTATACGTTTAAGTTGATAAGACAAAAAGAATGAAACAAGAGGGAGTTAATATGACAAGAAGGAAACCTACAAAAAGATGGAAGGACTTGCTTGCAAAAGAAGTTTTATTTATTAGTCCTTTGTAGTAGTTTGTAAACCCTAATCCTCTAGTATATAAAGAGGACATAGGTCTAGGTTTCATATATGTCTTCCAAGATGTAGTCGACTTAAAGGTGTGTGTGTGTCCTAGGCGTATAGTCTTGTAAACGCCTAGGTTATTAGTTTAGTTATCTAGACGTGTTCCTATAAACGTCTAAGATTAGTTAGTGTTAGTGATTGAAAACCTTGTGTCAATAACAATTATATTTTGATTTATCCGCTGCGTATTGTCATTGTTATTGTTAAACCCCAAGGCTCATAAACGATCAAGAAACTATCTTCATCACGTTCTTAGTTTCTATCAATTACCTTACAAAATTTGATCCTAAATCAACCGAAGGTATCTTCTTAGGTTACTCTCCTGATAGCAAAGCTTACGTCATATTTAATAAAGAAACAATGAATGTTGAAGAGTCATTAAACGTAAAATTTGATGAGAGTCCACCCAAACCTACTCTACCTCTTGTCGATGACGAGATTGTCGAGAGTGAAGCTATAGAAATAAACAAAAATACAAACAAAAAAGATGAACCTTTAAATAATGAAATCATCAATATTAAAGAGTCTAAAGATCACCTTGTAGATAAGGTCATAGGAACATTAAACGAAAGAACCTTAAGGTCTCAAGTACAAAACCAAAGTAGCTTATTTTGTTTTGTCTCAACCATAGAACCTAAGAATACACAAGAAGCCATAAAAGATGAAAGTTGGGTAATAGCTATGCAAGAAAAGTTAAATCATTTTGTTTCTAACGATGTTTGGACACTCGTCCCTCCACCTAGTAATCAAACCATAATAGGAACCAAATGGGTATATAAATACAAGTTAGATGCAAACGGTGTAGTGTCTAGAAACAAAACTAGACTCGTTTTCCAAAGGTATAATCAACAAGAAGGAATAGACTTTGATGAGACCTATGCCCCTGTGGCTAGATTAAAGTCTACAAGAAGGAATAGACTTTATCAAATGTATGTCAAAAGTGCTTTTCTAAATGCTTTTATTAATGAATAAGTATATGTAGCTCAACCTCCGGGCTTTATCGATTTTGAAAAACCTAAACATGTGTATAAGTTAAAAAAAATCTCTCTACCGTCTTAAACAAGCCCCAAAAGCTTGGTATGATAGACTCAAGTCATTTTTAATCAAAAACAACTACACCATGGGGTTAGTTGATAATACACTTTTTACTAAGAAAAAGGAATCACATATAATCATTGTTCAAATACACGTGGATGATATTATATTCAGATCTACTTGTCAAGACATGTGTGATGATTTCTCTAAAATCATGCATGACGAGTTCAAAATGAGTATGATGGGAGAACTAAGTTTCTTTCTTGGTCTACAAATCAAACAAGTAGAAGATGGTATCTTCTTTGATCAATCTAAATACATAAAGGAGATGTTAAAGAAATTTGGTTTAGAAGAGTCAAAACCCATAAGAACACCAATGTCATCCGACACTAAACTTACAAAAGATGAAGACGGCGAATCCATTGATAACACAAAATACCGTGGCATGATTGGTAATCTTCTCTACCTTACGGCTTGTTGGCCGGATATCATGTTTTGTATTTGTCTATGTGATAGGTTTCAAGAAGATCCTAAAACATCACATCTATAAGCGGTCAAAAGAATTTTTAGATATATTAAGGGTACGACTCAATTAGGATTATGGTATCCTAAGGGTACAGGAGTAGAAACTATTGTATATGCAGATTCTGACCATGCAGGTGATTATATTGACCGAAAAAGTACAAGTGGGGTGTGTACTTTTATGGGATGTTGTTTAACATCTTGGTTCTCAAAGAAGCAAACGGCATTGGCCATATTAACAACCGACATCGTATATGTCTCCGCGGGCAAAGCATGCCAACAAGCACTATGGATGAAACAAGCGTTAGTTGACTACGACATTCATCTAAGTAACATAGCCATTCTATGTGACAACAAAGGTGCCATCGACTTAAGCAAGAATCCGGTATTGCACTATCGCACCAAGCATATAGAGATTCGTCATCACTTCTTAAGAGACAATGTTCAAAAGGGGAACATCTCTATTGACAAGGTAGCATCCGAAGACAACATAGCGACGTCCTCACCAAACCGTTGAAGCAGGAATAATCCAACCTACTTCTTCTTGGTCTTGGTCTCATGGAACAATCGTCGTAATTAGTTTTTAAACTCTACAAGGTATGTAAACACTAGCCTTCTTTCTGAGTCTATTGATCCGTGCCAAACCGTCAAGTTTTCTCACTCAAGCCGACCACTTGTGAATGGCCGACCGTAAGGAACTTAAAACAGTTCAGACACGAATGCAATGAAGATCAGGAGAGTATAGTGTTTCCCCGGGTCGTTATGTCCCAACGAGCTATGCAATGGATCACCAAACGTATAGTGATCGAGAGATTTGAACGGAAAAAGGGATTGTGAGCCAGCTGAGTTGATTTTTCTTGGCTTCATCTTTAAGCCAATTTAAGTGAAACTTGTTGTGTTTAAAACTTCAACTGGTCTATTTCATTATCACCATTTTTGTGGAATTTTACAAATTTTTTTAAAAGCTCCAAATGGGCTTGTCTTTTGGGTCTTAGTTGCCTTGTGCAACTGAGTCAGTTACACTGACTCTGCACAGGTTTTGTGCAGGGTTGTAACAAGCTCATCAGAGCTTCCCAAGGTCTGATATTTAGTTTGTAATGTCCCAGCCAGGTCTAGTTTAGGTCTCCACATTTGGTATTTGATTACTAGCTTATTTGAGTGCTTATTCTTAGGCTACAAGTAGTACTTGGAAACTGTTTTTATCACTTGAAATCAAAATCATCAAATCTGTGTATTCAGCTAAATAGAGGTTAAGGCTTGTTGTTATTAGTTGCATTTAGGTACTTGTAGTATATTAGAGCTTCTGTAAACAGTTGGTGCTTATTTGTTTTCATTTGGCTTATTTCAAGTGCTTATTTATAAGCACTTGCCTAGCAGTTTCATTTTCTTGTACACAACCTACTGTTTTTCCATTTTTACTAGATTCTCTATATTATTTTAGACTTTTCTTGAATTCTTCAGATTTTTTCAAGTCAGTTTGCTATTTTTCTTCATTTTAATCAATTTTTTTTAGCACTTTTTAATTAGTATTTAATACAATTAATTAAGAAAAGTTTCAAAAAAATAATTTTTCATTTTTCTTAAGTTAAGATAAATATAAAAAGCCAAAAAAATATTTTTTCAGGTTTTTCTTAGTTAATTTTGTATTTTTAAGCAATTTAATTGGTTTTAAATAGTTTTTAATTCCTATAAAATAGAAAAATAATCTGAAAAATACAAAAATAGTTTTGAAAATTATCTTTTGTTATTTTAGATTTTTCCTAGTCATAATTTTATTTTTCAAGCTTTATTTCATATTTTCTTGTAATTTAGGTTATTATTAAATAGTTAAAAATAGTTTTTAATTAATAATAATTAGACAAATAGTTATAAAAATAATTTTCTTTTTCTAAAAATTTTCTTTTATCATTAGGTTTGTAAAAATATCATTTTCATATTTTTAGGGTTAATATTGATTTAGTTTCACATTTTCATTTGTACGTCGCGTAGTTTTTTAATTCAGTTTTATAAAAAGATAAAATCAAAAACATCATTTTGCAAATAGTGATAGCGTTTATTTAATAATTTTTATCTTTTTAATCCTCTTTAATTTGCATTTAAGCCTTTGTAATTATAGGCTATTTTTGTAGTTATAATATCATTCAATCCCTTTTTCCGTTCAAATCTCTCGATCACTATTCGTTTGGTGATTCTTCGCATAGCTCGCTGGGACATAACGACCCGGGGAAACACTATACTCCCCAGATCTTCATTGCATTCGTTTCCGAACTGTTTTAAGTTTCTTACGGTCGGCCATTCACAAGTGGCCGGCTTGGGTGAGAAAACTTGACTGTCTGGGAGCGAATCAAATTTTTGGCGCCGCTGCCGGGGAGCTGTGCTAATTATGTTCCGTTTAGCAGATTAGTGATTTGGATATTCACTCCTTGTTTATACCATCTGTATGTATTTATATTTTCTTATAAAAATCAAAAACCCAAAAAGATTTTCATTCTTTGTTTTTACATCATGTTTTTCAAAAAATACCAAAAATATTCATCTTTACCCTCTTACCCTTTTTGATTCTTTATCTCTTTACCCTCTATCCATTTGATTCTAACTTCTTCTATTCTCATGGAATCTCTCGAGGACGAATTCTGGGACGAAGTTGAAAAACTTCAGACTTTATCGCAAATGTCAAGAATTCGTGTGTTTCGTGATGATCCATTAATTCTGCGTAGGGAAATGGAACGAGAAACCGGGGTGACAAAGGACCAGGTACTTCCCTCTGATAATGGGAGTGCTAAATACGTCCAACCTACGGTTATCCAAAGACCTAAACCCTCAATTGCTCCTAAGCCGTCTAGAATTGATCCTAAACTTTCACGATTTACGGTTAAAAGCAAACATGCAGAATTTAGATCGGTGACTAGCAAGAATGACTTGCCTAATCTTCACGTTTCTCAAGAACCAGAACCAGAGACCATAACGGAAGTGGTGGAAATTGCTAGCTCTCAGAGCACACCACTTGTCCCACCTCCGGATTTTTCAAAATGTTCTTCGAGACTTGATAGTCATTCGGATCACCATGTTGGTTTTGTTGATTCTTTGGATAAACTGATTCCTTTTCATAACTCTCAAATGCAATCGTTTATTCCTTGTGTCGGTTGTGGTGAGCCTCTCTTTGGTTCACCCTGTCGTTGGTGTACGTGTGTACAATGTGGTAATGATATTCATAATGGGAGTTGTTTGTTTTGTGGTTCGAGGAAATCATTTGATTATGATCCTAATCCGAACTCATTTAACGACCCCTCAAACTTTTCCAATTACCTACCACAGCCCGACTTATCTTCATATAATCAACATACCTGCTGTGAATTTTGTGGAGGTCCTCACCTAGAATTTGATTGTCAATCGGGAAACACGTTTGTCTATGAACAGTTTTCCAGTGATGCTCAGAACTTTGGTTATGACCAATATCCATATAATTCACCAGTCCAGACTCAACAGTTTTACTGTTGTGAGTACTGTGGAGGTCCCCACTTCAGCTCTGATTGTCAAATAGGGAATCCATTTCCTTGTAACAATCATGACTCTCACAGGTTTGACAATTGCCAACCTCCACAGCACCATACGGTTCAAACTCCACCTGAGCCGTTGTCTAAAGAAATCTCCCAAGAATTTGAAACCGTAATGAAAACACTTGATGATATGATTAGTAACTTTAAGAATCAAGTGAGTAGTGAAAAGACCATGGGAGAATTGCTAGCCGAAGAACGAGAAGAACGAGAGGCTCGCAAATCTAGGGAAGAATTATTAGTCCTAGAGCATGCAGCTCTAAGGCGTTCCCAATTTCTCAAGGCAGCTCTATATGACGATGACGAGGAGAGTTTTTATCCTTTTAAAGATAATATTTCTCAACTCCCTCAGTCAGTTGAGATCCCAGCAGTTGAGATTCCATCTCAAACAACTGCTATCACACCCGAAGCTCCCACTCACTCTCTGAACATGGGGGACGAGCATCTCGACACTGTTCCTGAAAAGGAATCGGACGAATTCATAAAGTCTAGTGTTGAGAACCTTGTCCCAATCCCAAGAGAGTCACAGGGAATTCTCGAGCATTTGTGTGATATCCCTACCCCTCTTGTCTTCCTAAAAGATCATGTTGAGATGTTCTCCGATTCTGATGATGATGATTCGTTATCTTGTGGAGACATCATTTATGTGGAAGATTCACCTTCTGAGCTTGTTAGCTTAGAAGAAGAGAATGATGAAGTTACTGACACTGAAATCAAAGATGAAGCTCTTCGTCTTACATTATTGAATGTCAGTCTTCTCATTTCTAAAATCGAGGCTTTCAAAGAGAAACCAATTTCATCTCCTATCCCCATTAAGGGTAGTGACATTCTTTCCGATGATTCTAATCCGGAAATGAAAGCCTTCTGTTTTGATAATATGGGAGAGAAGATTAGTGGCAGTACCACTTTTCATTCTCATAATTCTCTCCCCAATTATGAATCATTTACATTGGAGGAGTTCACCAGTGAACCTACTCATATCAATTCTGAATATGATTCATTCACCTTCATGGAGTTCTCAGATGAACTCACTCATATCATATCTCCGCCGGAGTATGATAATTTCTACTTTGATCTAGACACTCCCATAATATGTCTTGATCAAGCAAGCTTAACTGATGAGATTCATGAAACTATGAATTCTCTTATTGAGGACGAAGAGTTAGTCATGATTTCTATCATGATTTTCTTTCTTTTCTTCATATATTCTGTCACTTCTCCTGTTCATCACTCCTTCGGGAATGAAGACATTATCTTTGATCCCGGCATTTCCATGTACCATCATCTTGAGCCGGTTCTATGTATATCTCATTGGTGTGGAACTTTCGCGTGCTTCAAATGTTTGTCCAAACATCTTGAATGAAAGTCCGATGGAGATTGTTTCTTCCACTTTGCTTCCCCATGAACCAATTAATTCGGGGTCGAGTCAAGCTAGCGACTCGGGAATCAAAAACAGTAGCATACCATATGGGTTTTCACCCATATTTCTGACTTCTTTCTATCTTTCTACCACCCTAGTGTGGGGGGGGGGGTTGCCCCACATGTTGTGTATATATCCAAGTTTCAAAAAAAAAATAATAAATAAATAAATAAATAAATAAATAAATGGCCGTAGTATTTCCCTTTTACGTTCTCAGTTTCGGCATAACCGCCGGTACTTTGAATATTGAGGGCAATATTCATTTCTAAGTGTGGGGGGGAATTCTCACGAATTTTATCATGTAATTATACCGCCTAATTCCCCCGTTTTTGGCCAAAATTTTTTTTTGAGTAAGTGTTCTGCACTTACTCAATTGGTTATCAGTCCGCCTTGTCTAATAAACAAAAGGATTGGCTAATCCAGGAGCAAACGGCTCTTGGTAAAGAAATCTCAAATCCGTTGACGGCTTGCAATTTGCCCAAAATTGTATGGTATTCAGCTCACCATATCTTTAATTAGTGAAGAGTTGGCTAGCCCGCAAGTTTACGGCTTGTGGTAAAGGCAGTGGAAAAATCATAATTGGTAATCAGCTCACCAAAGATAATACTGATAATTTATCTAAGAGTTGGCTAGTCCATAAGCAAACGACTTTTGGTAAAGACAAATCAAATCCGTTGGAAGCTGGTGGTTTGCTCAAAATCACATGGTTATCGGTGTACCATGGTTCTTACTTGAACTGAAACATTTGGCTACTCCAGAAGTAATGGCTTTTGGTAAAGAGATTCAAATCCATTAAGTTTTTCTCAAAAGATTGCTAGGGACTAGCAATAGTTTAGTGTGGGGGATTGATGAGTGTGTAAATACTCATCATTTTTGGTTAAATCTGAACTGCAAAACACTTAAAAATGCTCAGAAATGCATCAGAATACTGAAAATATTCCAAAATTGCATTTTATATGTTTCAGATGCAAAATGTTCAAAATCAGATGAAAAATGAGCTAAGTTTGCATAATTGGCAGTTTCAGTCCCCCAAGTTTCAAAAATTGTCAGAAATAGTCCCTGAGCACTTAATTTCAAAAGAAAAATCACCAAAGGTCCTTTTAAAATCATAAGTTGTCAAAAATTAGTCCTTTGGTGAAAAATATCAAAAGTTTTGAGAAATTACAAGTTTGGTCCTCCAAGTTTAAAAATTGGCAAAAATGGCCCTTGGAAATTGGAAAATGTCAAGTTTGGTCCTTGTACTTTTTGAGATTGTCACTTTTAGCCCTTGGAACAACTTTGCAGAATTGGCAGAACTGGCCCCTCAATTTTCAGAATTGGCAACATAAGTCCTTGTGTTATTAACCCTTTATAAACCCTTGGACCCCTATCAAATCCAATTTTGACCCTGCCATACCCTTGGACCCCCTGTCAAATAACAGTTTGGACCCCCTGGCATTATTACTCCCCAGTCAAACCAATTGGTCAAACAAGCCAAGCGCGCCAAAGTCTCTTCTCCCCTGCACACGCCTGCCTGCAACACCTTCCCCCTCCTCCATCATCATACCCCTAATCCTACCCTCCACCTCACACTCAAAGCCAAGGTGCATTTAATGCCTCTTCTACCAAACACTCAACCCCCCAGCTGTTATAAAGCATTTTGGCGCCAAATTTCAATATACGGCCAAGATCAATTCTACCAATCCAAGGGCCAAGTTTTATTGCTGGGATTTGAAGAGAGAGGTGAGATAAGTCACATGGGTGTATAAAAGACCAAGAGGAAGCAACAATAGAGATAGTACTTAGTTTAAAATTCAAAAATGTATGTCGTATTTTTAATCCTTAGTCTTAACTAGATTTTCAGTTGTATTTTCAAGCTTCTTTGTATCAAACTCAAGTATTTCAGTGTATTGCAACTTATTTCAAGTATCAATTCAAGTTAATGTTACAATTTCATATTTTAGTGCACTGTTGAAAATTTCAGTTTCCAAATCTTATGTACAAACTCTAAACAGCTTAATTTGTCACTCAAACAAGCTTATATAGGCTTATTATAGCTTTGTGTAAGCTTAAGTTTAAGTTTTAAGCAACTTTGGAATTTGGTCAAAGAAAGTCAAACGGGGCAAAAATGGAAATGGAAATGGAAATGGATATGGGTTGAAGAAAAGCTGGCTTTGGGTTGATGTTGAGCTAGATTAGGGTTTAAATAGGCTAGTGGTTCTGGTTTCATTGCTGTTTCAAGCCATAGTGGCTAGGGACCATTTGTAAGTGATTGTCAAAATTTCATAGCATAATCTGTTTTTGTATTTATAAGTAGTTAAAGCCTGTTTAAATAATTGTATTTAGGTCTAATAAACTCAGTTTGATCATTAATTTTAGAAAGTTAAGTGTTTAGCTTAGTTTTACTTTGCATATCAGTTATTAAAGGGTGTTTGGATCAGTGCTTAAACCTGTGTTTTAGGACTGCTAAGTGATTGAAATCTGTTGGTTCATGTTTGTTTAGTCCATTTGTGCTCATATCTGTCATAGTTTTGTGCCTGCTAAAGCTCAAAGTCAAATCTCATTTAATCTGTCTTATAAAGCTTAACTGTTGGATTTTTGGAAATCAAAAGACTTTTTTTGTGTTTCAAATTCATAAACATAGCTCGTATTAGCCTCATTTCATCCATAAACATCATTATCAGTCCTCACATTGGATTCAAAACTCAACTTAGTCAACTTTTCAAATCTGTCTAAAAAGTCAAAACTTGGAAAAAGCCATTTTGAGCCAGCTGAGTTGATTTTTCTTGGCTTCATCTTTAAGCCAATTTAAGTGAAACTTGTTGTGTTTAAAACTTCAACTGGTCTATTTCATTATCACCATTTTTTTGGAATATTACAAATTTTTTTAAAAGCTCCAAATGGGCTTGTCTTTTGGGTCTTAGTTGCCCTGTGCAACTGAGTCAGTTACACTGACTCTGCACAGGTTTTGTGCAGGGTTGTAACAAGCTCATCAGAGCTTCCCAAGGTCTGATATTTAGTTTTTAAGGTCCCAGCCAGGTCTAGTTTAGGTCTCCACATTTGGTATTTGATTACTAGCTTATTTGAGTGCTTATTCTTAGGCTACAAGTAGTACTTGGAAACTGTTTTTATCACTTGAAATCAAAATCATCAAATCTGTGTATTCAGCCAAATAGAGGTTAAGGCTTGTTGTTATTAGTTGCATTTAGGTACTTGTAGTATATTAGAGCTTCTGTAAACAGTTGGTGCTTATTTGTTTTCATTTGGCTTATTTCAAGTGCTTATTTATAAGCACTTGCCTAGCAGTTTCATTTTCTTGTACACAACCTACTGTTTTTCCATTTTTCCTAGATTCTCTATATTATTTTAGACTTTTCTTGAATTTTTCAGATTTTTTCAAGTCAGTTTGCTATTTTTCTTCATTTTAATCAATTTTTAGCACTTTTTAATTAGTATTTAATACAATTAATTAAGAAAAGTTTCAAAAAAATAATTTTTCATTTTTATTAAGTTAAGATAAATATAAAAAGCCAAAAAATATTTTTTCAGATTTTTCTTAGTTAATTTTGTATTTTTAAGCAATTTAATTGGTTTTAAATAGTTTTTAATTCCTAGAAAATAGAAAAATAATCAGAAAAATACAAAAATAGTTTTGAAAATTCTCTTTTGTTATTTTAGATTTTTCCTAGTCATAATTTTATTTTTCAAGCTTTATTTCATATATTCTTGTAATTTAGGTTATTATTAAATAGTTAAAAATAGTTTTTAATTAATAATAATTAGATAAATAGTTATAAAAATAATTTTCTTGTTCTAAAAATTTTCTTTTATCATTAGGTTTGTAAAAATATCATTTTCATATTTTTAGGGTTAATATTGATTTAGTTTCACATTTTCATTTGTACGTCGCGTAGTTTTTTAATTCAGTTTTATAAAAACATAAAATCAAAAACATCATTTTGCAAATAGTGATAGCGTTTATTTAATAATTTTTATCTTTTTAATCCTCTTTAATTTGCATTTAAGCCTTTGTAATTATAGGCTATTTCTGTAGTTATAATATCATTCAATCCCTTTTTCCGTTCAAATCTCTCGATCACTATTCGTTTGGTGATTCTTCGCATAGCTCGCTGGGACATAACGACCCGGGGAAACACTATACTCCCCAGATCTTCATTGCATTCGTTTCCGGACTGTTTTAAGTTTCATTGCATTCGTTTCCGGACTGTTTTAAGTTTCTTACTGTCTGGTTTCTCACCCAAGCCGGCCACTTGTGAATGGCCGACCGTAAGAAACTTAAAACAGTCCGGAAACGAATGCAATGAAGATCTGGGGAGTATAGTGTTTCCCCGGGTCGTTATGTCCCAGCGAGCTATGCGAAGAATCACCAAACGAATAGTGATCGAGAGATTTGAACGGAAAAAGGGATTGAATGATATTATAACTACAGAAATAGCCTATAATTACAAAGGCTTAAATGCAAATTAAAGAGGATTAAAATGATAAAAATTATTAAATAAACGCTATCACTATTTGCAAAATGATGTTTTTGATTTTATGTTTTTATAAAACTGAATTAAAAAACTACGCGACGTACAAATGAAAATGTGAAACTAAATCAATATTAACCCTAAAAATATGAAAATGATATTTTTACAAACCTAATGATAAAAGAAAATTTTTAGAAAAAGAAAATTATTTTTATAACTATTTATCTAATTATTATTAATTAAAAACTATTTTTAACTATTTAATAATAACCTAACTTACAAGAAAATATGAAATAAAGCTTGAAAAATAAAATTATGACTAGGAAAAATCTAAAATAACAAAAGAGAATTTTCAAAACTATTTTTGTATTTTTCTGATTATTTTTCTATTTTCTAGGAATTAAAAACTATTTAAAACCAATTAAATTGCTTAAAAATACAAAATTAACTAAGAAAAATCTGAAAAAATATTTTTTGGCTTTTTATATTTATCTTAACTTAATAAAAATGAAAAATTATTTTTTTGAAACTTTTCTTAATTAATTGTATTAAATACTAATTAAAAAGTGCTAAAAATGAAGATAAATAGCAAACTGACTTGAAAAAATCTGAAAAATTCAAGAAAAGTCTAAAATAATATAGAGAATCTAGGAAAAATGGAAAAACAGTAGGTTGTGTACAAGAAAATGAAACTGCTAGGCAAGTGCTTATAAATAAGCACTTGAAATAAGCCAAATGAAAACAAATAAGCACCAACTGTTTACAGAAGCTTTAATATACTACAAGTACCTAAATGCAACTAATAACAACAAGCCTTAACCTCTATTTAGCTGAATACACAGATTTGATGATTTTGATTTCAAGTGATAAAAACAGTTTCCAAGTACTACTTGTAGCCTAAGAATAAGCACTCAAATAAGCTAGTAATCAAATACCAAATGTGGAGACCTAAACTAGACCTGGCTGGGACCTTACAAACTAAATATCAGACCTTGGGAAGCTCTGATGAGCTTGTTACAACCCTGCACAAAACCTGTGCAGAGTCAGTGTAACTGACTCAGTTGCACAGGGCAACTAAGACCCAAAAGACAAGCCCATTTGGAGCTTTTAAAAAAATTTGTTAAATTCCACAAAAATGGTGATAATGAAATAGACCAGTTGAAGTTTTAAACACAACAAGTTTCACTTAAATTGGCTTAAAGATGAAGCCAAGAAAAATCAACTCAGCTGGCTCAAAATGGCTTTTTCCAAGTTTTGACTTTTTAGACAGATTTGAAAAGTTGACTAAGTTGAGTTTTGAATCCAATGTGAGGACTGATAATGATTTTTAGGGATGAAATGAGGCTAATACGAGCTATGTTTATGAATTTGAAACACAAAAAAAGTCTTTTGATTTCCAAAAATCCAACAGTTAAGCTTTATAAGACAAATTAAATGAGATTTGACTTTGAGCTTTAGCAGGCACAAAACTATGACAGATATGAGCACAAATGGACTAAACAAACATGAACCAACAGATTTCAATCACTTAGCAGTCCTAAAACACAGGTTTAAGCACTGATCCAAACACCCTTTAATAACTGATATGCAAAGTAAAACTAAGCTAAACACTTAACTTTCTAAAATTAATGATCAAACTGAGTTTATTAGACCTAAATACAATTATTTAAACAGGCTTTAACTACTTATAAATACAAAAACAGATTATGCTATGAAATTTTGACAATCACTTACAAATGGTCCCTAGCCACTATGGCTTGAAACAACAATGAAACCAGAACCACTAGCCTATTTAAACCCTAACCTAGCTCAACATCAACCCATAGCCAGCTTTGCTTCAACCCATATCCATTTCCATTTCCATTTTTGCCCCGTTTGACTTTCTTTGACCAAATTCCAAAGTTGCTTAAAACTTAAACTTAAGCTTACACAAAGCTATAATAAGCCTATATAAGCTTGTTTGAGTGAGAAATTAAGCTGTTTAGAGTTTGTACATAAGATTTGGAAACTGAAAATTTCAACAGTGCACTAAAATATGAAATTGTAACATTAACTTGAATTGATACTTGAAATAAGTTGCAATACACTGAAATACTTGAGTTTGATACAAAGAAGCTTGAAAATACAACTGAAAATCGAGTTAAGACTAAGGATTAAAAATACGACATACATTTTTGAATTTTAAACTAAGTACTATCTCTATTGTTGCCTCCTCTTGGTCTTTTATACACCCATGTGACTTATCTCACCTCTCTCTTCAAATCCCAGCAATAAAACTTGGCCCTTGGATTGGTAGAATTGATCTTGGCCGTATATTGAAATTTGGCGCCAAAATGCTTTATAACAGCTGGGGGGTTGAGTGTTTGGTAGAAGAGGCATTAAATGCACCTTGGCTTTGAGTGTGAGGTGGAGGGTAGGATTAGGGGTATGATGATGGAGGAGGGGGAAGGTGTTGCAGGCAGGCGTGTGCAGGGGAGAAGAGACTTTGGCGCGCTTGGCTTGTTTGACCAATTGGTTTGACTGGGGAGTAATAATGTCAGGGGGTCCAAAGTGTTATTTGACAGGGGGTCCAAGGGTATGGCAGGGTCAAAATTGGATTTGATAGGGGTCCAAGGGTTTATAAAGGGTTAATAACACAAGGACTTATGTTGCCAATTCTGAAAATTGAGGGGCCAGTTCTGCCAATTCTGCAAAGTTGTTCCAAGGGCTAAAAGTGACAATCTCAAAAAGTACAAGGACCAAACTTGACATTTTCCAATTTCCAAGGGCCATTTTTGCCAATTTTTAAACTTGGAGGACCAAACTTGTAATTTCTCAAAACTTTTGATATTTTTCACCAAAGGACTAATTTTTGACAACTTATGATTTTAAAAGGACCTTTGGTGATTTTTCTTTTGAAATTAAGTGCTCAGGGACTATTTCTGACAATTTTTGAAACTTGAGGGACTGAAACTGCCAATTATGCAAACTTAGCTCATTTTTCATCTGATTTTGAACATTTTGCATCTGAAACATATAAAATGCAATTTTGGAATATTTTCAGTATTCTGATGCATTTCTGAGCATTTTTAAGTGTTTTGCAGTTCAGATTTAACCAAAAATGATGAGTATTTACACACTCATCATCTATGATCTACATTTCACACAAAACTCACAAACAATACGTGAATTTTCAAAACCCAAGATAGGTTTCATTTATAACTCATACTTTCTTTTTCTTTTCAAAGTAAGTTTCTTTTACAACACATAATTTCATACATTTTTTTTCGATAAACGTTTTTCTTCAAACGAAGAATTTTTTTTTCAAAATGCTTTCTAAAAGGATACTTCTTCCCGTATCACTTTCATAAAAAGCTATTTCTCAGGTCTAGGACAAACCTCTTTTTCATTATTAATACAAAGTAAAAACCCGTTTTCATTGCATCTCATGTCTTTTAAATGCTAAAGAGGACACATAACTAATATGTGTTTTCGGGTACATTCATTTAAGCAACAATGAATTAGGAGCACTCGGGTTATCTCACATAATAGTATGCTTTTGCACTTCTAGCCTATTTTTCTTTTCTTTTTAGGAGTCGAGATAACCGTAACTCGAAATGGTTTGAATATAGGCACACACTAGGCACAAATGTTTCCAAAAAGGAAAACTTTAAGCTGCCTGAGTCACCAGCACCACGGATCCCAGCATTAACGTTGGACGGTTCCCTCAAGGGAAGGATCTGTGGGATCCGTGAGACAGAAGCTGAAATTCTCTTCTATTTTTCTCACTTTGGCTAAAAACCTCTATATTTTCATCATTTTTTCCTTTTCACTAATGAGTATGTTACTTAATGCTTGTGTTCTCATGATTACATGCCTAAGATTCATATTTAATCATTAGATTTTAGTCCACATTTTGGGTCAAGCATTCGTTACAATGCATTATTTTTTCTATAAATAGGATTCCCAAAATGCTTGCATCTTCATCACTCTAAATCTCACAAACAACCATCATCATGTCATCCAAAAGATCATCCAACATAGATGAATCACCTAGTGCAAACAATCCTTTTCAAGAAATCCAAAATTTTTTCCTGCCACCGTCCGTAGTACCACCACCTAAATCTAGAAAAACCGCACGGATTAGCATCCAGCCTTGTTGTTTAGCCAAACCATTATCAAATAGTTCATCACCAACTACTCATTAACCATAAAATGCTTCCATAGTAGCACCTCCCTCATCTCCAACAAACACACCAACATCATCACCTATCAAGTCTCTACCTAAAGTCACTCTATTAGAACTTCTTAAGACTCCAACAAGATCCCAACAAACCAACCCAAAAGAACTAGTCTTTTTAACACCTCCCACATCTCCCAACACAGTTTACAATGATCTTGTAACTTCACCACCTTTAGCTCCCATTCTTTTACAAAAACATCTAGTTTCTTTTCCACTACCATTTCCAAACATTCCGGACTTTGATCCATATTTTCCAACTTTTCCACCACAACTTTCGTATATCACAAATCAAACTAACCTGTAAAACTTTCGCACCCATTACCCACATCATTTACATTGTGCACATTGGCAATCCACTAGGGATCTTGCAATAGAATTTAGGGATGATATGCGACTCACATTAACCTCATCCTTGATCACATCAACATCATCACTCACCAAAACCTCCATCGATAACCATTATGCAAGCATGGAAGGAATCATTTTATTATTTTCTCTAGTATTTTCTTTGAGTCATTTTCGTTAGAACAAGTCTTGTTCTTAGTTTTACATGTTTGTATGTGGCATAAATACCACTACATTTTGTTATTTTATTACAAGGCTTTGTTTACATACCTTGGATCCCAATCTTGTTTCTCGTCAATCACAAGATTATTTATGCATGTTACTTCTAACATTTTCTTTGTAGGTTTCTATATTTTCTCACTTGACGCCCCATTTTAGTGGGAGCTACCGTCAAGGGGGATTAGAGATACGTGGACTATTTTTCCACAATTCATTTCTTCATTAGGGTCACTTTTTGTTTCGACAAAAAGGGGGAGAAGAAGTAAAACTTATGCTTTCAAAACATACATCTAATCTTAAGTTTTACTCATCATAACATTATGTTTTGTCATCAACAGAAAGGGGGAGATTGTTAATACAAATAAATCGTAAAAACATTTATTAATATTTAGCGATCTCTTTGTGTTTTGTTGATAACAAATATATTGTTATCGTAAGTAAAATTATAAGGATACATGTTATTTTTGTAAAGCATCTACATATAGTCATTTAATACAAATTGTTGTAATAATTCATTTGTTGTAATAGTTTATTTGGATGGGTAAAAACCACAACCCATGACCCGTACCCATGGAGCATATCCATAACCCATGGAGTTAACCCATACCCATAGTCTAGATGCATTGCATCTATTAGATACATTGTATCTATTTAGATACCCATGGTCCATAATCTAGGACCCATGACCCATAACCCAAAAACCCATGGGCGAACATGAGCGTCTCACGGATCCCTCAAGTTACACTAGACAGATCCTCAAGCAAGGGATCCATGGGATCCGTGCAACAGTGGCAAGAATTTGCCTATAAATAGAGAGCCATTTCTTCATTGTTACTTACCCCCTTCTTACAAACTCTCTCATATATTCTTACACTCTTCTAACAAAAGATCACTTAATCTAGAGAGTAGTTCTTCTTTCTTTTATTGTGTTTCAGGATGCTGAAGGTGTACTCCAATCTTTTAACCAAGACTTCCGCTGCAAAATCTTTGGCAACTCAGTGTGATCATGCATTTGGTTGAAGAATACAACAAAATTTATACTATTTGTTTTTTAAATCACCAACTCCTAAAGCTCCAAACGATCCAGAATGTACAAAGCTTCTTCTAAACCTGCATGACACAAACACAAATCAAACACTACAAACTTTTGTTATGGTTAGAAGGACATTAAAAATAACTAGCAGTGATTACAATTTATGCACTAGCAGTGCTTTTACAAGTTGCTAAGCACTTAGTCAAATAGTCAACCCTAGTCATTTAATCGTCTAGCTTTTAGTAAAATACTTCATTAACTCCTTCAACAACTCACACCTTCCTTGCATTTAACTAACTGATATCATCTTTAAGTCTATTTAGGAACCATTCACCCACACACCATACACATCACTTACTTTCCAAACATCTCTCTCTCAATTAAGTATCTCAGAAACCAACAATCATCAAGATGAGCAACACACCAAACACACCTAGTGACATCTCTTCTGATTCTTCTGATGATGGTTGGAATTCCTATTTTCCACCCAAGAACACAACACTTTCTGTAAGGAACACAAACCCTGCTCCTTCTCCTGCTCAAGTTAGACCTTCATCTTTGCAACTCCCATCTCAAGAAGCTCTTGTGGAAGGTTCCAGTTCTGAGCTCAGTTCCATACCCAGCTATGTGTCAGCTTATGAAGACATGGATGATGATGATGATGTTGGTGGTTCCTCCATAGTTTTGACAGTGGCTCCCCTTTGCAGAAATTCCAGCTCCAGCAACACTTTCAGCTCCTCCTACTCCAACACTACTTTCAGCTCCTTCTGCTTTAGCACCACTAAAGAGAGTACAAGTGCTTGGACTCCCTAACCCACAAGTGTGGTCTATGGTTAGGAGGAGGGCAAGCAAAGTATGCCTGAGTTTGGAAATTGGAAGGAACCTAGGGAGTAGGTTGTGTTGAATGTTGTCTTTTGTAATGATGTCATGAAAGCTTTGGTTGTAATACTGCATCTTTTGATGCAGTTCCTTTTATGAATAAACTTCCATGTTTCCCTTTTCTTTCTATTGCTACTTACTGTGTGTGATTTACTATTGGATCTACAAAATTGTTAGTGGGAACAAAAATAACAAGCAGTGGTAAAATTTAAACTAGTAGTACTAAGATTTACTTATAGCAGTACTTTCTATTTACAAAATTTTACAAAATATTTTTGAGACTTAGAGATTGATCATACCTATACTAACTTCTAAGTACTGAAACCTCCCCACATCAAAAGCTTCAGTGAGTAGATCAGCAACATTATAATCAATATGTATCTTAACCATTTGAATTAGCCTTTTCTCATTACAATCTCTAATAAAATGATGTCATATCTCAATATGTTTAGTTCTAGAATGCAAAACAGGATTTTTAATAATGCAGATAGTACTGTTATTATCAATGTAAATCTTAGTATGCATAAAATTATACCCAAAGTCCAGCAGTTGATTCTGAATCTAAAGCACTTGACCACAGCAACTTGCAGCAGCCACATACTCAGCTTCAGTGGTGGAATTGGCTACAATAGTCTGCTTCTTACACTGCCATGAGATAAGCCCTCTTCCCAAAAACTGACATCCTCCAGTAGTAGACTTTCTATCCAAGCTAGCCCCAGCATAATCACTATCAGTATAGGCCACCAAATCAAAAGGAGAATCCTTATAATACCAAAGGCCTAGTTTAGGATGACCCTGAAGGTATCTAGAAATCCTATTTACAGCATTCATGTATGTTGTATTAGGTGTAACTTGAATTCTTGCACACACACATATTGAAAACATTATATCTCGCCTAGAAGCAGTGAGATACATCAAAAACCCAATCATGGATCTATACAGATTCACATCAAATATGGGACTTCCATCATCAGGTAGCAGTGCTTTTTGTGTTTCCATAGGTGTACTTGCACTCTTGACATCTTGAAACCCAAACTTCTTTAAGATAGCTGCTACATATTTATCTTGACTGATGAAGATACCATCAGTTCTTTGTTGAACCTGTAGCCCCAAAAGGAAAGTGAGTTTACGCATAACACTCATCTGAAACATATCATGCATAAGTTTCTCAAAATCCTTGAACAGCTCCCTATTTGAGCCAAACATGATGTCATCAACATACACTTGAACCAACAATATATCATCCTTAAGCTTCCTTATAAACAATGTCTTGTCAATGAATCCCCTCTTGAATCCATTGTCCAACAAATAAGTAGATAGACAATCATACCATGCCCTTGGAGCTTGATGCAACCCATACATAGCCTTTTTCACTCTATAGACCCTATCAGGATGATCAGGATCTTTTAAACCAGGAAGTTGACACACATAAACCTCCTCATCAATAGTACCATACAAAAAGGCACTTTTCACATCCATTTGATACACCACAAAATTCTTGAATGAAGCATATGCCGAAAACAATCTAATAGCCTCTATTCTGGCAACAGGGGCAAACACTTCATCATAATCCAGACCTTCAGTTTGTGTGTATCCTTGAGCAACCAACCTTTATTTACTCCTAACCACAATTCCCCTTTCACCCCTTTTGTTTCTGAATACCCATTTAGTTCCAAAAGCCCTCTTTCCATTAGGTAGATCAACCAGTGTCCAGACTTCTTGAAGTTTGAATTGTAGAAATTCTTCTTGCATGGATTCAATCCATCCTTCTTCTCTTAATGCTTCTTCAACTCTCTTGGGCTCCTTCTGTTACAAAAAGCAAGCAAACATACAATTTTGCAAGTCTTGATGATTGTTTCTTTTGTGAAGTGACTTTGCAAAGAAACCTTTATGGAAAAATAGAAGGGGGGGTTGAATAGTTTTGCCCATTTTAAGTTAGTTTCAAAAAATTTAGATTCGATGTTATGTGAAATCGTATGGATGAATAGAAAGTATAGATCTAAGAGTAATGCAAGTAAATAAAGCAAGTAAGACGACTGGTTTTGATGAGTTTCCCTCAAAGATTGCCACTACTATCATTTGTCTCTCTCAACAAAGAGTTTTTAATTGGTCAAAAATGATTTTTGAGGGTTTACAGAAGAATGTTAAGGAACAAGGTAAATACTACTTGTATCCTAGATTTATTCAACTGCTAGTAGAGAGTCAAATAGTAGACCCCATCCATCATCAGAGAAAGTATGATGTGTTGCATATGGTCCCTAAGGTGTTTACTCATATGAAAAAAAAGAACCAGAACTTTTCAGGGGCTATTACTCCACAATTTCCTCAAATGCTTAACTTGCCAGAATTTGTAGAAGAGGAAAATACACAACCTATCCAACCCACTATTGATCCCACTGCTGCCACATCACAACCTACAACCACTGCTGAACCCTTACCCTCAACTACCTAACCTGAAAGGATTTTGGTCACTCATAGGAGGAAGAAGGGCACTAAGCTTCCTCATGCTAGTGCTAGTGGTGAAGGACATGAGGCTGTCACAGGTGTGGGAGGTGACATGATTGGAAGGGCTTCCACTACTGCCTCAGGCTTAGAAGTTGAGCAGGGCAGTGGAAACATAAGTAAGACCCAACCAATGGCAACTCCTAATGTGGAGAGTTCTTTTGAATTCAACATAAGTGGAGGAATCCCCAGCCAACTGTCTAACTTGGGGTCCATGGATGTTCATGCTAGGTGATAACGCTTAAATCGTGCATGTTTTTAGTAGCGTTATCCGTGATTTTATGTGTGTTATTTGGTTATATGTCACACCCCCAAAATATCGCAGCGGAACAATAGTGTCTTTGGGGTATGACTTCATAGCACAAAGTATGGATACAGAAAACGACCTCTAAAATGAGACGTTTTAAAATGTTTACCATTCGATTATATAAAGTTAAAGTTTACAAAACATGAGATCCCAAAGTTTGATAATACATAAAGGGTTACAAAACATGTCGAATGGTAATAGATAAAAACACAAGACTCCAATGTATGCCATGTGACCCAAAAGCTCCATGAAATGCTATCCCCTTACGACCTGAGATAAACATGCTAAAAAGTGTCAACACAAAGGTTGGTGAGTTCATAAGTTTGTTAAAAAAAATGATTTGAAAAAAAGTCTATAAAGAATGTTGATGCAGCAAAGGCATTGCAAATCCATTCAGTTCCGAGTTCCGCCCATACAAAACTCGCAACCTATGTGTTCACAACCTATTGCCAAAATAGAATTGTCAATCTTGTATGTAAGTAGGACATATGTGCATACGATATATACATGTACTTAATGCAAAGAATCACAGCCAACTGAACCTCTTGACAAGTCTAAATTGTTTGTTATGTTTCATTGAATAACAGATTATATTCACCCCAGGTCACGTCATCAAGGACCCAAGGGTGGGGGCGTCAGCCCGATAGTACTATCAATACCTCTCCGCCGGCTCCCGCAGGAGTTAACCAGTTGCTATAGTATGTATGTTGAGGCATAATTGAAAACAAGTTTAGCACATTAAGGCACATATCGCAATAAACCACACATAATGTCCAAAGAGTATAAGAAGTATAGTGTAACACAATTGTATAAATGGTTGGAGTATTCGCAAGAGTAAAAACAAGTATTTAAGCATGTATCTCCCCCCAAAGAGTTTGTAATAATTTAAACGAGTAAAAGCGTGGTATGAACTCACCTGGTATGATTGATATGCTAACAAAATGAAGTGCACGAAAATGAGGATCGGAAACTATCTGCGACCTAAAATGCGTGTCATGACTTGAGTTATGATATGTTGTCGTGAATGCATGATACAATGTCGTGCATGCAAACTCATATGATATCCATACCACTTGTATGTTTTGGAAATAATGTTTATCGTCAAAATATATGTTTATGACATCCCGTCGTATTAAAAATTACTCTACAAGTAGCTACGTTGAAACAACCTCCTACGATAGTCGCAAAATGGTGCACATCGAGTGTTAAGAAACGAACCTAACAGTTTTGGAAAGCTTGTATCATTATCTCAAAGTTTTAGTATTTAAGTTTCCATCCTAGACGTCTCGATCACAAAGAAAAGTATAGGTTAAGTATGGTACTTTAGTCAAAAAATATAGTTTAAGGGTGGTTTTCGGCCAAGTTTAAGTGACCGTATTTTATTCGTTATAACTCCGCTTGACGAACGGTTGGACATTTTGGAAAATAGGCTAGGCGAACTCACTTATACTAGAAGACATCTCTTTATAAAAAGTTCTACATCAATGTTAAAAACGACCTCCAACATGGTGACTTGTTTTGCCGTAACACTTGTCTATTAGAAATAATATAGTTTTTCTTATATAATAAAATTACGGCAACTTTGTGTAAACGTGTATAATTTAACCGTTACAAGCCCGTTTTCTACGTTTTCTACATCCTTAGATTCGTATCAAAGTATACTAATATATTTTTGATAAGTCGACACAATTTATAACGCTTAAGACTCATTTTTGACTCGTAAAGGGTGACATTTTCATGCTGAAATTTCTGGAATTATTAGTTTTCGTCTCTTAACTTGAAAAATTCATAACTTCTTCGTTATAGCTCCGTTTTAATCCGTTCAAGCGGCCACGTTTTCGTTTTAAAGTATATTTTCCAAATATCTAGGCCAAAAATATTTACCTACTGTCGGATTTTCCAGATTTTCAAAATATGGACAGACCGTTAACTAAAGTTGTCGAAATGAGTTTTTCACTCGCCAAATCTATTCCAACCAATTCAAAACAACTCCGAAGCTATTCTAATCCTACCATACACCTTCTTAGGGTGTCATGGGTTCCTAGACATCACCAAGAGTGATATATTACAAGGAGTATTTATAGGATGACATAAATATATATAACTCTTAAAATCAATGAAAAAGTGGTATAAACCTCATGAGACTTGCATGTTTTCCCAAATAAAATGAAATGACCATAACAATGAATATGAAATATGATTATGAATATGAAAAGCTACAAGTAACTTGATGAGGTTTATGAGAACAAAGGATTTCCTAATCACCCTAGGTTTTTATTGCAAAACCTAAATAAAGAGTGATACTAGTGTGTTAAAAACCTTGTCTTGAAATTTTTTATGATGATCTTCTTGGTCTCCTTAGGTTGCCGGTTTTGAGAGAGAAGAGAGGAAACAAATGGATTTTGATCTAAAACACTTTGAGAATAATTATTGTATGTGTGATATTTAGAGTATAAAACAATATACTTAGGTAGATATTTTGTACAAAGTGAAGTGACTCATCTTGAAAATGTCGACCAACATGAAAAAAAATAAAAGAGTTTGCATTTAGTTATAATTAAGTGTATTTATGTAGAGTAAAGTGTAGTTATTTAAGAATGATTAATAACTTGTGTATTTATTTAAGCATTTAGGGTAGCGTTAGCTAAAAATAAATTTTAACGGATCAAAATAAAATATATTGAAGTCATAAAATTTATAAAAATACTTTTCTTGCAAAATTTGAGTGAAATAATAATTATCGAGTTGAATTTACAAAAAGCGTCGTAAATATTTATATATAACAATTTATATACAAAATAAATTTAAAACACTGGGTAAACTCATAATATTTTTTTTTATAATCTTAATATGAGTATTAAAATATATCGAGATAATTTTTGGAAGTATCGGATCAATTGTTCGAATAATGTTTACGCGATAGCGTTTATTTAATAAGAAAATAAACATTTAATGAAAAATGCAAAAACTATGCATGAGCTAATATGATGAATGTTGAGTTTGAGAAATGACCGAAAATTGAGAATTGTGACATTCTTCCCATGTCAGAGGAATCACGTCCTCGTGATTCAATCGATGATACTTACAGGTCTACCCTTAGGTTTCACGAAATCAGGGTGTATGGTCAAAGTGCTTATGCCAAAACTTACGCGTCTAGGTTTCTTATCTAATGAGGCTCACTGAATATGAATAATACGGTGGATCACTTAATGGTCTAGGGAAAACGTACCAGTTACGCATTGCGGGCTGCCTCGGTTCCTACATAGAATGCTCGAGCTCGGGGTGGACTGATATTGAGTACAGGGTTTGGGTTGTTTCCGTCAATTGCTAAAGCTAGGTGTTGGTTACCCTGTGGTTGCCTCTGCGTTCCATTCAACTTAGGACAATTATTCCGGAAGTGATTCGGGCTGTTACATTC
This sequence comes from Chrysanthemum seticuspe, assembly GCA_019973895.1. Classification (NCBI taxonomy): domain Eukaryota; kingdom Viridiplantae; phylum Streptophyta; class Magnoliopsida; order Asterales; family Asteraceae; genus Chrysanthemum; species Chrysanthemum seticuspe. Next base: position 184,632,175 of record BPTQ01000007.1, on the reverse strand, counting down.
AAAGCAAGTCCTTTGGTTATTCCTCATGTTGCCCACGTTAGCCGGTGTTACCTGTGTTTTACACTGCTCCTTAAAATGGCCGTATCGATTGCAATTTGTACACAAGCGGCAGGGCTTGGTCTTCGGATGATGATAAGCACATTTGGCACATTTGGGATGTGTACCCGCATACTCTCTTTGTTCAGTACCAGTTGCCACAAAAACTCTTGCCCTTTTGTTGTCTGCTACCACGTCCATCTGCCTATTCGACCCACTCGCTTCCTTCCTCTTGTCACTGCACTTCAAAGTACCATTTCTAACCATCTCGTCTGTCAGGGTTCCTGCCCTCAGTATTGCACTTTGTATTGTAGACGGCTCAGTCGTTTTCACAGTTCCACGAATTTCAGGCACAAGACAATATATGTACCTCGCGATTCTCTTGGATTCAGGGGTAACCATATGAGGAACTAGTCTGGCTAATTCATGTAATCGATCTGTGTAGGCTGCGTGACCAGCTCCTATCATAGAGTGATGATAAAGTTCATGTTCTAGTTTTGGCATTTCATTGTCCGGGCAGTACTCTTCTTGCAATAACGCCTTAAATTCGTCCCATGTCATACCTATAGCTGCTTCTCTGCCCCTAGCCTGTAGCTGTGTGTTCCACCATGTCAATGCCTTCCCTGATAGCAAGCAAGCTGCATACTTCACCCTCTGATGTGTGGCACAATTGCTGATGTCGATCACTGACTCTGTCTTCTCTACCCATCGAGTATACGCCAAAGCACCTCCTATACCATCAAACTCCACGGGTTTGCATACTGAAAATTCCTTATACGTGCATCCAATTCTGTTGTTGTTGTTGTTGGTGGTGGTGTTGTTATTGTTGCCACTGCCAACTACATTGTTAGTGTCGACATTCCCGTTCCCGTGGTTTCCCGAGTTATTCATATGGTTTCCAACTTGTGTGACAATAGTGAGAAGCAAGATTTGAAGTTGTTGAGCGATGATGGCGGCAAAATCAGGGTTTCCGCCAGCGTTGTTGTCATTGTTACCCATGTCGCTACCGCCTTCTCTACCTCCACGCTCACCTGTCCTTCCACCCCTTTGCGCCGCACCACCTCGGCCAGTGCTGCGTGTTACCCTCTTTGGTGCCATGATCTCTGCAAGGGAAAGAACCGTTGAATTCCCAATGTCTATACTTAACGTCCTCAAACATAATACCACGCCACAAATTGGTTCCTAAGGTGTGCCCACACCGATCTACATATGCGTGGTCGCATATGTCCACGTGGGTTGTGACGCATTTATAATTATGTTGGCCACCATAATTATAATTGCCTCATTTCACACATGTACATACCACCAAGCATACATGTCTCGGCGTTTGATGTTACTTAAATAGGTAGCCAGTCTATCATCCGATTCTAAACGGTGGAGGAGAAATTTAGGGTAGGTATCTATGGAGAGTCGCACTTGGTGTATAGGAAATTCCTTTAGGTGCTAAAGTCATGATGAAGTTTGATCGCTAATAGTTCCCAAAGTATCCTCAAGAGAACTCCCATCCTCGGGCAAAGTCATCAAATCTATACAGCTATATAGTAACACTTATTTAGCTCGATCTCGTGTCTCATCAAACAAGAACTGTCACGAGATCAAGTTAGATAAGTGCTCATTACTGAGCTCCATATTTTTAATGACTTGACTAGATTTTGGGACTCCCCTATCGGTACAAGGAAACCACGTTATCCAATGAGGTGGTTCTAGAAGAAATATTTAAGAAAACATATGCGCACGAGAAGTGTGTAAGGCTATAGGAAAAGAAAGGATCGACGTGAAAGCGGTTATAGTCTAGGAACTAAAATGCAACCTAGTTCTCTATAACCAAGTCTCTGATACCAATCTGTCACACCCCCAAAATATCGCAGCGGAACGATAGTGTCTTTGGGGTATGACTTCATAGCACAAAGTATGGATACAGAAAACGACCTCTAACATGAGACGTTTTAAAACATTTACCATTCGATTATATAAAGTTAAAGTTTACAAAACATGAGATCCCAAAGTTTGATAATACATAAAGGGTTACAAAACATGTCGAATGGTAATAGATAAAAACACAAGACTCCAATGTATGCCATGTGACCCAAAAGCTCCATGAAATGCTATCGCCTTACGACCTGAGATAAACATGCTAAAAAGTGTCAACACAAAGGTTGGTGAGTTCATAAGTTTGTTAAAAAAAATGATTTGAAAAAAAGTCTATAAAGAATATTGATGCAGCAAAGGCATTGCAAATCCATTCAGTTCCGAGTTCCGCCCATACAAAACTCGCAACCTATGTGTTCACAACCCATTGCCAAAATAGAATGGTCAATCTTGTATGTAAGTAGGACATATGTGCATACGATATATACATGTACTTAATGCAAAGAATCACAGCCAACTGAACCTCTTGACAAGTCTAAATTGTTTGTTATGTTTCATTGAATAACAGATTATATTCACCCCAGGTCACGTCATCAAGAACCCAAGGGTGGGGGCGTCAGCCCGATAGTACTATCAATACCTCTCCGCCGACTCCCGCAGGAGTTAACCAGTTGCTATAGTATGTATGTTGAGGCATAATTGAAAACAAGTTTAGCACATTAAGGCACATATCGCAATAAACCACACATAATGTCCAAAGAGTTTAAGAAGTATAGTGTAACACAATTGTATAAATGGTTGGAGTATTCGCAAGAGTAAAAACAAGTATTTAAGCATGTATCTCCCCCCAAAGAGTTTGTAAGAATTTAAACGAGTAAAAGCGGGGTATGAACTCACCTGGTATGATTGATATGCTAACAAAATGAAGTGCACGAAAATGAGGCTCGGAAACTATCCGCGACCTAAAATGAATGTCATGACTTGAGTTATGATATGTTGTCGTGAATGCATGATACAATGTCGTGCATGCAAACTCATATGATATCCATACCACTTGTACGTTTTGGAAATAATGTTGATCGTCAAAATATATGTTTATGACATCCCGTCGTATTAAAAATTACTCTACAAGTAGCTACGTTGAAACAACCTCCTACGATAGTCGCAAAATGGTGCACATCGAGTGTTAAGAAACGAACCCAACAGTTTTGGAAAGCTTGTATCATTATCTCAAAGTTTTAGTATTTAAGTTTCCATCCTAGAGGTCTCGATCACAAAGAAAAGTATAGGTTAAGTATGGTACTTTAGTCCAAAAATGTAGTTTAAGGGTGGTTTTCGGCCAAGTTTAAGTGACCGTATTTTATTCGTTATAACTCCGCTTGACGAACGGTTGGACATTTTGGAAAATAGGCTAGGCGAACTCACTTATACTAGAAGACATCTCTTTATAAAAAGTTCTACATCAATGTTAAAAACGACCTCCAACATGGTGACTTGTTTTGCCGTAACACTTGTCTATTAGAAATAATATAGTTTTTCTTATATAATAAAATTACTGCAACTTTGTGTAAACGTGTATAATTTAACCGTTACAAGCCCGTTTTCTACGTTTTCTACATCCTTAGATTCGTATCAAAGTATACTAATATATTTTGATAAGTCGACACAATTTATAACGCTTAAGACTCATTTTTGACTCGTAAAGGGTGACATTTTCATGCTGAAATTTCTGGAATTATTAGTTTTCGTCTCTTAACTTGAAAAATTCATAACTTCTTCGTTATAGCTCCGTTTTAATCCGTTCAAGCGGCCACGTTTTCGTTTTAAAGTATATTTTCCAAATATCTAGGCCAAAAATATTTACCTACTGTCGGATTTTCCAGATTTTCAAAATATGGACAGACCGTTAACTAAAGTTGTCGAAATGAGTTTTTCACGCGCCAAATCTATTCCAACCAATTCAAAATAACTCCGAAGCTATTCTAATCCTACCATACACCTTCTTAGGGTGTCATGGGTTCCTAGACATCACCAAGAGTGATATATTACAAGGAGTATTTATAGGATGACATAAATATATATAACTCTTAAAATCAATGAAAAAGTGGTATAAACCTCATGAGACTTGCATGTTTTCTCAAATAAAATGAAATGACCATAACAATGAATATGAAATATGATTATGAATATGAAAAGCTTACAAGTAACTTGATGAGGTTTATGAGAACAAAGGATTTCCTAATCACCCTAGGTTTTTATTGCAAAACCTAAATAAAGAGTGATACTAGTGTGTTAAAATCCTTGTCTTGAAAATTTTTATGATGATCTTCTTGGTCTCCTTAGGTTGCCGGTTTTGAGAGAGAAGAGAGGAAACAAATGGCTTTTGATCTAAAACACTTTGAGAATAATTATTGTATGTGTGATATTTAGAGTATAAAACAATATACTTAGGTAGATATTTTGTACAAAGTGAAGTGACTCATCTTGAAAATGTCGACCAACATGAAAAAAAATAAAAGAGTTTGCATTTAGTTATAATTAAGTGTATTTATGTAGAGTAAAGTGTAGTTATTTAAGAATGATTAATAACTTGTGTATTTATTTAAGCATTTAGGGTAGTGTTAGCTAAAAATAAATTTTAACGGATCAAAATAAAATATATTGAAGTCATAAAATTTATAAAAATACTTTTCTTGCAAAATTTGAGTGAAATAATAATTATCGAGTTGAATTTACAAAAAGCGTCGTAAATATTTATATATAACAATTTATGTACAAAATAAATTTAAAACACTGGGTAAACTCATAATATTTTTTTTTTATAATCTTAATATGAGTATTAAAATATATCGGGATAATTTTTGGAAGTATCGGATCAATTGTTCGAATAATGTTTACGCGATAGCGTTTATTTAATAAGAAAATAAACGTTTAATGAAAAATGCAAAAACTATGCATGAGCTAATATGATGAATGTTGAGTTTGAGAAATGACCGGAAATTGAGAATTGTGACATTATAATCATATGCTTTTGATGCTTAATCGTGCAAAAGTGTGTTTGCTAGTTCATTTATAGCTAAGTACAGGAAAGTGGAGAAAAAGATGAAAAAAGAAGTAAAATACGAAGATTTCTCTATATACGAAGAATTCCGACCAAAGCAAGACTTGCAGAGTATATTCGAGAAGATAAAGTTATCAAGATAGTGGTCCAAAGATTCAAGAATAAAGTTCAAAAAGGAAAACGAGAAAGAAATGAAGAAAAGAAGCTTAAACGAAGAAATATTGGAAGCCTCGTTGTTCCCGATTCGGTTGGGAAGCCCTGGACAGCTATTTATTCATATATGTGATGACTATTATAGCCAATGTGCTATATTATTATGTAGATGAAGGAAGAGGAAGTATGTTTGAGATATGGATTAGCCAATGTGCTAAGACGTGATATATATATTTCGCGATCGATATGTGAAAAGAAGTTAGTAACTATAATCATTTTCGGGTTTGCGGATTGTTTGGTAACTAGCAACATGGGTATTAGACTTGACTTTATTTTTCCTTATTTTCTTTTAAAACCAATTTCATAAATATTCCCATGCCTTATCCCTTCCCTTTTGGCTTTGTGAAAATATGAAGTGCATGAATATTTTAGTGACCATCCAGTTCTTGAAGGATCGAATAACGCGCCAGCGATCCAAAGTATAATCTAGTGACCATCCGTTATTTGACTTAATCAAGAATTCGCGCCAGCGATCTATATATTCTTGTATGTAATATTTCAACATAAGCCCGATAAACCCTTTTAGCCTTACCCGAATAAAAGCCCTCTTTAGATGTTTACACTTGGTGCTTACGCCACGTCTGTGGAGTTTTGTTTATTGTACAAGCCTATGGTAATATTTAGATCATGACTGAGCAATATGAGTATACTATTCCTTAATACTATCCATCACTAAATAAATTGAGTGTTGAGTGAATTATACTTCATTCCTTTTCGTGAGGTGTTTAGCCATGTTATCAAGCGAGAGAATCCATGGGTATTGTCAAACATCTCGATTTTTCACCTCTAAAAGCTTAAAAAGATGAATCTTATCTTGTACTTGTACTTGTAGATTTGCATCACATTTTTCTAATCATATTTCATGCACCATCTGGGATTTATTTTTCTTAATTTCTAGATTTTCTTGAGGGCAAGCAAACCCTTAAGTGTGGGGGAGTTTGCACTCATTTTTCGCTTATTTTTATATATATTAAAAAAATTAAAAAAAAAAACCCCAAAAATATTTTAATTTTTAATTTTTCATTTCGTTTTGTCCTTTAGGTTTGTCTTTTAATTTTTCTTTTCTTAGATTTGCTTGAGGGCAAGCAAAGTTTAAGTGTGGGGGAATTTGATAACGCTCAAATTGTGCATGTTTTTAGTAGCATTATCCATGATTTTATGTGTGTTATTTGGCTATAATCATATGATTTTTATGCTTAATCATGCAAAAGTGTGTTTGCTAGTTCATTTATAGCCAAGTACAGGAAACTGGAGAAAAAGACGAAAATAAGTAAAATACGAAGATTTCTCCATATACGAAGAATTCCTGACCAAAGCAAGACTTGCGGAGTATATTCGAGAAGATAAAGTTATCAAGATAGTGGTCCAAAGACTCAAGAATAAAGTTCAAGAAGGAAAACGAGAAAGAAATGAAGAAAAGAAGCTTAAACGAAGAAATATTGGAAGCCTCGTTGTTCCCGACACACCTTCACCATTTTGGCCATAACTTTTGCATACGGACTCCGTTTGACCCCCGGTTTGCGGCCACGGAAAGCTAAGAGAAATATCTACAACTTTGGAGATTTTTAATTTCTGTCAAAAGGCTCCAACCATTCGGTCGGGCCCCGCAACCAAAACGGTTGGAGAGTAGTCAAGAAGACCAACCGAAACGGTTAGAGCCCAACCGATTCGGTTGGGAAGCCCTGGATAGCTATTTCTTCATCACCAAAACTCCAAACTTGTCCCAAACGATTCTAGGTCCTTCCCTTGGTGTATTCTAGGTCCTTCCTAACTCCTTGGAGGCCAAGTTGAGCATTGATGACCCCAAGGGCTTGAGAGTAGTATAAATAGCACTCATTTGTGCTTGTTTTCATCATCCAACTATCCAACTAAATCCCAACTTGAGAGAACTCCTCTCACACCTCTCCTACCACCACTACTCTCTCTCAAAGCCTAAAATTCGTCCATAAAGTTCCAGGAAACTTTAGAGGTCCATGAAGTCATCATTTGGAGGTCAAAACATCAAGAAGTCATCACCAATACTTGAGGTATCATTACTTCATCATTTGTAATCTCATTTCAATCATTGTAAGACTCATATCCATGTTTTTTAATGTTCAAAGTTCTGAGTTTATGTTTATGTTTGCTATGAGTGGCTAGTTTCTTTATGCACTTGCTTAAATGATGTTGATTATCATATGATTAGTTTATGATTGTGTTAACATGTTTTAATTCAATTTCAAGTTGATTCTAAGATCCAATTGTGCTAAAGTTTCATAGTGACATTTGTTAATCAAGTTTGACTAGTTGATAGTAATCGTAGATGTCGAAAGAACTTATTGTTATTCAACTAGTTATAATCATTTTGTCTATGGATGATTGTTTTTACCCATTATTCTTGATTAAACAAAGAAACTAAAGTGTTATTGTAATAATAACGCTTTTTGATTATCTAGTTGGATTGATTGGAAACATCTAAAAGGTCATAAGATTAGTTGTTTACAATCAGATGTAACCTTTTGTCTATAATCGGTTACCTTTTGTACTGACCATTTCTTAAGCAAATTTGATAAGACAACCCGATGTTTTTGTGTTTAAGTTTGTGAAAATAAACTTATGAAACTTGAATTGATCTTGAATTGATTGGTTAAACTTAATGCATGTTTTTATAAACTTAAATCTTGACGAAGGTTTAACCTGTAAGAATAATAAATTAGAACACCCACTAATTATCATAACCAACATGTTAAGAGGTTAGCAAAATCATACTAATCAAGGATAAGAAACTAGTTTAAGCAAGTGTAGTTTTAATCTTATTGAATTCCCATCGTCATTTTTCGTGTTACTTGTTGCTTATATGGTATTTTGGGATGTGACAACCATTTACCACTTTCGTGTTACTTGCTATTACATAGATTCTTCACAATTGAAAAAACCCAAATCCTAGTGAACGACCTCGGCTTACCAACCAAAACTAACTACATACGAAAGGGTCATACTTGCCCGTGTGTTCTTAGCTTAATTCGGTAATCCTTGTTATATATTTAAAACTAGTAGTCGCGAGACACATCACTAGGTCTGAAGCCATGTTACACATACCCCATGATTCACCTCTCAGAGCTTTTAACACAGCTCGAAGTGATGAGGGTAGTTTGGAACAGCAACATGAATTGACGGTTAATGATTTTGTACATGATGACATTTCCAATGATCCACCTCTCGGACCAGGTAACACAGGTCGAAGTGGTGAGGATACCATGAAACTCATTCTTGAATTGACGGATAGATGCACAAATATGGAGTCAAAGATCTTTGGTCTTCAAAATTTGACAATTTCTCAAGCTGCTACAATTAGGAGGTTGAAGCACAGGGTAAGTGTTTTGGAAAGACTAAGAAGGCCAAGGATTACTGCATTCAGGAGAAATATGGGTAAGAAGGCAAGCTCCTCAGGAAATCAAAGATTGGAGGATGCATCTAAACATAGGAGGAGTAAGAGTACCAATTCAGGGGAGGATTTGGATTTGGATATCAGTGGATACAATGGTGAAGGTTATTTGGTGGCTGATATGGAAGGTAAAGAAGCAGTGATAGAAGATTCTTTAAAAGCTGCAGTTGAAGAAAAGGGGGAGGAAGTGGGGCAAGCAACCACTCCATTGTTACTGCATCCACTGCTAGTGTTGCAGAACCCACTGCTGCAACCATTGCTGGAGTTATTTTAGCCACTGCTAGCTCAGACATTTCCACTGCAGCGGCAACCACTGCTACAACAATAACCACCACAATAACACCAACACCAAAATCAAAGGAAGTTGAGAAAGAGATTGCTGTACAATTGCTTAACCTAAAACAATCTAAAACAATCCCTGCACCAAAACCTATTGATAAAAGTTTGAAGATTGGTGAGCCTGTGCAGATATCAGTAGTTGCTCAACCAGATATTGGAAAGGGTAAAGGGATTGCAGAGCCTGCTTTGGAGTTTGAGAGTAGAGAGGAACAAATAGCATATGATGATAAAGTTGCTAGAAAGTTATATATGGAGTTAAATGCTAAGGAACTTGCTAAAGAGAAGGAAAAGCAAGAGCAAGAAGAAGCTTCTCTAAAAGCTATAGAAGATTGGAACAAGGAACAAAGTTATTTTCAAGCTTCTGAGAGAATGCAGAAAGAGATGACTATGGATGAATGGGGTAAGTTAGACATTGATACAAGGTATAACTTGCTGGTTGAGATGATGAAAAAGATGAAACAGGACAGAGAATTTAAAGAATATTAAGCAAAGAAGAACAAACCACCAACCAAGCAAGATAGGAGGAATCAGATGATGAAATTTATCAAACACATGGACATGACAACTGTGAATCTGAGGAACTGCTCCTATGAGAAAGTTGAGGAGCTATAAAACATTTGCAAAAGAATGTTTGATTTCATTCCCATGAATTCTGAAAGAGAAGTTGAGATGATAAAGAATAGAAAAAAGAGAAAAGAATCTGTGATTGAGGGGTCAATTTCAAAAAGACAAAAGGTGGATGACAAAGATAGACTGGATCTGTATATAGTGGTGAGTGATAAAGTGCCTGAAGAGCCTATCAATCCTACACCTGTAAAATCTATACACCCTATCATAGATTGGAGAATTGTCTCAGTAAATGAAAGAGACATTATTGAGCTCACTAAAGGAGATGGAAAGAAAAGTCAATATATTTCTTTTGGAGATATGCTATTATTTTTTACTACAAGTGATTTGGAAAAGATGTGGGAGGTAATGTCTTTTAGATGTGGAAAGCTTGGACCAACAGGAATTGTGTCTAGATCTATGTGGATAGCATTGAAGAATATGTTTGATCCTAATCCAGAAGATAAATGTTGGGAAGCTTGTGTGGTTGAAGAGTGGATGTTGTATGCCTATCCTAGAGTACATGCTATCAGGACTACAGAGGAGAAAATGTTCATGCTGATTGACAGAGATTATCCTTTGATGAAGACTGTACCCAGAAAAATGTTGGAAGTGAAGCTTGATCTATAGTGTACAAAACTAACTCATCCAACTATTCATCCACTGCTGAGGAAGATTGAGAAGATTGCTGATTATGAAAATCCTTAAGCCATTAAAGGTAAGCCTCAAGGTAGAATGAAAAGAAAGGCAGACAGATTAAAAGCATTTGATGAAGAGTCTGAATCTGATAAGGAGAATGAAGAGGCTGCTGGGTGTTTGGATACATCCTCCAAATAAGGTATTGTGGACTGAAAGGGAAACTTGATAATTTTGATTGTGAATATCAAGTTTAGGGGAGGATTGTTGGGTTTTTGGTTCTGCTAACAGGAATGATTTGAAGTATGGAACTACTACCAGTAGTTCAAATACCACGGCTAGAAGGATTGGAACCACTGCTCAAGATGAACCACTGCTAGTAGAAGTATTATACCACTGCTAATGTAATATTCCACTGCTAGTATGTTAGGTCGGTTTAACTTGTAATATTCTAGGATGTCTTGAGTAGGAAGTTTTGTATTTAGATAAGTATGGTAAGTATAGTTATCTTGTAAAATACGTAATGTATATTGTAAAGGACTCCTTAGCCTATAAAAGGAGGTCCTAGGTTAGTGTTAGATATACGTATTGGTTATATCTAAGATTCGATACACTTCAAGGTTGTAGACCCTAATACTATTCAGCGTATTCGTATATTAATATATTGAGGTGTTTAGTGATAATCAACGTTATTCTTCTTAAGGTTAAACATTAAATTTTGCGTAGTGTTTAACAGTTTGTATTCGTTTAAGTCAGCTTTTATATAGGATCGTTTGCTAAACTAGGATCAACATCGTTTGTTTCATATGGTTTAGATGTGGAGGCAGACTGATGTAGGTTCTACTGACCAGGTTTTAATATTTATAATGTCTCGTTATACCTATGGTTTACTCTAATGCACTAATGGGCAGTGTACCCGGTCGTGTGTAGTGTAGTATTCGGTAAAATTGAGGTCGTCCCAAGAGCTATGTGATTTGGATTAATACTAAGTCTAGGTGTCACAGATTTTACTATGATTTAATTAATTAACTAACAAAGCAAATAAAGGCAAAGGTGTAATCAATAGAGGAGAGTGGTGCTAACCTAGTTATTCATCCTAGCTAGTAATGTGTACATCTAATTACTTCCAATTACTTCAGGTGGGGTCAAAGTTAAGAGGACAGCATATGGTCAATTTGCCTTAACCTATCAGCAAAGATGCCACCACTAGAGAAGTCAAGTGTCCCCTCGTAAGTCCAGTTGTTCATGGTTCCCTAAGCCGAGTCATTAAGTTCCGCTACATGCTAGACTTAAAATAGTGAGTGCCCGGGCGTTAGCAACTTAAACACTCACCCCCTAATTCTTAAGTTCATCCAAACGGTAGGTGATCAGTTGGTCAAATCGCACAAGTAGAAAGGTTCGTCAGTTGGTCATATCTTACCGTTCCCGTCTCAGTCTACTCACTTAGGGTCAATTGGTCATATCTCCTAAACAACTAGCCTCTACTGCCATTTAAAACTACCGAAACAAGGGTAGCTACCAATAAACTATGCATGCATACACTTAGAAATAATTATACGAAAGTAATGTAAACGTAAACTAAACAATTAAGGAATCATAACTAGGCCAACACCAAGAGGTGCTTAGCCGCTCATATTAACCATATAAATCAATTCAATGTTTAATGTTACGAAATACATGAAACTAATGCTTATCGTAGGGGAGTGATTTCTCCCTTGGAGATAGCTCCGTATGCTCCTCTAGACCTGCCTTTGGCTTCTTCCCACGTTCTTTGGTTGTGGTGTGTCAAATGGGATACTCTGAAATGCTAGAAATCGTGGGGTATTTATAGTCCAGATCTTGGTTACGGCGTAACTAATAAAATAGTTACGCCGTAATCATCTATTTCTTCGTAAATTGCACTAGATTTGCTGGTTACGGAATAACCTTAGGAGTGGTTAGGCCGTATCTTCAATAATTCTTGGTTACGCCGTAGTTTATGCACGAGTTACGGCGTAATTATCAATGGCGCGTAACCTTATTTGACCTAACATAGTTACGTCGTAATCTTTTGGGAGAGTTACGCCGTAATCTTCTGATAAGTTGGCTTTCTGAGTCATGCTTTAGTTACGGCGTAATGTGAGAGATGAGTTACGCCTTAACTTCTTCAAAGTGAGCATACTATGATAAATCTTTAATAAATCTCCAATTCCGCGTCTCTTTAGCTCCAATGCTCGTAATTTACCTGAAAGTGGAATATAATGGAAAACAAGTGTAAATCCATATAAATGATTTAAATTACAAGCATTATCGGGGGAAATTGACACTTAATATTCAAGATAATTTGATGTTATCAAATACCCCCCCACTTGAACTCTACTTGCCCTCAAGTAAACCTTATTAGAAAGATTTCTAAAAAGATATCTCCCATTACCTGGAAAATATCAGTTTACAAATCCCTTATGCTAGAATAAAACAAAGCCGAACACCTCACGAAATGGGAACGAAACACTAAAATCTCACAACTATTCTAAGTGTCAATTTCGGGGTGATCACTCAATTGCACAGTCATAGCATGTATTCTATCATAAGCTTGGCGGTTACACAAATCTCCACCACTAGAGTTAAGGGCGAAACAATTTTCGAAGGCAATATGGGTAGACACGACAAAGGTTAAGGGTGACTCGTCGTTACTAACATGTCACGGCGAAGTGGACAAAATCAATAATACATAACCAAATCCATGGCCAAGACACTAAAGATTGCTCACTACATCACCTAGACACGCTTCATGACTAAAGGGTAAGACATGGGATATATAAATGGTGTAAAATAAAAATCAAACAGATAGTCTAAATCTATAACCAAGTCATCACCACTTACCGTCCGCCCAAAGCTCAAGCTTTGAAGTTAAGAAACCGGATCATGAAATACTAGCTAGATGTGTCATTAGAGGACGTCATGATGGGCACACTACCTTTTCTCCAATCTTCGAATGTGACCGAGGTGGGCTCCTCGATACAAAATCTATATAAAGCTCATAACATAGTGCAAATAAACAAAATAACATAACTCTCTCTCTCTCTCTCTCTATATATATATATATATATATATATATATATATATATATATATATATATATATATATATATATATATATATATACACTTTAATCATAAACATAACAACTAAACATAAGATCCCCCCACTTGAAATGAACAATGGGAATTCAGGGGGTCTTCAATGATCTTTAAGAATTTGTCGTTGACAAAAGTTTGATTTCCGAACCTTTCCACTTGAACTGTGAACTTAGGCAAATGATGACTTCCCAATCACAAATAAAGACTACAGGTTAGGCTAAGGTGTATAGGTGTATCGAAATAATATATTAGGTTAAAAAAATGAAAGGAATGGCTCAGATGGGTGTATCTAGGGGTATCTTGCACTAAAGGTGAGTGCAACAAAAGGGTTTCACATGAGGGTCGAGAAGTCGGTGACTAATCGATAGACATACAATGGTAGGCTATTTGGGTGATAATCCTATAATACTGCATTCTTAAATTGAAAAGTCCAAATACATCGAGCTAACTCAACATACCTTGTCTATGGTCTCGAAATGATGCAAAGGCCAAGTTCTAAAGTTTACAAGCTACCGGCACACTCATAATTTGGTGGATTTGGAGAAATATATTGGAAACGGATAAGGCTAATCTCACCATATAATGTCAAGGGTTGTATGTGCTCGGCTAAGGTCTAATCTAGTTAGGTTAAGAAAAACATGTCCAAATTTTAAAAATGGCATAATTTTTCAAAATAAACTAGAAAAAAGAGGGCAAAATAAAGTTCAAGAGATAATTGTACTCCCGTCCCCCCACTTGAATTGTACAAAGTTCCTTTTGTACTAAGCGTTAAATAAAGGTGAAGAGAAAAGTATAATTAGAGCGAGAACTTCCCTGAAATTTGCTCCAAAAAGAAAGAAGGCCAACGAAAAAGAGTCGTGCCTTCGTATAAGCTTCCACGAGCAAACTTCAATCCCTAAAATCACACTACCGACAAGCATAATTCTAAAAAGAAAAAATGAAAAATGAAAAACAAACCTAACTCACTTTCGTAGGAATCCCGGTTGCATTTAGCATATGCAACAAGCCTTTTAAACCACTTGGTGTCCCAAGTGGATGAGTGAAGTCTCGTGAGGGTTTACAGGGAACACGCCCACAAAGTTCATTTAAAATACTAGTACAAGGTTATTGTGTTTAAAATAAAAGAAGTAATGTAGAGGATAGTTATGTCGTAACACTTAGAAAGAGTTACGCCATATCTAGGCCAAACCTGGCATGCGCTGCAAGAGTGTAGCTACTGCTTAACCACTAAGATTGAATTACGCCGTAATTGGTGATGCATCTGAAATTCTGCTGCAAAGGGTTTGTTACGGATTAACCACTAAGATGAGTTACGCCGTAACTATAGTCAGATCAGCATGCTACAGTAGTAATTTATCTTCGTTTCCTGCAAAAATGGTTAAAAACACAAAACCCAACAGAAATGGAAATAAAACAAAAGAAAGGGATAATTCGGGTTGTCTCCCGAAAGAGCACTTTTCTTTATTCATGAGTCTTTAAGTTAGACTCAGAGCCTCGGGGCTTTATGGTGGCCTTTGGACTTGGCCAACTTCTTCTACTAGTTGGCGATAATCATTCATCCATTTTATAAAAACCTATTTTCTTGCAGTGTTACCAATGCTACATGTTCCAAATGTTTGCGAGAGCCACTCAGTAAATGATATACATGACTTTCCCCAGTCGTCACCTTCAGCTATAGGACTAATTGTTGCGCTCATATTTGATCTTTCATCATTGGTTATTGCATCAGCAGGGCGGTAGTTATCGTAATTGTATTTCTGTTGTTTTACCTCTCCCGCATTGATTTCTGAGTATCCAAATCTTATCTTGTACTAATATTGAAATGATAATTTCCCAAATTAAATATCATGTCTTTCAGCCTCGTGAGGGCATAACCATTCATCCGCCTTTCCTATACAAAATTCACGAAAAGAGTTACATGAGGGCCATCCGGTCATCGATTCGTTATCCTTGGTTAATATTGAGTTGCAGTAATGTTTGTTTGGAATTGGAGCTTCCTTAATGCCTTTGATCTGGACAGTCTTTTCCTGTTTCTGCTTGCAACTATCAACATTTTCTCCACTATTATTAGTACTAGGATCATAACATAAAGGTGGATCGAGTGATTGAACATTAACAACATCAACTTTATTTGAAACTTCTAATTTTGGGTTTAAATTCTCTTTCATTCTAAAAGTTATTCATTCATTTTTAGTTCCCAAAGAAATTTGTTTTTCAAAAACCTTAATTTGAGCCCGACAAGTGGCCAGAAAAGGTCTTCCAACAATTAAGTTGTAAGTCTACCATTTTCCCATGTCAATAGCCACAAAATCAGTGGGAAAAAGGAATTTTCTAATTTTAAGGAGCACATTATTTACTACTCCCCTTGGTACAGCCTTAGAGGAATCACCTATTTCTATCATCATTTTTGTTTCTTTTAAATTGGTAAGTTTTATTTTATCAAACAAAGTGCTACAAATAAGGTTTACCCCAGCCCCTAAATCAGCTAATCCGGGAATTTTAAGATTACCGACAGTGCATGGAAGAAGAAAACTTTCCTGGTATTGTTGTTTCTCAGGAAGTCGGCTTGGGAGGTCCTCGTCGTCTTCCGATTTATCATCTTCTTTCAGGTAGTTAATTCCAGACATATCATTGGTGATAGAGGAGGTGCACTGCTCTTTCTTTGGCTTATCTTGCGCATATATGGCTTTGTAGGCACTAGCCTTGGCATTGCTGGTCTCAAGGTTTTTAGCTAATTGCCCAATTTGTGTTTTGAGGTTTTTAATTGCAGCAGCTTGATTTCGCAGGTTCATGTTGGTGTCTTCTTTTACCTTGACCATCCATTCCTTGAGTCTATCTCCCTTTTTTGTAGATTCCTCGATGTGCCTATGCATTATTTCTTCAAGGCTTGGTCTAGGAGGATTGTTGTTGACTCTTGTGTAGAACCCTGGGGACTTTTCTCGGTATCTGGGCCCATTACCATTGTATCCGTTAAAGGGGCTCCCAGTTCCATATTTTACTTCTTCGATCCTTTTAAATTCTTCATTGGAGGAACATTCCTTAGTAGGGAGAGCTCCATTGTGTTCACTTCGTTCCACTTGTATGGAATGCACATTTTCCTTGAGCTTCTCCAGGTCTCTTCCGAGACTTTCTAATTTGTTGTTTATTGCTGCAAGGCCTTCCATATTTCCATTTTTACTTCGGTTGCTTCCCCTATTGTGGCATTTGTGAGAGTGGTCAGCCATCTTCTGAATAGTTTCCAGAGCCAATGTTGGAGTCATTCCAGGAATTGGTCCTTGAGAATCAATCATTTTCCTTGAGGAGATATTCAGAACTTTGTAAAAGACATTCACCTTTTGTTGGTTGTTGAGGTCATGAGTTGGGAATTTGTATAATAATTCGTTATTCCTTTCCCATGCTTGGTATAACGTTTCATCACCCTCTTACTTGAAGTTATGGATTTCTTCTAATTTCTTAGCAGTCCTGGATGGAGGGCAGTATCTCTGAATGAAATACTTTTTTAGGATAGGCCAGGTGTTGACTGTTCCGGCATGTAATCTATCAACCCACCTTTTAGCAGCTCCAGTGAGAGAAATAGGGAACACCCGTAACATGACAGCATCGTTTGAGACTCTAGGAATTTTGAGTAGGCTGACAATGTATTCCACGTTATCAATATGCTCATGAGCATCATCGGTGATGCTTCCAGAGAAAGGATTTGCACGCAATTCCCTCATAAATTGAGGTTTGATTTCGAATTTAGCATCTTCTGCGATGGCCGGCCTAAGAATCCCTAGTCCTTGTTCTTCTCTTGTCAATTCCAAATATTCCTCAAGAGTGAGGTCATCAATGTTAACAACTTCCGTGGTACCTGAAAACTTGAAAAGTGATCGTGAGAATTTGAAATTTTTAAAACAAAACAAAATGAAAGACTTAATAGAAATCCTAATATAACTCCCCGGCAACGGCGCCAAAAACTTGATGCAGGTTTTACTGACCAGGTTTTAATATTTATAATGTCTCGTTATACCTATGGTATACCATAATGCACTAACGGGTAGTGTACCCGGTCGTATGTAGTGTAGTATTCGGTAAAACCGAGGTCGTCCCAAGAGCTATGTGAGTTGGATTAATACTAAGTCTAGGTGTCACAGATTTTAATATGATTTAATTAATTAAATAATAAAGAAAATAAAGGCAAAGGTGTAATCAATAGAGGAGAGTGGTGCTAACCTAGTTATTCATCCTAGCAAGTAATGTCTACGTCTAATTACTTCCAATTACTTCAGGTGGGGTCAAAGTCGAGAGGACAACATTTGGTCAATTCGCCCTAACCTATCAGCAAATATGCCACCACTGGAGAAGTCAGGTGTCCCCTCATAAGTCCAGTTGTTCCTGGTCCCCTAAGCCGAGTCATTAAGTTCCGCTACATGCTAGACTTATAATAGTGAGTGCCCGGGCGTTAGCAACTTAAACACTCACCTCCTAATTCTTAAGTTCATCCAAACGGTAGGTGACCAGTTGGTCAAATCGCACAAGTAGAAAGGGTCATCAGTTGGTCATATCTTACCCTTCCCGTCTTTGTTTACTCACTTAGGGTCAGTTGGTCATATCTCCTAAGCAGCTAGACTCTACCGCCATTAAAAACTACCGAAACAAGGGTAGCAACTAATAAACTATGCATGCATACACTTAGAAATAATTATACAGAAGTAATCTAAATGTAAACAAAACAATTAAGGAATCATAACTAGGCCAGCACCAAGAGGTGCTTAGTCACTCATATTAACCATACAAATCAATTCAATGTTTAATGTTACGAAATAAATGAATCGAAAGTAAAGAAAAGATAAAATGCTAATGCTTATCGTCGGGGAGTGATTTCTCCCTTGGAGATAGCTCTGTATGGTCCTCTAGACCTGCCTTTGGCTTCTTGCCACGTTCTTTAGTTTTGGTGTGTGAAATTGGATACTCTCAAATGCTGGAAATCGTGGGGTATTTATAGGCCAGATCTTGGTTACGGCATACCAAATAAAATATTTACGCCGTAATCATCTATTTCTTCGTAAATTGCACTAGATATGCTGGTTATGGCGTAACCTTAGGAGTGGTTACGTCGTATCTTCAATAATTCTTGGTTACACCGTAGTTTATGCACGAGTTACGGCATAATTATCAGCGGTGCAGAACCTCATTTGACCTAAAATAGTTACATTATAATCTTTTGGGTGAGTTACGCCGTAATCTTCTGATGAGTTGGCTTTCTGAGTCATGCTTTAGTTACAACGTAATGTGAGAGATGAGTTACGCCGTAACTTTTTCAAAGTGAGCATACTATGATAAATCTTTAATAATTCTCCAATTCCTCGTCTCTTTAGCTCTAATGCTCGTAATTTACCTGAAAGTGGAATATAATGGAAAACAAGCGTAAATCCATATCAATGATATAAATTACAAGCATTATCGGAGGGAAATTGACACTTAATATAGGCGCATTAGTGGTACTCATCTTAAAAAGGCCAGGTGCTAAAACTTTTGGTTTCTCGATAACCTCTTTTTCATTTTCAACAATAATTTCTTTTTGCTTTAGCAAGGCAGGTGGAGTGACTGGTTTTGATAAATCTTTTTTCTCATTGACTTTTGGAGGAGGCTGAGAAATAGAACATTTGCTTTCTCCTCAGTCAATGGTTTTGTAATCTTAGTATCCACAGCCTTTCCTTTTTGACATTCCAGCTGAGTTCTCAAAAGATTATTTTGCTCTTTCATGTCCTTGTAGGCACGCTCATACGACAGTTTGTCATACTTGCATTCCTCAGTTTTTCAATCTAGTTGTTTAAAATATGACACATTTTCTTTTTCAAGTTTTTCAAGAGCGATTTCATATTTTGAAACAAGTGCGGAGGCCTCAGACTGGATTTTTTCATGGTCTTCAACAGAATATGTTTGTAAGACAATGGACATGATATCAGTAGTTATAACATTCATTAGCTTTCTTTACCAGGGATATATGGTCCTTGACAAAGTCACCTATTTCTTTGAAAAATGCATGTTCAAAATGAATTATCCTCGTACTAACATGATTTAGTGGGTTGGCAATTTCAGTTTCAAAAACCTTTTTCATTTCATCATGAAAACTAGAAAACCAGTTGTTAGTGCTGATGTTGATTTTGGATTTAACAATCTCTTAAAGTTTCCCCATTCTAGTTTTAATTTCATCTAAAATGCTTCTAGCATCACTTGTGTTAAAAGGATTGTTTGAAGACATTTGTTCCATGTTCGAAAATGATTCTGAGACAACTACTGGTTTGAAACTGGTTTTGACTCTTTGTTTGAAACAATGGGTGTGATGGAATACTTTGACTTTTCTTTTTTAGGAACAAAAGTAATTCAATAAAGTTTGTTAAGTTTGTTGTAATCGATTGGTTTTAATTCTGGGTTCTTTTGTTTCATTTTTGATCTACTCTCGTCAATTAGTTCTAACATTTCATGAGAATCACGAACATTTATGGGTTCATGCTTATCGAACAAACCTTTTCCATTATACAAAATATTCTGTTCTTTTTGATATTTCTTGAGTGCACAAGGAGGTTTGTTACCAAGAGCCATTTTTTAAGTTGTATGATAATACGGATTTGTTTGATTTATTAGTATATTGACTGTTTGAGCTGAATGACCCGTTGTAACAAGCAAATTTTCCAATTTGTTGATTTTTTTCATTTTTCTCGAGAATTTCATCAAGAAGAGAATCTTCTTGTTTTGAAAAGTCAGCTATCAACTTTTTATTCTCTTTTTCAAGATCAGAATACGTTGTTTTCTGTTTAGAAAGTTGGTTTTTAAGATCAGAAATTTCCTTGTTTAAATATTTTATTTTCAAGCTCAAATTAACATCAAGTGTGTCATACTTGATTTGCAATTGTTTTTCTCTTAAATCAGAATTTCGATAACCAATTTCTAATTCTGAATCTTTGTTTTTGTGAAATTCAAAAGCTTTTTCAATCTCCTTGTACCTCTCCAGCTCAGCGGTCAATTTATCATTCGCGGCCTTAACATCGCGATTGACCTTTTTCACTTTCTCAATTTCAATGCCACAATTATTAATCAATGATTCAAATAAGGCACGTGTTTCCTCATCAGTCTCAATATTTTATGCCACAAAGCCTCCACTAGGATCCACATCTGGAGTTTCAGACTTAATATTGCTACTACTCGGATTGTCCAAGTATGTATCATAAGTAGGTGTTGGCGTTACAGAATGTTGTTCGTCATAAGTAAACACATCAAATATGACATTGTTATAGCATGGATCAATGATTGATACCTCAGATACTGCGTTGACGTCATAAACAGGAGGTATGTCAGAATTAGTGTCGTACTTAGCCTCCTGAAGGTTTGCCATAACGATGCAGTTCACATTGATATCCTCGCGGTCTTCCATTTCATCCATAATAGCTATAAAGTCATGTTCCTCAGCACTCAACTGCATCCCTGCTTCTGCCTTTTGTACAAACAACAATGCTTTATGAAGATACGTTGAATCATTATTTTTTGGCTTAGTAGGGCAATTCCTTACAATGTGACCCACTCCTTGACAATTGTAACACGTAACCCGATTATCTTGATTCACAGTTCCATAATTTCCAACCACTTGAGCTGCAACATTCCCATTCGGATTACCCGATGTTATGTTCCCAACATTCTGACCCATCCGAATTCAAACATTCTGACCCATCTGATTACCATGATACGGAACCGCCTGATTACCCATGTGAAATCCAGTAGCATATCCCTGTTGATTCCCAATAACTCCAACCATTTGTCCTTGTTGACCCATATTCAAACCCGGCTGTGCAATTTGCGTGTTGCGAGTGTTTGATGAAATCCTTTGGTTGTTGTTAGTTGGTGTGGAATAGCGTCCTTTGAATACTTTAGTCAAATAAGCAAATCCATTAGACAAAGCTTTTGTTTCTTCAACTACAAGGTCAGTGATTATTGCTTCCTGGTATTGTGGATATTGTTTTTGTTGAGTGACTTGTTGTTCTAGTGGAAGGAATTGTTGTTGTGGGATAATAGCTTGTTGTTGTTGAATGTATTACTCCAGGTTGTTTTTAGCGGAAGATGATGAAGGTTGTTGTTGTGTGTTCACTGGAGTTGGTGACTATGCAATTAGTGCCAAGGGATCATGATTCTTTGCCAATCTTTCTTTCCTTACTTCATTGACTTCAGCTTGGTTTTGTTTCAGAAAATCGTAGAGTTTATCAAAGTTCACATGATGTAAGTCCTTTGTTTGGTTGACAATAGTGACATAGCGTCCCCATTCATCTTGAAGATTGTTGAGGAATTTGATGTTACTCACGATAGTTCTGGGTGTCAACTTATTTCTGATAAGCTCATTCATCAAAGTGCAAAACCTTCCATAGTAGGTTTTGATGGATTCTTCTGGAGTGGATGTAAACTTCTCCCATTCAGTTAGCAGCTTGTTCTCCATATCCTGTTGTCATATTTATGTTCCATAACATAGCCGTCTAAAACGTTCCCACATCTCGTAAGCAATTTCACAGCTATCTACAGCAGCAAAGATTTCTCTTGGTAATCCCAGTTGGACGATGTGTATTGCCATGTCATCTGCTTTGATCTGCTTCTTATCCTCTTCATTGTATTCTGATTCATTTTGATCATGAAAATATGGTGGAACGGGAGGTGTTGCATCAGGATTTCCAGGGTCTTGGACTTTTCGTGGCTTGAATGGTCCTTTTGTAATGGATTGGATCATTAGTTTTCCATTAGGTTTGGTGTTGATGTAGCGGAGCATACGACTTGTCCATTGAAGATATCCACTTTTTTCTAGCATAGGAGGACAGTTTTTAGCACCGGCTGCATAAATGTCTTGTTGAGTTTCCATTGATGAAGTTATTTGTGATAAAGTTGATGTAGGATCGATTCAACGATAAAGGAGTTGTGTTTGATGAAGATTAACTCGGTTGTTGTAATGAAAATTTGGTCTGAAAACTTAAAAACCTCAATAACTTCTGTTCAGAGCATTTTTAGGCGTCGAAGGTTGACCCAAATCAATTCGGCGTGTCATTCTCACAGTCTTTTTTATGGGTAGAACGCTGAAAATGGAGTTACGGTTCAAAACTTATGGCCGTTTGAAGTGTTGCTGAAAACCTTACTCGTAAACTTGTTCTTAGGCGTAAGATTTGGTTGCTTAGGCGTACACTTTGTCCTTACTCGTAAGATATGGATCTTATTCTAAAAACAGTCATTACTCGTAAGAATTGGGTCTTATTCGTAAAATGTAGTCCTTACGCTTAAGAAATAGTTCTTATTCGTAAAGGTGTATCTTACTCGTAAGAGGTTGTTCTTATTCGTAAAGGTGCTTACGCGTAAGAATGAAATCTTATTCATAAAAACTTGCTTAAGCGTAAGAATGAATCGTATCTTACTAACTTGTCCAAGCTAGCGAGATTTCACAAGTCGAAGTATTCCACAAACTTATCCAAGTGAGGGAAGTACTGAGTAATCGTTGTTGCACGAAGAATCTTCACCATTTGCTTATGCGTAAACCTTACTCGTAAACCTTGCTTATGCGTAAACCAAAGCTTATTCATAACTCTTATGCATAAGAAAAGGGTTTTGACTTTTCCTTATGCATAAAATAAGGGTTTTGACTTTTTTACGCGTAAACCTTATGCGTAAACTGCCCAGATTGTTGCAAAACACGATTTTTCACCCAAAAACACGATTCCAAATGTTTTGTTTTGCACAAACTTCTTCCCAAACACTTAAAGATCAATAAAAACTACAACTTTAGCTTAAAAACACGTAAAAATCAAAACTTTAAGCGAAAATCTCTTGTTTTTATAGAAAAACGAAACTTTTTTTAAAGTTATAACCAAAAAAGGCAACACAAACACTCCTAAACCCTAAAATTACTAACCCTAAACACAGATATCCCAAATATACCGCCCCCATCACAAACATTTTCTCTCACCAAACTGATCTCTTATCAGTCAAACGCATCTCATCTTTAACACCATTACCATGATTCTCACGACCACGAATCAAACTCCACAAATCAAGACATACAAACACAAGAACAACCACCATACCTTTTTTCATTTACTGCTCAAGAAGAATTGTTAGTACAAAATGTGTGACGGTTGTAATGGGTATGAATACAGCTTGTCGGGCTGGGCCAACAAGCTTCACATGGGTTGATCTTGTACTAATCTAAGTAGTTTAAATGGTATTCCTGCACAAGAAAGGTAAACTATTAGTCTTACCGTTAGGACGGACCCCACGATTAGACTCTGGCGTGAGAGTAAGTACACATTCTTGAGAGGGAAATAAGAGTATGTGTGTGTAATTATGAGAGAAAAAGTTATACCTTGTAGGGGGATTAGAGCCCCTTTTATAGGCGAGGTTTACCGCTAGGGTTTCTGTAACACCCCCAAATCTCGGTACAGCGGAAGACTTAATCAAGTTTTTGGGGCGTTACTATTGGATTGGTATCTCACACAAGTATAGCAAAAAGATAGTCATTTAACATTCAAAACCAATCCCAAATTTAAGTATTCAAAACATTTAATCTAAAAGTATAAATATTAGGCCCAAAAGATGATTTAATAAAATAGGTCCCCAAAATTTATCAGAGTCAGAAATGATCCTTGAACCCCGCCTTCTTGCCAAGCTTCCACCGATCACGTATTCCAAACATCTCTCAAATACCTGAGAAATCATGCTAAAATGTTAGCTTACGCTGGTGAGTTCATAGGTTTAAGTTCAACAAAATCATAGTGGACCTATAGGAGTTGATTTGCTATGCAAGACCTAAGATAGATAAATACCGTTTGCACACACCGATCCTACCCGGATCACCAACCATATAATCATATCCCGCATCCAGGGATTACTCAGGCCCCGCGAATCTAGTCCAGCACTGTCGTGGCAACCTCTAGAACAGTTCCCAACCCCGGACTAGGTCGATGTAGAAGTCTATTCTTAGCTAGGAAATGGTTCAACCTATTCTAAGGCAACAACTACCGCACATCTTATCTAAATAGTCAAGCATATAAGCAAATCCAAATAGTTTTAACGGTCCAAAAACAGTAGCATGATTCTCACCCCAATATAGTTAAAAACGTAGATAAAAGTGGGGCTATGAAACTCACCTCAAGCAATCGACGTGCAAATAAACACTAGCAGAAGATAACGGTAATCACGGCACAGCAACTATCGACTCGGCACAACCTATTAATGTAGACCAAATTTAATATATATATCTCTCAAAATCAATGTTATCTACCCCAATGTATTCCATTCCGTTATTTCCAAAAATGTCTTGTTTCACCATTTAATCCTAGTGTTTGGTATCCTCATGTGGGTGTATCGACTCAATATGATGCTATGAACGCACTCAAACAACCTATATATAACTCAATGCAACACAATGAGACATCTAAGCGATAAGCTCTATAGTCCAATAAGTTTCGGAATAAATAGTAGACCTTATCGAATTCGTCAACTCGATAAACCCATTTATTTACTCGTGTCGCTTATTATCCCATAAATCAATCGTATCCTTAAGAGTCATAAGGATAATTTACCCATTAATAAGGTTACCCAACATACCTAGCGGGCTCTTATTAGATTCGTCAACCTAATAAGTCCGCTACCCACGTGGATCAACATTATTAATGTTAGGTTATCCGTAACCCATGCACACAACGTAAGCAAACAAATACTTAAACTAGTATTAAATGCCTATAATTGGCATCCTTCGATAAACGTGTACTTGAAACATTAATCACTTATTTATTATAAAACATTTCCAATTTAGTCGTTAGTTTCCATTTAAAAATAGTAAATAACAAGATAAGTCTTGTTATCGATATTTTTGGTACAAAAGCCCTTTTATTATTTATATTTCATAGTCTATTAGCATTTTCAGGTATATATATATATATACATATATATATATATATATATATATATATATATATATATATATATATATATATATATATATATATATATATATATATATATATATATACATATATATATATATATATATATACATATATATATATATATATACATATATATATATATACATATATATATATATACATATATATATATACATATATATATATATATACATATATATATATATATATATATATATATATATATATATATATATATATCATCAAATTCCAATATTAATCTCATATCGTTATTCGTTTTGAGTCCACAAGCACGAGTCATGACTTCTCGGCTTTTAATCAATCAATAGTCCAAACTATACTAAAGTCCATGTTACGGCTTTGTCGGAGTCAACTATTGACTAAAAAGTCAAAGTAACACTGACGTTGCTCAAAGTTGACAATTATATATATCAAGTCCAATTAAAAGTCATAATAGCGCAATTCAATCCCAAACCAACTCAAATCAATCTCGCCAACCAATCAACCAACCAAATATACCCGAAACCAATTTTATGACCCTAATGGTCACGACACGGTCACGGTTAAGACCACGTGAACCACACAAGCCCTAGAAGCTTTTCGGGTCCACGCGTCTCATCCAAACATCAACAATACCAACCAACAAACTACCAAAACGACTCTAACCTGGACCCTTGGTCCATGTGGGTCTCGTACGTAACCCAAGGCACGCGTACGTGACCTTGGTGGCTCGTACACCATCTCAACCCAACCAAAACACTTCCAAATCAATTCCACAAGATCCAAATACAATCAATCAACCTCCAATCATTAACCAAACACAAAACCCATCATCTATTCTAACCAAAAATATGAAACTAGACCTAAAATGCAAAAACCCATCAATATGATACACCACATGCTTACCAAACACTAGCTACATGTTTATTTATGTGTTAATTAGACTTAATTCCATGTTTCACCCAAAACCCCTAAAATTCGTGATAGGGTCGAAACCCTAATAAGCCATTTTACAAAGCTCAAACAAGGTGTTTTCATGTCTCTTTTACCTTATCCAAACACGAATAGCAAAACCCACTTGAAACCCTAGAAATCCGAATCTTAATCTTTAGATTTGAAGGTGTTAATGGAGGTTTTAGTGAGTGTGTTATATATGGATAAAAAGAGTATGAAAAGATCTTCAATATGGTGGTGGTGGTGGGTGGTCACGCGCCGTCGTGTGGCGGTGGTGGCCGGAAAAGGTGGCGGCGGTGGGTGGTGTTTAGGGTTAGGGTTTATATTAATTTGGGGAGAGAGAGAGTAGAGAGAGAAAGTATGTTTTATGTTTGTTTTTAGTGAGAGAAAAGAACTAGCTCAAATGAGGGTTGGGAGGCCTTTTATACTTGGACACAAGGACTCAAAAATAAATGAAAATGGAGGCTAGGGGAGAAAGAGGAGGGTCGGAGTTGTAATTTTTCGTAACCATCCCTTTTACCCATTCCTGAGCTCATATATTGTCCCCCGAGTGTCCCACGACGTTCATTCGACTTTCTAACATCGTTATTTATGTTTTTCCATGAGTTTTGACTATTTATTTGCTAATTTTCGAGTTACGGTCTAAAAGTTACATTATTTCTTGTTTTAGGCTTTTCTAGTGCCGAATCGAATAGTGCCTACCAAATAGAGTTAAAACTCATACGATAACTCATTCAATAGTGAAATAATCCATAAAAACTAATAGACGATATAAAATCAAGTCATGTTTTATAAAAATAGTGATAAAGGCAAAAGCTCGGTTTAGTTTGACGTAATGCGGTTACCTAAAATAGACTCCCTAAATTGCCAGTTGTCACAGCCTCCCAGCCTCAGAAGAAACCCGTCCCGGGTTTCACTCCGAGTTGCTTGGTGTCATGAAAAGCTTAGGATACTTCCTACGGAAAACGTCCTCACGTTCCCAAGTGAACTCCGGTCCATGATGGGAGTTCCATCGAATTTTGACAATCGGAATACGGCTATTCTTCAGCTGTTTAATCTCACGATCCATGATCTCAATCGGTTCCTCAACAAAATTCAATTTCTCATCAATACGAATATCTCTTAAGGGCACAACTATGTTTTCCTCCGAAAGACATTTCTTAAGATTACAAACATGAAAGACATTGTGTACACTGCTCAATTCCGACGGTAGCTCCAGGCGGTATGCTACCGGTCCGATTCTTTCCAGGATTGGAAAGGGACCAATATATCGGGGATTGAGCATTGTCACAGTTTCCTAGATTCTCGTATATAGTGGTTAGTCACTAAAGTCGGACCCTTGGCGGACAAGGTTCTATGTCAATCGCGGATGCGGACGTAAGATATCTTTAACGGCTGAAGGTTTAGCCAGCTGATGTGATATTTCATCCTGCTTTTAATATTTATAGAACTTAGATAACTTAGGATAAACACATACTAACGGGCAGAGAACCCGATTAGATGTAGTAAAGCCTTAGGTAAATCAGAGTATCGTCCCAAGAGAGCTGTGACCTTGAAAGAACTAAGATGATTAGAAATGATATTGATAATATACTGGTGTGATAAGATTGTGATAATTCATCAATATGCTATTATTCCAAAACACACAGATACCAGAATTTTAGGATAAAGAGATATATAAACAAAGCTTATTGAAGAATACAAATGTCACACCCCCAAATTACCTGTTTTGCAGCGGAATGGAATTCCTGAGGATTGACTGTCATAGCATCACAATCACAGTTATATTGAATGACCTAAAGTGTCGTTTGGAAAATACGTCGCTTGATTTAATAAAATAATCAGAGTTTACAAAGTATAGGTCCCAAATGAAAGTCACAATGTACGGAAATAAGTTTGATACAATTCAAACGATGTTTTAAAGTGCATAAAATCCATATGAGACGCGTCGTCACCGCGACTCTATGATAATTCCTTATGTATGCCATGATGTGTATGCCTTAGATACCTGAAAATACATTGCTAAAAGTGTTAACACAATGGTTGAGTGAGTTCATAGAGTTTATGTAAATGTTTAATACGACTACCACAAGTATAAATTATGTATGACAAATATGTCACAAAAATGATACAATTGCTTAAGCACATGACACCGAAGCTTGACTGATGTTCGCCCCAACAGAGTGTTTTGCCAAACAACTCAAATAATGATAATGAAATGAAATGCATCCGTTTGACCAGTTGGAATCCACCAACCCGGATGGAGGAGTCACCCTCAATAGATTTATCCACTCACCCTGGATTCTTTCGGAATTAACGGTTCATGTTTATGAAATGGAGACATTTAACTGGCAATGAGGTAACTTAAGCAATGTAATGAATTTGATATACTTGGTATCGTAATAAAAATGATGTGCAATGTATTATCCCCCGTAGGTTTGAAATAAAGTAAAAACTTGAATAAATCGGGGCTATGAAAAACTCACCTGTTGCAATGATTATGATGACAAAAGTGGATACACTGAAATGAGGCGCAACCTCTAACCGTGACCTATTATGAATGGTATGTTCTATAATAAGTTATGATGTAATGTTATGCATGCAATTCGTATGATATCTATACCACTTGTGAATTTTTGAAAATAATGCTTATCGTCGAAAAATAATCTTATAACGTCTTGACCATTTTTAAATTACTTTACATGTATTTACGTTGAATTGATATCCTACGATAATCATTTAGTGATTTATTATGAAATTATAGCTTTTCGTCGTAAAATAATGTCGCTGAAAATTTCATGAAAGTGACTAAACGGCCTCGAAAAGCTAGTCGTAAAATGATGCACGTCGAGCGTTAGGAAACGAACTCAACGGTTTTGGGAAGCTTGTATCATTATCTCAAAGTTTTAGCATTTAAGTTTTCATCCTAGAGGTCTCGATTATGGAGAAAAATATAGGTAAAGTATGGTACTTGTATCCAAAATATTGTTTAAGGGTGGTTTTCGGCAAAGTTTAAGTGACCGTATTTTATTCGTTACAACTCCTTTTGACGAACGGTTGGACATTTTAGAAAATAGGCTAGGCAAACTTACTTTTACTAGAAGACATCATTTTTATAAGAAAAAGTACTCCAATTTAGTTCTCCAAATTAGTTCTCCAAATTTTGTTCTCCAAATTTTGTTCTCCAATTTAGTTCTCTAAATTTAGTTCTCCAGATTTTGACTACTTTACAAACATTCTTGACCCGTTTTTGACTCGTAAAAAGTGGAAGTAATATGCTGAATTTTCTGATTTTTATAGTTTTCGTCGTCAAACTTGAAAAATTCATATCTTCTTCGTTATAACTCCGTTTTAACCCGTTCAATCGATCACGTTTTCGTTTTAAAGTATATTTTCCAAATATCTAGCCCAAAAATTTTTACCTACTGTCGAGAATTCCAGAATTTGAAAATATGATCAGACCTCTAAAATAAGTTGTCGAAATGAGTTTTTCTCGCCCTAAACCTATTCTAACCAATTCAAACCAACTCCGAAGCTATTCTAATCCTACCATACACCTTCTTAGGGTGTCATGGGTTCCTAGACATCACTAAAAGTGATATGTTTCAAGGAGTAATTATATGATGATAATTATATATATATAACACTTAAAAACAATAAAAAGTGGTATAAACATCAATATGACTTGCATGTTTTTCTCAAGGATGATGAATATGATAATGAGATGCTTACTAGTAACTTGATGAGGTTAAATGAACAAGGTTAATCCTAACACCCTAGGTTTTTATTTCAAAACCTTACTTAAGAGTGTAACTAGATTGATATAAACTTGACTAGAAAAAATTTTGTGACCTCCTTCTTGTTCTTCAATGGTGGCCGGTTCTAGGGAGAAGAGAGGAAGAGGATATTTTGTTTTTCTTTTACACTTTGAGATATGTATGATCTATGTGTTGAGTATATATTAATTTTGAGTATTATACAATATAAGAGACAAGATATTTTGTAAATAAAGTGTGTGAGTCACCCTATATGGGTCGACATACATAAGAGAAAAAAAGACTAAGTGGTTTTGTTGTAGGTAAATATTTGTATATATAAGTAAATGTGTAGTTAAGTTAAGAATTATTAGTAACTTATATATATATTTAAGCATTTAGGGTAGCGTTAACTAAAAATAAATTTTAACGGATCAAAATAAAATATATTGAAGTCATAAAAATTATAAAAATACATTTCTTACAAAAATTGAGTGAAATAATAATTATCGTGTAGTTTTTACGAAAACCGTCGTAATTATATAAATATAACAATTTATATACAAAATAAATTTAGAACACCGGGTAAACTAATAATATTATTTTTATAATCTTAATATGAGTATAAAAATATATCGGGATAATTTTTGGAAGTATCGGATCAAATGTTCAAAATAATTAATTACGCGATAGCGTTTATTTAATAAGAAATTATACGTTTAATGTAAAATACAAAACCATGCATGAACTAATATGATGATAATGATGCTAATGATATGTAGACTAAACCTAGTCTATATGAAATGTCCTTGATGATTGTTCATGAATTCGCAGCTAAACCACTAAGGTTACGCGAATTTGATACTCGTAAACCTAGTTTACGATAAACGATGAAAGAGTGAAACTTGAATAGTGATTTTCTCCGAAAATGAATAGTATTTCGTGAATAGTAAATTTTGAAATACGTTCTCGCAATATTACTTTGACTCCGAAAATGATGAATAGTAAAATTTTGAATAGTAACCGGTGAATAGTAAATTCCCGAGATGAATAGTAAATTTGAAAAATGACCTGAAATTGCGAGTTGTCACATTCGCCCACCCAAAAAGGAATTCAGTCCCTGAATTCAGTTCGTGTTAGTCTATCGAGTTTTTGAGTTTATGATGAGTAACGAGGAAAGAAGACATGAAGAGGTGTCGTTATGGTTATCGATGATTGAGAGCGTACAAAACATCGTAGTAGAGAAAATATTGGATGAATCTCCCATGAGTAACACTTTGACTTTTATGAATATGTGAAAATTTTGCTTGCACTAGGATTTATAAATAACTGCTCCCAACATAACATGATCCCTCCAGAATTAGACATAGTTAGCTAGGCTATGTATAATTAAGGAACGATAATGTAACGTTCGGTTTAGCTGTTATAACTCTCAATGTTTACATAGATTTAAACCGTGTCATTAAAATGGCAGTTAAAGTAAAAGGAAGTAAAATTCTCGTAAGTGATATCGGATCGAAAGAAAATAAAGTACGATAGATGAGAATATTTTACAACGAGTGGTTTATCAAACAGTAATACATCTTAAGTTATAAAGATTCGGATACGATGGAAGACATAAACTTAGTACGACATTGTACATAAGGAAAAATAAGACTGTTAGTTTCCGAACTTCTTCAGTCTTCCGCGTTGTTGATACCTTGATGAGCTTCTCCTCCTTCTAACATATATGCTTTCCCATGAGCTCCTTCAACTTGTTGACCTTGGTTCCGATAGTGTCCTTGCTCTCTACATCCGAAGCATGTAATTATGGCTTTACCTCTACAATCCCTGGCTAGGTGTCCTGATTTTTGGCACTTGTGGCACTTGGCAGGGCAAGGACCCGAGTGATGAAACTTACATCGATTACATAGTGGGTGTATTCCAGCATAACCTCTGCCTTCTATTGGTGCAGCAACATAAACCCTTGCAGCTTCTTGCCTTCTATTCTGTTGTTGATGATGGTTAGTGTTACGATTTTGGTTGTTGTTATTATAACCTCCCTGGTCATTTTCCCATTTCCTTTTGTTGTTGTTAGTTTGGTTGTCGTGATTGTTGTTGTTGTTATTGTCGATAATGTTTTCCCTCTTCACAACTTGAGCCATAAGTATTTGGGTTATCTTGATGGTCTCTTCAATTGTTTGTGAATCGAAAGAGGTTACATCTCCTTGAATACATTTTGGAAGTCCTCCAATGAAACCTTTCAGTAGTTTCTCATTGTCCAAAACCATAGATGGACATAAAGCAGCCAACTCTTGAAACCTTCTGATGTAGGTCTCGATGTCATAACCAACGGTCACTAACTCATAAAATTCCATTTCCAATTTCTTGACCTCAGTGTGCGGACAATACTTCTTAGTCAACATCCTCTTGAATTGATCCCATGTGAGCTTGTAAGCATTTTCCATACCAATAGGCTGTGCATAATAATTCCACATAACATTGGCTATTCCAAGAGTGTACTAGTAGCGAATTTCACCTTGCAAGCATCTGGGCAATCGCATAGAAGAAATAATGACTCGATCTTTTCCAACCAACGGATCATAGCAATGGCTCCTTCTGCGCCCTTGAACTTTGGGGGATCACCGCTCTTAAAGTCCTGGTATGTACCATTTCGAACTCCAGACCCTCCTTCAGCTCCTGTAGCAATAGCAAGTCTAGCAGTTTCAGTAGCAGCAACAGCAGCTACCGTTGCTCGTTCTTTCTCTAGTGCCCTAGCTATACTATCCTCTATATACTTTTGGATAGCAGCTTGTGTCATAGCTGGTGGAGCTTTCTTCGGCGCCATAACTCTTTAAAATGAGAGGAAAAATGAGACGTAGCAAAGTCCTATGTTAGTAATAAACGCTCTAAAGAGATGTGATAGAAGGTGATAAGTTTGGGATTATGTTTCAAAATGATTGACGGATTCCTAGGAGATGAGTTATGAGATGTCGTAAGTGCTTCAAATGTATGATGGTTTAGTGACTTAATGTGTGAATAACGTGTAACTCAGCATGTTAGTGGTGAAACAAAGGAGTGAGAGTGACTTTGCCGTACTTAAAGGTTTTATCTCGGCATTCGATGATATCGGTGATGAGTCAACTGATGTTAAAATTGTGATAGGGAATGACAAGGCATTCTCCACGTTGGAGTATGAAGAAAGGATAATGGAATGGGTATTTGAAGGCATCCATGTGACAATCGATTTGAAATGAAAGTAAATAACTCGAAAAAAAAATGTATGTATAAACCGCATGTAAAGTGAATATGCACTTATGATGAAATGATGAGATGCTATGATGATGTAGTTATAGTCTAGGGTCAATGATGCAACCTAGTTCTCTATAACTGAAGCTCTGATATCAATCTGTCACACCCCCAAATTACCTGTTTTGCAGCGGAATAGAATTCCTGGGGATTGACTGTCATAGCATCACAATCATAGTTATATTGAACGACCTAAAGTGTCGTTTGGAAAATACATCGCTTGATTTAATAAAAAAATCAGAGTTTACAAAGTATAGGTCCCAAATGAAAGTCACTATGTACGGAAATAAATTTGATACAATTCAAACGATGTTTTAAAGTGCATAAAATCCATATGAGACGCGTCGTCACCGCGACTCTATGATAATTCCTTATGTATGCCATGATGTGTATGCCTTAGATACCTGAAAATACATTGCTAAAAGTGTCAACACAATGGTTGAGTGAGTTCATAGAGTTTATGTAAATGTTTAATACGACTACCACAAGTATAAATTATGTATGACAAATATGTCACAAAAATGATACAATTGCTTAAGCACATGACACCGAAGCTTGACGGATGTTCGCCCCAACAGAGTGTTTTGCCAAACAACTCAAATAATGATAATGAAATGAAATGCATCCGTTTGACCAGTTGGAATCCACCAACCCGGATGGAGGAGTCACCCTCAATAGATCTATCCACTCACCCTGGCTTCTTTCGGAATTAACGGTTCATGTTTATGAAATGGGGACATTTAACTGGCAATGAGGTAACTTAAGCAATGTAATGAATTTGATATACTAGGTATCGTAATAAAAATGATGTACAATGTATTCTCCCCCGTAGGTTTGAAATAAAGTAAAAACTTGAATAAATCGGGGCTATGAAAAACTCACCTGTTGCAATGATTATGATGACAAAAGTGGATACACTGAAATGAGGCGCAACCTCTAACCGTGACCTATTATGAATGGTATGTTCTATAATAAGTTATGATGTAATGTTATGCATGCAATTCGTATGATATCTATACCACTTGTGAATTTTTGAAAATAATGCTTATCGTTGAAAAATAATCTTATAACGTCTTGACCATTTTTAAATTACTTTACATGTATTTACGTTGAAATGATATCCTACGATAACCATTTAGTGATTTATTATGAAATTATAGCTTTTCGTCGTAAAATAATGTCGCTGAAAATTTCATGAAAGTGACTAAACGGCCTCGAAAAGCTAGTCGTAAAATGATGCACGTCGAGCGTTAGGAAACGAACTCAACGGTTTTGGGAAGCTTGTATCATTATCTCAAAGTTTTAGCATTTAAGTTTTCATCCTAGAGGTCTCGATTATGGAGAAAAATATAGGTAAAGTATGGTACTTGTATCCAAAATATTGTTTAAGTGTAGTTTTCGGCAAAGTTTAAGTGACTGTATTTTATTCGTTACAACTCCTTTTGACGAACGGTTGGACATTTTAGAAAATAGGCTAGGCGAACTTACTTTTACTAGAAGACATCATTTTTATAAGAAAAAGTACTCCAATTTAGTTCTCCAAATTAGTTCTCCAAATTTTGTTCTCCAAATTTAGTTCTCCAAATTTTGTTCCCCAATTTAGTTCTCTAAATTTAGTTCTCCAAATTTTGACTACTTTACAAACATTCTTGACCCGTTTTTGACTCGTAAAAAGTGGAAGTAATATGCTGAATTTTCTGATTTTTATAGTTTTCGTCGTCAAACTTGAAAAATTCATATCTTCTTCGTTATAACTCCGTTTTAACCCGTTCAAGCGACCACGTTTTCGTTTTAAAGTATATTTTCCAAATATCTAGCCCAAAAATTTTTACCTACTGTCGAGAATTCCAGAATTTGAAAATATGATCAGACCTCTAAAATAAGTTGTCGAAATGAGTTTTTCTCGCTCCAAACCTATTCTAACCAATTCAAACCAACTCCGAAGCTATTCTAATCCTACCATACACCTTCTTAGGGTGTCATGGGTTCCTAGACATCACTAAAAGTGATATGTTTCAAGGAGTAATTAATGTGATGATAATTATATATATATAACACTTAAAAACAATAAAAAGTGGTATAAACATCAATATGACTTGCATGTTTTTCTCAAGGATGATGAAATGAACATAAAATGAATATGAAAGATGAATATGAACATGAGATGCTTACTAGTAACTTGATGAGGTTAAATGAACAAGGTTAATCTTAACACCCTAGGTTTTTATTTCAAAACCTTACTTAAGAGTGTAACTAGATTGATATAAACGTGACTAGAAAAAATTTTGTGACCTCCTTCTTGTTCTTCAATGGTGGCCGGTTCTAGGGAGAAGAGAGGAAGAGGATATTTTGTTTTTCTTTTACACTTTGAGATATGTATGATCTATGTGTTGAGTATATATTAATTTTGAGTATTATACAATATAAGAGACAAGATATTTTGTAAATAAAGTGTGTGAGTCACCCTATATGGGTCGACATACATAAGAGAAAAAAAGACTAAGTGGTTTTGTTGTAGGTAAATATTTGTATATATAAGTAAATGTGTAGTTAAGTTAAGAATTATTAGTAACTTATATATATATTTAAGCATTTAGGGTAGCGTTAACTAAAAATAAATTTTAACGGATCAAAATAAAATATATTGAAGTCATAAAAATTATAAAAATACATTTCTTACAAAAATTGAGTGAAATAATAATTATCGTGTAGTTTTTACGATAACCGTCGTAATTATATAAATATAACAATTTATATACAAAATAAATTTAGAATACCGGGTAAACTAATAATATTATTTTTATAATCTTAATATGAGTATAAAAATATATCGGGATAATTTTTGGAAGTATCGGATCAAATGTTCAAAATAATTAATTTCGCGATAGCGTTTATTTAATAAGAAATTATACGTTTAATGTAAAATGCTAAACCATGCATGAACTAATATGATGATAATGATGCTAATAATATGTAGACTAAACCTAGTCTATATGAAATGTCCTTGATGATTGTTCATGAATTCGCAGCTAAACCACTAAGGTTACGCGAATTTGATACTCGTAAACCTAGTTTACGATAAACGATGAAATAGTGAAACTTGAATAGTGATTTTCTCCGGAAATGAATAGTGTTTCGTGAATAGTAAATTTTGAAATACGTTCTCGCAATATTACTTTGACTCCGAAAATGATGAATAGTAAAATTTTGAATAGTAACCGGTGAATAGTAAATTCCCGAGATGAATAGTAAATTTGAAAAATGACCTGAAATTGCGAGTTGTCACAACAAATATGAATTGATTCTCGATATAAAGGTTCCATATAGTGGTTAATTATCACCAGACTCCTTTGGTCAATTCATCATGGCCTACGGTTCTTAGATTCCTCACCAAGATGAACAGGTCACCCGGGATCATTCGGCAACCTAATAACAGTCATTAAGGGCCAAATCTACCTGATCTAATATGTGGAAACCCGGCCGTTAGGAACTTTGATTTTCCCTAACCTCTTAAATACCTCTACTTGATAGGTGATCATTTGGTCAGTTCGCACACGAAGAGTGGTTGTACTATGGCCAATTCCTTCCATACTTCGTAATCTATTAGACTGAGGTCAGTTGGTCATATCTCCCAGCCCTTTAGATACTAACAAGCTTATAATAATATCAAGACTGGCGATCTATGGTAAGACTAGTAAATGTCTATAAAGAAATAAACATAAAATCAATTAACATAGATGCAAACTTCAATTAATAAAATGAATTCATAGCATAAGTCCTAGAAAAATATAAAAGGAATTCAAACTCTAATACAATGGAAATTGTAGACGAGAACTTTGTTATTCAATGCTCCTAAGCCATGCTTCTTCTTATGTGTTTGATCTCCCCAAACCCTAGAAGGTTTGAGAAAGGAAAGATGATTAAAACTGATGAAATCTTCGACTATTTATAGGCTCGGATACTAGTTATGGCGTAACATTTATTAAGTAGTTACGCCGTAACTCTTCAAATCTTGTGCTTATCCATGGTTACGGCCTAACCTAAGCTGGGGGTTACGCCGTAGTCTATGTTAATCATATGCATTTCTTTTGTGACAGCGTAACCTGAGCTGATGGTTACGCCGTATCCTTTGTAAATTTGATGCTTATCCGTTGTTACGGTGTAACCTGAGCTGAGGGTTACACCGTATCTCTTGTCAAGTAAGCTGCATAACGTTCAGTAGTCATGTTACAGCGTAATTATAGCCTTTGTTACAGCATTTTACTAGCATTTTACTCATAATGTGATCATAAAGGGGGAAGTTAATGCTTAGAATATCATGACTATTTGATGTTATCACCCGCCGTGTATCTTACGCGCGTCTGAGGTCTGGGCCATAGCCAATTTTGTTATTGGGCTTACCGTAGGCCCAGGGTTTATAGTTATCTTATAGTTATTGGGCCTGAGCCCAACGTGTATATAGTGTGTATTGGGCTTAGTGGGCCTGTTATACATACTATTCGTCATCAAGTCCCCCCAGTCTAGTATGTGTACTAAGTGCGGATATTGTCGCGTGCGGTGGATGCTACTAGACTTAACTTGATTGAGCAACTCCTCTTTCCGTGCCTTTTTTGAAATGTTTTTCTGGTGCTTTCCTCTTTTTTAGGGGATTGCTACGTCATCCAGTCCCCCCTAGTCTAGCATATTTATTGCATGCAGATATTTTCGCGTGCGGTAGGTGTTTGCTAGACTTTGAGCTTGACGGAGACGTTTCTTTTTCTCATTCTTTTTTACGCGTCTGTCTGACACCTCCCTTTCTTTGGGAAGCGTTTCATGTGGCGTGGGCGCTTGTCAACTCTTCGTTTTCTTCTTTGATTTGACCTATTGTTTCACGAGCCTCTTTTTTACTCTTGATGTTGACCATTTATTTCGGTTTTCTTTGACACGTGTCATCATCCAGATTTAGGGTTTTCCTTAGTATAAATAATGCCCTCTTTTTGTGCCTTTATTTTACTTTCACCATCGCCGTTTTATTGTATCTTTTTTGAGAAGAAAAAGTTCCTTCATCCGTCCGCCCTTTATCCGTTCGCCATGAGTTTGATTGTTGAAATAAAGTGTAATAATCCTTGAGAGACATTTGGTTCTTTCCTTACGACTTACCATATTCCTTTGGAGGTTCATCCGAAGCTTCCTCCTCGCAGGTGTATGATGCACGAGTGTCCTACTGGGCAAATTGGTTTGTATACCCGCTTTTTTGATCTTGCAAATTTTCGTCTGCCTTTGTCTGTTTTCCTTGTGGATTTGATTAGGCACTATTGTATTAATATTTCCCAACTTTCAGTTCTCGGTGCGTGCATGATTTCTCATTTTGAGATCTTGTGTCGTACTCATGGCATTACACCAACTGTCGCTTTGTTTCGTTGCTTTTATGTTAATTCAAAGTCGAGAGGGTGGTTTTCCTTTAGTAAACGCGATGGTGTTCCTGCACTTTTACTAAGACTCTTTATTCTGTGAAGAATTAGAACGACCGATTTTTCTGGGTTGATTCTTTTGCTTGTCCTGCTTTGTTCCCGTGGCATTCTAATAAGAATGTTTTTAAAGATCCTGCTCCTCGCCCTGATGAATACAATGTTGACCATTATGATGTTCTTGCTGCCAACCCTTATCCCTTTCGCGCGTTCCCTGAGCCTTTTCTTTGTTGGGTTGGCTTGAGCCGCTATTATTCTTTGGATGAGGACGTGTACCCTGAGTTTCTTAATGATGATCAAAGTGGTGATTTTTGTATTTGTTCTCTCTATTTTTTATATGTCTTTCTTTTTTGTACAGTGATGAGTTTGCCCGAGTTTATTCAGTCTCCGGAACCTATGAAGGCTACAATGACTACGCGCCCACGTCATGAGGGGGAGCCTTCTATTATGGAAGTTGTTGTTCGCCGTACCGTGCCACTTATCCCCATTCTGAGGGTGAGTTGGAGGCTGAAGTTAATCTTCTTTTTAAGCCATAGGATGCTAGTGTTAATACTGGTGGTGGATCATCTTTTGAGGCTACGGGTTCTGATATAGGCCCTTCTACCTCTGGTCCTTTATAGAAAAGAAAAGAGGGTCCTTTGTTGCGCGTCCCAGAATCTTCTAGTCCTGCCAAGAGGTTTCATTCTGATTTTATACCAGGTCCGTCCAGTAGTAACATTCCTGTTGATGGCTTTCAGGCCCTATTGGCTAGTAATGTCTTGGAGGCTGAGTTAGGTTATATGGCCCCCCACACTGGGCCTTTCATTAATTCTTTTATCTCCACTACTCCTGAGCGTGAGGTTGGGTTTTCTGTTGGTTCTTCCCTCAGGCGTGAGCCTGTTATTGCGTCTCCAGAAAGGTTGGTTATTTCTTCTGATTCTAGTACCTCTGTTGCTGGGGCTGAGGTTACTTTTTGTACCAGGTCCGAAAATATTTTGGGTGTCGTTGCTACCACTATTGCTACAACTATCCTGGCTGCTGTCCCCATATTGAAGAATGTTTCTCCTTTCCTCAGTTCGTCCTCCGGCGGAGGGGCTAATCAGGATGCTGAAGATCTTGTTGGTCCTTCCGTTAGTCAGCCCTTGGCTGGCGATGCCCGAGCTTCTATTGGG
Source organism: Chrysanthemum seticuspe (assembly GCA_019973895.1). Classification (NCBI taxonomy): domain Eukaryota; kingdom Viridiplantae; phylum Streptophyta; class Magnoliopsida; order Asterales; family Asteraceae; genus Chrysanthemum; species Chrysanthemum seticuspe. Next base: position 184,592,326 of record BPTQ01000007.1, on the reverse strand, counting down.
TTTGATCCTCTGCAATCACATGAGCATTATCTTCCGGATTGGAAAGTGTCTAACGGATCTCTTCTTGACAATCCCTTAGACTGCCATGAATTTGTTGATGGAGTTGCCCCCCTGAGGCTTTCCTCCTTACTTCATGAAATGAGTCATGATCATTTGCTTTCAGGTTTCGACACCTTGTCGGCTCGTCATTTGTGCTTTGGTTCTGAGTTGCGAATACGCGCAGAGCGCTATTTGCAAGAGAAGGAGAGGTTATCCACCAGGTTGGCCATCAAGCTGACTTGATTCATGGGCTAGAGTCCCAATTGGCACGGGCTGAATCTGATGCTTCTAAGATGCTATCTCTTTGTGGCAAGTATCATATTTAGGAGCAGCTGACAAAGAAAATGAAGCGTTGCGTACCAAAATTAAAGAGCTGGAGTCTTCAGTTGTTGGTAAGGATGCCGAGCTTGAGTGGTTACAGTGTGTAAATTCTGCTCTTGAATCCCGCAACACTGAACTTGTTGGACAGGTTTTTTCTTCTGTTTCCCTTCTTCTTCCTTCCGCTCCCGCTCCCGCCCCCATTTTCAGGTACAAGTTTTGGAAAGTGAATGTTCGGACCTCCGCCCTCGTGTTTCAGAACTTGTTTGTTTACGGGAGCTCTTTACGAAGGTTGCCCTGTATTTGGAAGAGAAGCTCCACCCGTGTTTGCTTACCGCTGTGTCGGTTCACCGTTGGCTGTTGTCCGAAGGTGTCAAGCTTTCTGTGTCTAAGTGTTGGCGTTCGCAAGGTTACCTTGATGCACTGAGTGATGCCATTAGCTGTGATGTTGATAAAGGAATTCAAGAAGGGCTTGTCGCAGGGAATCTTCAATGTATGGCTGGTATATCTCTTTCCCGTGTTGAGGCCCTTAACCATTCTGCTGAGGCTGATTATGAAAACACTCTTCAAGTGCTCCGCGGTGTCGAATTCCCTTTTTTATCCTCCCTAGAGGCTCTTAAGGACTCTGCTTTTGAGGATGTCATGCGTTTAGTTCATCCTGAGGTATCCTCTGCTGACTAATCCACCATTAATAGGCAGCTTTACTTGGAGCAGTTGAGCATTCCTACTAAGCATTCTAGAAGTTGTTCAGCGAGCGAGTTTCCTCTTTCCGCTTCCATCAAAGGTTGTTTTGATAGAGCGAAAAAAACAAGGGAAGTTTATCTGCATGATTGGTTGGCTCTTGCAGATACTTGGTATTCCTTCATTAGCCCTATATCTGTGGAATCTTTAGTGGAATCAGTTCGTGTGCCTGTCTCTGAAGCATCGAACGCACTTGAGCATAGTGGCGATTCAAGTGGTTTTGGTGTGGATGGCTGTGTGCAGTCTGGGACGGACCCGTTTGCGAACCCTTCCGGCCAAGTGTAGTTTTTTGTAATGATACTTTATGTTTCCTATTTTTTGGCCTGCCGAAGCGCGGCACTTTTGTTTTTGTAGACATTCTATCATATGCATATTTCGTTGTTTCGAAACTTTTCAATGTTTTGCTATTTAATCTTCACACTGGTGTGCATATTCTAATAGTCTTTTTTGAATACTTGTGGGATATTCGCCCGATACTGGACTTGCAACATCTCTTATGTATCTTGAGTTAATTTGGAGGTTACTCAGCATTTTGTTATTCGGAATAACGTTGTATGCGTCGTGCCCACATGTATGCGCGTCTTACTTACATATGTTAATATTTTCGTTGTTTGAATTAAATGATTAGGAGTTTTTAAAATAAAAGATGGTGAAGGTAGCTAAGCTTCACCTTCTTTTTCATTCAATCATAAAAACATTACAACATAAAAAGATAGATTGTGACATTAACCCTCCTTTTGCGGAATCCGCGAGGGACAGGTTACTTACACTTGATGTATGTAACATCTCTTAATATTGCAAACATTCCATGTCCGTGGGATTGGATTTCCCGCACGGTCCTTCAGCTTGTATGCGCCTTTTCCTAGAGCTTCCGTGACTTCGTATGGTCCTTCCCATTTGGGTCCCAGTTTCCCTCCTTCTTCGGCATGGCTTGCATCATTGTTGCGGTGTACCAAGTCTCTTGGTTTGAAACTTGTGTTGCGGAATCTTGAGTTATAATATTTCTCCATTTTTGCCTTGCTTTTTGCTTCGCGTATTGCCGCTTGTTCCCTTCTTTCTTCAAGGAGGTCTAAGTTCATTTCCAATTCTTCGTCATTTTCTTCCATGTTAGCTTCTGTTGTCCTCCATGTAGGTGATGCAGGTTTTACTGACCAGGTTTTAATATTTATAAAGTCCCGTTATACCTATGGTCTACCCTAGTGCACTAACGGCCAGTGTACTCGGTCGTGTGTAGTGTAGTAATCGGTAAAGCCGAGGTCGTCCCAAGAGCTATGTGTGTTGGATTATTACTAAGTCTAGGTGTGACAGATTTAATATTAGTTTCGATAAGGAATTAATTATTAAACTACTAAAACAGAATAAAGCAAATAAAAGCAGGTAAATGGTAAATGGTAAATGGTAAATCAATATAGGAGAGTGGTGCTAACCTAGTTATTCCTCCTAGATAGTCATGTCTACGTCTACTTACTTCCAATTACTTCAGGTGGGGTCAAAGTCGAGAGGACAACATATGGTCAATTCGCCCTAACCTATCAGCGAAGATGCCACCACATGAGAAGTCAGGTGTCCCCTCATAAGTCCTGTTGTTCCTGGTCCCCTAAGCCAAGTCATTAAGTACCGCTACATGCTAGATCTATAATAGTGCGTACCCGGGCGTTAGCAACTTAAACACTCACCCCCTAATTCTTAAGTTCATCTAAAAGGTAGGTGATCAGTTGGTCAAATCGCACAAGTAGAAAGGGTTGTCAGTTGGTCATATCTTACCCTTCCCATCTCAGTCCGCTCACCTAGGGTCAGTTGGTCATATCTCCTAGGCAATTGGCCTCTACCGCCATTCAAAACTACCGAACCAAGGGTGGCTATTAATAAACTATGCATGCATACACTTAGAAATAATTATACGGAAGTAATGTAAACGCAAACAAAACAATTAAGGAATCATAACTAGGCCAGCACCAAGAGGTTCTTAGCCGCTCATATTAATCATACAAACCAATTCAATATTCAAAGGTACGAAATACATGAATTGAAAGTAAAGAAAATATAAAATGCTAATGCTTATCGTAGGGGAGTGATTTCTCCCTTGGAGACAGCTCCGTATGCTCCTCTAGACCTGCCTTGAGCTTTTTCCCACTTTCTCTGGTTGTTGTGTGTAGAATGGGATGATTAGAAATGCTAGAATTCATGGGGTATTTATAGGCCAGATCTGGGTTACGGCGTAACTATAACAAGAGTTACGCCATAACCTTCAATTCCTTCGTACATTGCACTAGATCTGCTAGTTACGGCGTAACCTTATTAGTGGTTACGCCATAGTCTCCAGTAAACTTGGTTACGCCGTAATTGATGAAATAGTTACGGCGTAACTATCCGCGGCTTGGAACCTCATTTGACGTAATATAGTTATGTCGTAGCCTTTGGGAAGAGTTACGCCGTAACCTTCTGATAAGTTGGTTTTCTGTGTCACGCAATAGTTACGGCGTAATGTGAGAGATGAGTTACGCCGTAACTTCTTCAAAATCAGCATACTATGATAATTCTTTAGATAATTCTCCAATTCCGCGTCTCTTTAGTTCCAATGCTCGTAATTTACCTGAAAGTGGAAAACAATGGAAAACAACCGTAAACCCATATAAATGATATAAATTACAAGCATTATTGGGGGAAATTGACACTTAATATTCAAGACTATTTGATGTTATCAAATATCCCCCCACTTGAACTCTACTTGCCCTCAAGTAGACCTTATTAGAATGATTCCTAAAAAGATATCTCCCATAACCTGGAAAATATAAGTTTACAAATCCCTTATGCTAGAATAAAACAAAGCCGAAAGCCTCACGAAAGCGGAACAAAACACTCTAATCTCTCAACTATTCTAAGTGTCAATTTCGGGGTGATCACTCAATCGCACAGTCATAGCATGTATTCTATCATAAGCTTGGCGGTTACATAAATCTCCACCACAAGAGTTAAGGGCTAAACAATTCTCGAAGGCAATAATGGTAGACACGACAAAGGTTAAGGGGTGACTCATCATTACTAACATGTCACGGCAAAGTTGAAAAAGTCAATGATACATGACCAAATCCATGGCCAAGACACCAAATATTGCTCGCTGCATCACCTAGACACGCTTCATGACTAAAGGGTAGGATAAGACATGGGATATATAAATGGTGTAAAAGAAAAAAATAAGCAGGTAGTCTAAATCTATAACCAAGTCATCATCACTTACCGTCCGCCCAAAGTTCAAACTTTAAAGTCAAGGAACCGGATCATGAAATATAAGGTAGATGTGTCATTAGAGGACGTCGTGATGGGCACACTACCTTTTCTCCAATGTTGGCATAATTACCAACTCCAATCTTCAAATGTGACCAAGGTGGCCTCCTCGATACTAAATCTATAAAGCTCATAACATAGTGCTTATAACATCGCACTTTACAATAACTAAACCATAACAACTTTTTTTTTTTCGAATCCTTTTTTTTCAACATAACAATAATAACTAAACATAATATCCCCCCACTTGAGATGAACAAAGGGAATTTGGGGGGTCTTCAATGATCTTCAGGAATGTTGTCGATGAAAGCGTGATTTCCGAACCTTTCCACTCGAACCTTGAACTTAGGCAAATGATGACTTCACAATCACAAATAAAGACTACAGGGTAGGCTAAGGTGGATAGGTGTATTGAAACAATATATCGGGTTAACAAAATGAACGGAATGGCTCAGATGGGTGTATCTAGGGGTATCGTGCACTAAAGGTGAGTGCAACAAAAGGGTTTCACATGGGGGTCGAGAAGTCGAGGTGACTAATCGAAAGACACAAAATGGTAGGCTATTTGGGTGATAATCCTATAATATTGCCTTCTAAAATTGAAAAGTCCAAATACATCAAGCTAACTCAACATACCTCGTCTATGGTCTCGAAATGATGCAAATGCCAAGTTCTAAAGTTTACATGCTACCGGCACACTCATAATTTGGTGGATTTAGGGTAAAATATAGGAAACGGATAAGGCTAATCTCACCATAATATATCAAGGGTTGTATGTGCTCGGCTAAGGTCTAATCTAGTTAGGTTAAGAAAAACATGTCAAAATTATAAAAATGGCTTAATTTTTCAAAATAAACTAGAAAAACGAGGGCAAAATAATGTTCAAGACATAATTCTACTCCCGTCCCCCCACTTGAATTCTACAAAGTCTCTTTTGTACTTAGAATTAAATAAAGGTGAAGATAAAAGTAGAATTAGAGCGAGAACTTCCCTGAAATTTGCTCCATAAAGAAAGAAGGCCCACGAAAAAGAGACGTGCCTTCGTATAAGCATCATGAACAAACTTCAATCCCTGAAATCACACTACCGACAAGCATAATTCTAAAAAGAAAAAAATTGAAAAATGAAAAATGAAAAACAAACCTAACTCACTTTCGTAGGAATCACGATTGCATTTAGCATATGCAACAAGCCTTTTAAACCACTTGGTGTCCGAAGTGGATGAGTGAAGTCTCGTGAGGGTTTACAGGGAACACACCCACAAAGTTCATTTAAAATACTAATACAAGGTTATTGTGTTTTAAAATGAAAGAATTAAAGCAGAGGAAGGTTATGTCATAACTCTTTTGAGGGAGTTACGCCATAACTAGCAAAACCTGGCATAAGGTCTAAAGCGAATGGTTACAGTGTAACCACAGAGATGGTGATAGATCTAAACACACTCCTTGTGTTGGTGATACTTTGAGTTATATTAATAAGCACGCGGAATATACTTAGTAATACTTAGAAGATGGTTTATATGATGTAATGTAAGTGAGAACAGAATAACACAAAGCTCCAATATTATTAAGAAATAATACGAGTGATCTTGCTTATCACTAGGGTTACACCTTGAAGCTTATATGAATAAAACGTACTCTAAGCAATGACCTAGGATCTCCTTTTATAGCACAAGGAGTCATTTACAAGATAAGTATAAACCTAACAATATAGAATATACATAAGATCTTTTCTATACTTATCAATACACAGATACATAACAATTATCCTAATAGCAGTGGTAATGTTGTATTGGCAGTGGTAATGGGTTTCCACTGCTAGTGTAATCTTTAGTAGTGCTAACCACAAGCGTATCAGTGGTAACTGTTAGCTTTATTCCCAACAATCCTCCCCTAAACTTATGATTTCTCTGCAAATCAATAAGTGTCTTTAATCTGAATCTTCTGTAAGGATTTGAGGAATTCTTTCAAACACTTCTCTTTCTCCTTAATTCCTGAATAACTCTTGAACATTGATCATGAGGCCTAAGTAACAATGCTCTGACCTTCTCATTATCTTCATGAACTCTTATTGCTGTACACAGCAGCACAGTGAGAGTTCCAGCTCTGAGTGGGTATTCTTTCTCAGCAAACATAAATGCATCAACTCCATCTGCTGAAGAAACATGATAGACTTCACATGAATCATAATAAAACCATTTAGTACCAGGACATGAACATGAGAATTTCCAGAAATCATCATTAGTATCTGGTTCATAGAGCCTTCTTAGATTAATCCATAACTGCATTTACTTCCTATCCTTAAGATCTTCAACATCAAACCTTTCTTGAACCAATCTCCACAAAGTATCCAGATCATGTCTATCACATACTTTGATGAGTTCTTCAAATTGAATGAATGATGAACTTTCACCACCTAGCCTTGTAATCATCCATGTTGGAGCAAAATTGCTAGCAGTAAACACTTCCCAATCAATGATAGGATATCTGACTTGCAGTGGTTCAGGATGAAAATCTTCTTCTTCTATCACAATCATTTCAGTCAATTGTTCTTCAGTGAATTTCTCAGTTGGAACTTCTTGTTCTTCAACAAACTTTGTCTTCTTATGTGTATGAGATTCACTTTCTTTAGCTTTTCGCGTCAGATGAGGATATCTTCTTTCTTCTTCTTTAGTGTTCATTGGAATAAAATCTTTATCTTGTCTTTGAACTATGTTAGGAATTGGAAATTCCATGTTAAAGAGTCGGTCACCCCAATAATGGTCTAGCATATGTTAGCTCATAGATTTGTCGATGTTTACATTATTTTAGTAGTTTATTAGTTAATTTGTAGCGTAGTTTAGTTTAGAGCAACACCGTGGAGGAAGGACGGGTCTTTACCCACTGTATACCTGATCCACAGGCCGATAGGAGGTCGTGTATTATGTAAGTATAAATACCCCTTCCATCCATGGAAAGGGTGTGACTTCTTTGAATCTAACCTTTTATTTTCTTAAGCAACTCTCTTCAAGGAACCTCCTCTCAACTCTCTTCATCTCTAAAATGGCTTTCTTATTTAATCACAATCCTAGACCACCTGAATCATCAAACAACATAAATATTAAGAACCAACAATTGGTACCAGAGCCAAGGTTGTGTTGTTTTGATGATCCGAATGGTTTTTTTTAAGCGGTTTATTATGCGGTTTGATACGGGTTGTGCTTGTTGATGGATATTTGTGGTTCGAATCACTTTGTTAAACTGTTTTACCAATATTGTGTGCTCAAATATTTTATCTTGAGGTTCCAATCACGTTGACTATTTGTGTGCTCAATATCTTGGTTAACAGTTTTTTTTAATTAAACATTGTATGTTTATCTTATGGTCAAAGTCCAATAATTTTTACAAAGTTTTAACTCTACTTTTGTGTCCATTTTTGTTGGTCCAAACTGTGGTAATATTTGTGACTTGTACCATACCATGAATATTATGTAGTAAAAAAAAAAGGTTAAAGAATCAGTTTTTAATTTTTTTTCTGGGTTTGGTGAAACTGGTCATGAGTCTTTCTTGATTGCGAGTTAGTTATTTTTGGATGCGAGTTGAGTTAACTTGCATGCGAGTTGACTGGAAAAATGTCCAGATTCATTGTGTACTAACTGGTATGCGAGTTGAATACTAGCTGGTAAGACGCGAATTGTTACTGGTCCAGATTCATTGCATCCTGGATGCGAGTTGACTATTTAGTCAACTGCGAGTAGGTATGGTCAAAAGCGAGTTGGGTAATGGTTCAGTTTCATGCGAGTTACTTAACTCGCATTTGTTCTTATTGCACTTTGCTATTGAGCGAGTTGCTATTGATTTAATGTCAAAAGCGAGTTGTCATGCTGCATGAATGGATGCGAGTTGTGTCTAAGGTGGTTTGACTATTGAGTCAAATTGAAGCGAGTTGCTAACTCTCATGGATGTGAGTTGCTTGATTTTTGAGTCAACTATAAAAGCGAGTTGGTTACGGGTCAAAAGCGAGTTGTGTTATTGAAAATGAAGCGGGTTGACTCAATATGGGTATGCAAGTTGACAATGATGATGAACTTGACCATGACTAAGACCAGATTAAACTCAAAACTCATTGACCTCCGTTACAACAACCATCATCGGTCCAAGTATATACTCAAATGACAAAGCCCAAGCAGATTATTGAACTCAGGCTCAACTCAAATCTATGTCCATCAAACATAACTTATACATCTTACAGATTCATTGCATCTACAAACATCATCTATCATACAACATCTCAGTCAATCTAAACTAATTCAATACCAATTCCTACGGTCTCCTTACATATCCTTTAGTTACTTGTGACTGAAAAGAGTAATTAAAACAGATCTCAGATTTTCTTCGTGTACTTGCCAGAGCATGTTAAACCTTTAAAGGTCATTCGAACACGAATGAAATATCATCATAAATCCTTTGAAGCGTTGCTTCAGTTATATATTCGAATGTAAAACAAAGGCGTATTAACAATTATGTTATCCCCTTTGTTTAATTCGTTCATAACATAATCAATACTTCTCACACAAGACTCAATCACATGAAGTATTTTGATCTCAGCTATAGTTTAGTGGTTATTACTGATTTATTGAGACTTTAAGGCCATTGATTTCTCCCGAACTACCTTTTTTTATTTCTCCGTCACGCTTATCAACCGCTTGTGAACGGTCAACCGTAACAGATGATAAAAGGGCGACAGCCCGGGAGAAAAATGCAAGTTTACCAAGGATTAAAATATCCTTGGATCGTTTATGTCCTGGTGAGGCGTGATATTCTGGTACAATGACTTGTGAGTTGTTGAAAAATAATATTAGTATAGGAAAACAGGAATCTGATTGACTAACACTGAATGTGAATAGTAATAGCTCTGTCACAGCTACGTTGTTAAAAACGTACAATCAGAAACCTAAAAACGTAAAAGATATACAAACATACGTTTAACTAAAACGTAAACGTATAAAAACAAAACGATTATAACTATAATAAGGATTTGCATGTCTTAGCGACTTAAATGCAAATTAAAAGAGATTAAAAAGTTAAAATCTATTAAATAAACGCTATCACTATTTTTACAGTTCGATGAACGTTTATGATTTATAAAACAAAATAACTTAAATAAACTATCTTAACTAAAACCTAAACTTAAATAACCTAAAAAGTGATCTAAAATGAAAACGCGCGATATTTACAAAAATTACGCGACTGCGTAAGCAAAAACGTAAAATTTATGAAATAAAAGGCCTACAAGTGTGAAAACAATATTTTTACAAAATATATGACAAAAGAAAATTTTACAAAAAAGATTTATATTTTTTTGAGTTTTATTTTTTTTATTATGAATTAAATAAGATTTTATACTAATTAAATGATTAAAAATATTAAAACTAATTAGAAAAATCTGAAAATTTTACAGAAAATACTTTATACTAATACTAAGATAAAAAAAAATACAAAACTTGAAAAAGCTAGCTTAAATGAGCTAGAAATAAGCACTTAGGCTCGTATAAGCTTAAAATGAAAAACGTGTATAAGAGATAGATAGTGCAAGGTTTAAACGAGAAAGACCCAAGGGCGCAATGGTTACAGGTACCCCCACTATCACTCTTAAAGGGGTGGAGGTCTCAGGTTCGAGCCTGCCTCCACCCTTTTTGCAAAAACATTTATTTTTGGAATTTTCTTTTTGCAAAACTTTATAACAACTAAAAATAATTAACTTTAACAAAACCAACTTTTTCAAAACATGGAAATAAGCTCTGTGGAAGCTTATTTCCACAACAGTTGGCTAAATAAGCCTAAAGCTTCCACATAGAAGCTAACATTTGTACTTAAAGCTTGTTTTGGGCTTTTCTATTATATAGAACTAGCATATATACATTACTTATATAAGTATATTTAATGAATTACAACTATACAAAATAAGAAATAAGCAAAACATGAGCTTAAGAGCCCAACAGTTAAGCTTTTGGCTTGACTGTTGGAGCTCAAGCTCCTAATGAGCTTGAAATAAGCTATAAAGTGGAAATAAAAGGGAAAAATATATATGTATAAGTATATTAGTCATATATACACAAGCATGTGAACTGAGAATCACTAATAAGCTCTAATAAGCTCATAAGCTCTTCCAGAGACATGCAGCCCCAAACACCCCTGCAGTCTTTTGTAATGGCCATTTGAGCTTAGTAAATAAGCTTCAAAGGCCAAAATAAAAGTTGAGGTTGCTAGATGGTCTGGGTGGCTTTCCAAAAAGCCCAAGCTCACCTAGTGGGATCCACTAGTGAGCTTGTAAGAAGCTCATCAAAAGTCATCCAAGTGACTATATGTGACTGGGTATCAGTATACTATATCAACATGGGACAAACTAAAAGCCTATTGCAGCCCTGTTGAATGAGCTGCAAGGTGAGATTTAAGCACATGATCATAAAGCTGGGTAGCTTGGCTTCCTAAAAAGCCAAGCCACAAAGACTAGTGATCACTAAGGAGCTTGGTGTGAGCTTGTGGAAATGGTGCAAGTTCATGGTTTGAACTGTAGGAATGGGCAAACACAAGCTCACAAGACTTATCCAATAGGCTAATAAGAGCTCTACAATCACTGCACTAGAGAATATGTTGCTCAGCTTTGTGAAAAGCTAAAGTTCACAAGCTCAAGCTTAGTTAGGAACTTTTTATAAGCTATTGGAAACAACTCCACTTCACTGTTTGCTTCAGTGAAGTGGATGAAATGGGACAAAAAGATTTTGGTGATTAAGCTATCTAAATAAGCTGAAAATGTAAAAACAAGCTCACAGATAATAAAAAGACTAGAAAGGCTACACAAATAAGTAAAATGCACAAGCTAGGGTCAAGTAATGAAGCTTATGCAAGCTCATTAACTTGACACCATAACTGTGGTGCAGGGCATGATAACAGAAAAAGACTAAAAATAAGCTAATGAACAAGCCATTTAAAAGCTGAGTAATTGTAAACTAATATTTTTGTAATTTACTTAAGCAGCTATATATTACTATCCCAAAAGGATTAAGGCTAAAACTTAATACTGAAACCTATAGAAAATTATACATTTAATTCAAAAACAGCTTATTTGAAAAATTGACTTTTTGCAAGAACATAAAGGTTTGACTAAAATGAACTTAGGATGTAATCTATAGACTGAATATGATATAATAGACTGTAATAAGATGATATTAAGCTGTGTTTACAAGTTTTAAACTAATTCTAAGAATCTCACAATCTAATTCTATAACAGTTAACTGTGTAAGAGAATTAAAAGGAGATTTGACTTTTAAACTAATAAGGACTGAATATTATGACTAGATTGAGCTATTAAGTACTATTGTGATACATAACAATAACAAACAACAACAGACACACACTAAAATTCTATTTTATCAGCAAATCCAAACAATCCTATGATTCTCATTTGTCATATGAACATCAAAGGTTTAAATGATTCTGAGTCTAAAACAGATTCCAAACATTATATTATAACATAAATAGACTAATTGAGCATAAAACTTCAAGAACTCAAGCAAGTAACACAGATTTGTCAAATATGCATTTTCAACTGATTTGTTTCAATTCTAGGCACACGTGATATTTAATGAACAAACTGCTAATATTAAACTCTAATAACATTATACAACAATAAATAAACATGATTAAACAGAAAATTAACAAAAATAACAATAAGAACAACAAAATCACTACTACCTCATTTTCATAGTGAAAAATGAAGTATTAAGCAACTCTGAAAACTTACACATAAACATACAAGTTTAAACTATAAAAACACTTAATAACTGCTAATGAACATAAAAACATAACATTAAAGTAAAGAAGGTACATGAACAGTAATATGCTAAAAATTATGAAAATGCTTACAAGTGAGAATAGGACTGAAACCCAGAACAAATGGACAAGGTTACACCTATCAGCTTACCAATAAGCTCCTAATACCCATAGAACTCCAAATTCAACCCTGCTTCATCATCTTCTTCATTTTCCCAAGATTTTTGATTATTTTTCCATTTTCTCTATTTTTTTGTATTTTCTAGTTTAAAAAGTCTAAGCTTGTTTAAATGTCTCTAAAAGCTTAAAAGCCTTGTCAGGAGCTTATATGGCTTAAGGAGTCCATAAAACAACTTCTTACCATGAAATTAAAAAGATTTGAAAATTAAAGGAAATAAAGCAAAACTTGAAACTGAATTTAAAATTGAAATTAAACTGAAATTAAACTTTCATTACACTAATTTAAGAAACATTACAACATTTAAAAGCTTAAAAGACATTTTTAACTAGGAAAGCAATAAAAACTATTACTACATGACTAAGGCTTGAGGCCAAAGTGCTTGTTTCTCTGTCTTTCTTCTTCTTTTTATAGTCTTTGAACTCCTTGGAGACCAAGAATTGAATCCCAACACATCCTGACCTTTGGTTTGGTCAAATTCATCTCAAACGTAGATATGGAATTTTGGCGCCAAAAATGAAATTGGTAACTTGAGGCAGTTTGAGATCATTAATTGTATCTTGGGGTGTTGTGGAGTGTCAGGGGACACAAAAGATGAAGTTTGGTGGGTTCAGAGGTCAAGTAGGGGATTTGATAGCAAAACAGAGTTTTTGTGAAAAAGGTGAAGTGTTGAATGGTGGGGAAGCATTAATTGGGTTTGGTTTGGTGTGGAGGTGGAGGGGGGATGTATTACAGCTGGGGAGATAAGGTAGGTGAGGTGGAAAGGTGGGAAGAGGTGGTGAAACCAGGTGGTTTCAGGTTTACAGGGGTGAGGGAGAAGGTGTACAGTGATGGCGGTTTAACTCTGTTTTAAAAACTGGGTTTGGGCTTGGCTGGGTATTGGGCTTAGTTATTATAAAGGATCAGTTTGGTTTATGTTAACAACAAGGACCAAAGTTGTAATATTCTGAAAGTTAAGGACTAAACCTGCAAATATTCCAAAGCTAATACAAGGGTTAGACTTGCCAAGTTTTAATTACCAAAGGACCAAATTTGTATAAAGTTCCATTTTTATAAGTCCAAGGACCAAAACTGTCAATTTTGAAACTTTAGGGGTCAAACTTGTAATTTTACAAAAGTTTACCATAAGGACCAATTTTGTCATTTATTAATAGTACAAGGTTTATTTTTGATAAATTTCACTTTTTTAAATTAACCAAGGACTATATTTGACATTTTCCAAACTTGAGGGACTAAAGTTGTCATTTTGTGATTTTTAAACTTTAAAAGGTTTGTTTTGACAACTTTTGAATCTCATGAACCTAAAATGATATTTTACAAGTTTTTGACTTACCAGGGACTGATTTTGACAACTTTTATAACTTGGGGGACTAAAACTGCCAATTATGCAAACTTGATACGTTTTTCACCAGATTTTGATGTTTTTGCATTTAAAACATATAAAACACTTGTTTGTGATATTTTTATCATTTTGATGTGTTTCTGAGTGTTTTCAGATGTTTTTGGCATTCTAACAGTATAAAAATGATGAGTATTTAGACACTCATCAATCCCCCACACTAAGATATTGCTAGTCCCTAGCAATGATTTATGAAAAGTTAATGGATTTTATCTCTTTACCAAAAGCCATTACTTCTGGAGTAGCCAAATGTTTCAGTTCAAGTAAGAACCTTGGTACAATGATAACCAAATGATTTTGAGCAAATCATAAGCTATAAACGGATTTGATTTGTCTTTACCAGAAGCCGTTTGCTTCTGGACTAGCCAACTCTTAGATAAATTATCAATATTATCTTTGGTGAGTCGATTACCAATTATGGATTTCCAACTGCCTTTACCACAAGCCATAAACTTGCGGGCTAGCCAGCTTTTCACTAATTAAAGATATGGTGAGCTGAACACCATACAATTTTGGGCAAATTGCAAGCCATAAACGGATTTGAGATATCTTTACCAAGAGCCGTTTGCTTCTGGATTAGCCAATCCTTATGTGGGTTAGACATGGTGGACTGATTACCATTTGTTGTGTTTAGTACATAGTACTTCCACTAAATAAAAAAATTTTAAAATTTGGCCATTTTTGGAGAAAAAGGGACTAAAAGGGTACATTTATGATCAAATTCGCCAGAATTTCCCCCCCCCCCCCCCACACTTAGAAATGAATATTGTCCTCAATATTCAAAACTAAGTAAGGTAAACACAACAATTATTTTATTTTTTCTGTATTTACAATTTTCAAAGTTTTTATATATACAACAGGTGGGTTATTACCCCCACACTAGGTGGTAGAAAGGGGAAAAAGACAGAAATATGGGTGAAAACCCATATTGTGTGGCTTGTTTTTGATAACCAAGTCACTAGCTTGACTTGACCCCGAATTAAATTGTTCATGGGGAACTGAGTGGGATTGCCACTCAAAGAATGGGTGAGAAATTGGAGTGGGATTGCCACTCACAGAATTATGAATAATCATCACTAAGATGAGTCTAAGAATCTTAGAAAGAAACTCAGAAAAGGCGAGAAGAATCTTTTGATTTTTGATTTTATAAAAAGAAGTGGAAAATATTTTTGTATTTTTGAAGTTTATATATATATGTACAAAAGAAATTCCTAACAACCGCCCCTCGAAAGGGAATCTGGGTTTGACAGAGCTCAGCAACTGTAAACAGTCAACAACCAAATGTTGTAACTGAGGGACTTATCAAACTGGGCAAGTTGTGTGCAAAGGAAAAAATGTTTTTGTATTTTTTAACTTTTATATATATACACAAAGAAATGGCTAAAAAGGAAACCTAAATGAGATTTTTAATACATGATACTGATTTAAACCTAATCTATCACATTCCAGGAATTATACTAAGCACAGTAAATCCTTTTTTAGTGTAAACATGGTGTTTAGCCAAAATTTAGACCTAGGAATATCAAGATTAGGAAAATTGATAGTCAAATGCAAATCAAAGCACAGATAGATTTCAACCATAAAATCTTTTTGTATTTTATATTGTTTATATGAAATGAAATATATGTAATTTACATACAAAGGATAGGTATTTCAACAAAGTACAAAATACAAGTCATAATACGCAGCTAGCCTCCCCGGCAGCGGCGCCAAAATTTGATTTCTCCCGAACTACCTTCTTTTATTTCTCCGTCACGCTTATCAACCGCTTGTGAACGGTCAACCGTAACAGATGATAAAAGGGCGACAGCCCGGGAGAAAAATGCAAGTTTACCAAGGATTAAAATATCCTTGGATCGTTTATGTCCTGGTGAGGCGTGATATTCTGGTACAATGACTTGTGAGTTGTTGAAAAATAATATTAGTATAGGAAAACAGGAATCTGATTGACTAACACTGAATGTGAATAGTAATAGCTCTGTCACAGTTACGTTGTTAAAAACGTACAATCAGAAACCTAAAAACGTAAAAGATATACAAACATACGTTTAACTAAAACGTAAACGTATAAAAACAAAACGATTATAACTATAATAAGGATTTGCATGTCTTAGCGACTTAAATGCAAATTAAAAGAGATTAAAAAGTTAAAATCTATTAAATAAACGCTATCACTATTTTTACAGATCGATGAACGTTTATGATTTATAAAACAAAATAACTTAAATAAACTATCTTAACTAAAACGTAAACTTAAATAACCTAAAAAGTGATCTAAAATGAAAACGCACGATATTTACAAAAATTACGCGATTGCGTAAGCAAAAACGTAAAATTTATGAAACAAAAGGCCTACAAGTGTGAAAACAATATTTTTACAAAATATATGACAAAAGAAAATTTTACAAAAAAGATTTATATTTTTTTGAGTTTTATTTTTTTTATTATGAATTAAATAAGATTTTATACTAATTAAATGATTAAAAATATTAAAACTAATTAGAAAAATCTGAAAATTTTACAGAAAATACTTTATACTAATACTAAGATAAGAAAAATACAAAACTTGAAAAAGCTAGCTTAAATGAGCTAGAAATAAGCACTTAGGCTCGTATAAGCTTAAAATGAAAAACGTGTATAAGAGATAGATAGTGCAAGGTTTAAACGAGAAAGACCCAAGGGCGCAATGGTTACAGGTACCCCCACTATCACTCTTAAAGGGGTGGAGGTCTCAGGTTCGAGCCTGCCTCCACCCTTTTTGCAAAAACATTTATTTTTGGAATTTTCTTTTTGCAAAACTTTATAACAACTAAAAATAATTAACTTTAACAAAACCAACTTTTTCAAAACATGGAAATAAGCTCTGTGGAAGCTTATTTCCACAACAGTTGGCTAAATAAGCCTAAAGCTTCCACATAGAAGCTAACATTTGTACTTAAAGCTTGTTTTGGGCTTTTCTATTATATAGAACTAGCATATATACATTACTTATATAAGTATATTTAATGAATTACAACTATACAAAATAAGAAATAAGCAAAACATGAGCTTAAGAGCCCAACAGTTAAGCTTTTGGCTTGACTGTTGGAGCTCAAGCTCCTAATGAGCTTGAAATAAGCTATAAAGTGGAAATAAAAGGGAAAAATATATATGTATAAGTATATTAGTCATATATACACAAGCATGTGAACTGAGAATCACTAATAAGCTCTAATAAGCTCATAAGCTCTTCCAGAGACATGCAGCCCCAAACACCCCTGCAGTCTTTTGTAATGGCCATTTGAGCTTAGTAAATAAGCTTCAAAGGCCAAAATAAAAGTTGAGGTTGCTAGATGGTCTGGGTGGCTTTCCAAAAAGCCCAAGCTCACCTAGTGGGATCCACTAGTGAGCTTGTAAGAAGCTCATCAAAAGTCATCCAAGTGACTATATGTGACTGGGTATCAGTATACTATATCAACATGGGACAAACTAAAAGCCTATTGCAGCCCTGTTGAATGAGCTGCAAGGTGAGATTTAAGCACATGATCATAAAGCTGGGTAGCTTGGCTTCCTAAAAAGCCAAGACACAAAGACTAGTGATCACTAAGGAGCTTGGTGTGAGCTTGTGGAAATGGTGCAAGTTCATGGTTTGAACTGTAGGAATGGGCAAACACAAGCTCACAAGACTTATCCAATAGGCTAATAAGAGCTCTACAATCACTGCACTAGAGAATATGTTGCTCAGCTTTGTGAAAAGCTAAAGTTCACAAGCTCAAGCTTAGTTAGGAACTTTTTATAAGCTATTGGAAACAACTCCACTTCACTGTTTGCTTCAGTGAAGTAGATGAAATGGGACAAAAAGATTTTGGTGATTAAGCTATCTAAATAAGCTGAAAATGTAAAAACAAGCTCACAGATAATAAAAAGACTAGAAAGGCTACACAAATAAGTAAAATGCACAAGCTAGGGTCAAGTAATGAAGCTTATGCAAGCTCATTAACTTGACACCATAACTGTGGTGCAGGGCATGATAACAGAAAAAGACTAAAAATAAGCTAATGAACAAGCCATTTAAAAGCTGAGTAATTGTAAACTAATATTTTTGTAATTTACTTAAGCAGCTATATATTACTATCCCAAAAGGATTAAGGCTAAAACTTAATACTGAAACCTATAGAAAATTATACATTTAATTCAAAAACAGCTTATTTGAAAAATTGACTTTTTGCAAGAACATAAAGGTTTGACTAAAATGAACTTAGGATGTAATCTATTGACTGAATATGATATAATAGACTGTAATAAGATGATATTAAGCTGTGTTTACAAGTTTTAAACTAATTCTAAGAATCTCACAATCTAATTCTATAACAGTTAACTGTGTAAGAGAATTAAAAGGAGATTTGACTTTTAAACTAATAAGGACTGAATATTATGACTAAATTGAGCTATTAAGTACTATTGTGATACATAACAATAACAAACAACAACAGACACACACTAAAGTTCTATTTTATCAGCAAATCCAAACAATCCTATGATTCTCATTTGTCATATGAACATCAAAGGTTTAAATGATTCTGAGTCTAAAACAGATTCCAAACATTATATTATAACATAAATAGACTAATTGAGCATAAAACTTCAAGAACTCAAGCAAGTAACACAGATTTGTCAAATATGCATTTTCAACTGATTTGTTTCAATTCTAGGCACAAGTGATATTTAATGAACAAACTGCTAATATTAAACTCTAATAACATTATACAACAATAAATAAACATGATTAAACAGAAAATTAACAAAAATAACAATAAGAACAACAAAATCACTACTACCTCATTTTCATAGTGAAAAATGAAGTATTAAGCAACTCTGAAAACTTACACATAAACATACAAGTTTAAACTATAAAAACACTTAATAACTGCTAATGAACATAAAAACATAACATTAAAGTAAAGAAGGTACATGAACAGTAATATGCTAAAAATTATGAAAATGCTTACAAGTGAGAATAGGACTGAAACCCAGAACAAATGGACAAGGTTACACCTATCAGCTTACCAATAAGCTCCTAATACCCATAGAACTCCAAATTCAACCCTGCTTCATCATCTTCTTCATTTTCCCAAGATTTTTGATTATTTTTTCCATTTTCTCTATTTTTTTGTATTTTCTAGTTTAAAAAGTCTAAGCTTGTTTAAATGTCTCTAAAAGCTTAAAAGCCTTGTCAGGAGCTTATATGGCTTAAGGAGTCCATAAAACAACTTCTTACCATGAAATTAAAAAGATTTGAAAATTAAAGGAAATAAAGCAAAACTTGAAACTGAATTTAAAATGGAAATTAAACTGAAATTAAACTTTCATTACACTAATTTAAGAAACATTACAACATTTAAAAGCTTAAAAGACATTTTTAACTAGGAAATCAATAAAAACTATTACTACATGACTAAGGCTTGAGGCCAAAGTGCTTGTTTCTCTGTCTTTCTTCTTCTTTTTATAGTCTTTGAACTCCTTGGAGACCAAGAATTGAATCCCAACACATCCTGACCTTTGGTTTGGTCAAATTCATCTCAAACGTAGATATGGAATTTTGGCGCCAAAAATGAAATTGGTAACTTGAGGCAGTTTGAGATCATTAATTGTATCTTGGGGTGTTGTGGAGTGTCAGGGGACACAAAAGATGAAGTTTGGTGGGTTCAGAGGTCAAGTAGGGGATTTGATAGCAAAACAGAGTTTTTGTGAAAAAGGTGAAGTGTTGAATGGTGGGGAAGCATTAATTGGGTTTGGTTTGGTGTGGAGGTGGAGGGGGGATGTATTACAGCTGGGGAGATAAGGTAGGTGAGGTGGAAAGGTGGGAAGAGGTGGTGAAACCAGGTGGTTTCAGGTTTACAGGGGTGAGGGAGAAGGTGTACAGTGATGGCGGTTTAACTCTGTTTTAAAAACTGGGTTTGGGCTTGGCTGGGTATTGGGCTTAGTTATTATAAAGGATCAGTTTGGTTTATGTTAACAACAAGGACCAAAGTTGTAATATTCTGAAAGTTAAGGACTAAACCTGCAAATATTCCAAAGCTAATACAAGGGTTAGACTTGCCAAGTTTTAATTACCAAAGGACCAAATTTGTATAAAGTTCCATTTTTATAAGTCCAAGGACCAAAACTGTCAATTTTGAAACTTTAGGGGTCAAACTTGTAATTTTACAAAAGTTTACCATAAGGACCAATTTTGTCATTTATTAATAGTACAAGGTTTATTTTTGATAAATTTCACTTTTTTAAATTAACCAAGGACTATATTTGACATTTTCCAAACTTGAGGGACTAAAGTTGTCATTTTGTGATTTTTAAACTTTAAAAGGTTTGTTTTGACAACTTTTGAATCTCATGAACCTAAAATGATATTTTACAAGTTTTTGACTTACCAGGGACTGATTTTGACAACTTTTATAACTTGGGGGACTAAAACTGCCAATTATGCAAACTTGATACGTTTTTCACCAGATTTTGATGTTTTTGCATTTAAAACATATAAAACACTTGTTTGTGATATTTTTATCATTTTGATGTGTTTCTGAGTGTTTTCAGATGTTTTTGGCATTCTAACAGTATAAAAATGATGAGTATTTAGACACTCATCAGCCATGTCACATGAAAGAACAATTGCATCATAGATCAAAACTAAGCTTTTTGACAATATCCGAATGAGTAGAAATGAATTTAACAAAATTGTTAAATCAAGACTATGATTCGTTTAAGCCTCAACAATGATATCTTACCTCGACCTGAAATTATAAGGGGTCTCGTTTGCATCTCACAATCATCAAATCATCCCTGTGGCTATGTCTTACCTCGCCCATTTGCCATCCCTGTGGCCTATTCGAAAACTTAAACCATCTATGTGGTTGTGACTACATCAAGCCATCCCTGTGGCTTGATAAGATAAAGTGTTATGGGATGTGACGTGAAGAAAAATGAGGGACGAGCAGATTATGTGGTGTGATAAGGGTTTGAGTTGAGGTGAAAGGGGGCGGACTTACATGTGAGCAATTTTTAGGGTTTGGTGGTTAAGAGATACTGATCTGATGGAGGGTGGCGTTATTTTGAGAGATTGTTAGGTTTAAGTGTGTGATTGTAAGGCTTTTATAATCCGGTTTATTAGGGTTGGAAGGATTTAAACGTTCGTGATAATGGGCCTCATTATATGTTTAAGGGGTATGGTAACTTAACTAGTATGATGGGCCGACCATTTATCTATCTAACAAGGGTTGTGTTGATTCGATTATGGGCCTATTATCAGATTTATTGATATCTCGTGTGGGCATATGACTTTGGTGCATGTTCGAATATTGCAATGGGACTTGATATGAGATGATGAGGTTTGGATTATGATGTGGATATTATGTGATTCGTTGAGGTAATTAGATGGTGATAAGATTCGGTGGGATTGGATATTTTGGCACTTTGGTTTATACATTTTCACGGAGAATATAATGTCTCAACTTAAATCAAAGGTTGAACAAAGTTGACCACGGGATTGTTTATACGATATTTCTATTTGGGATTTGAAGTGAGGTTTTCCGGGCGCATTTACTTATTTCGTCTTCTTTCTTTCTACCCTTCCGCGAAGATGACTTGTTTGAGCATTTATTGAGTGTGATAAAGACTTGGCTATCTAGTTACTTTGGTGATTCCTTCTTGCTTAACCCACAACATAACTATCACTTCGGTGTCTCACGCAGTTGAGGATACGTCAAGAGGTTTTGTACATTGGGTACACCGTTTCTTCTTCACAAGGATTAGTACAAGGTTAAGTAACAAATCTGGGGAATTCTACTTCATGAACAAGTTTGGTATATCGGGCTTACTTCTCCATGTGGTCACAGCAATTGCCAACAGAATACGTGAATGATGTGTTTACCAAAGGGTTGATTGGTTGTGATGTGATCAACAATTCTCATGATATATTCGTCGCCACTGAATGTCAATTATACTTCACAGTCTAAGCAAAATCTTTCAAGAATCCTCAACGTCAGTCGTAATCTTTCAAGATGCTTGCTTATGACAAGAACTTTTCGTACAAATGGTCGTACAAGTTTATGATGCTTCCGAAAGTTCGAAACCATCATGGGGGAGAAACGTGTACTTTGATGGTTTACGGTCAACCTCAGGGGGAAGTAGTTTTTACTACTCGACTTAGTGTGGTTTGTGAAGTTGTCTTCATTTAGGTAAAGAATTGTTGATGATATTGTTGATGCTGGATTATGAACCGCTGATGAACCGCTGCATGTTCCCCTAAAACAAATATTCACCGAAACCAAGGTTGTCATAACTCATTCAAGCTGACATTGTTTACGGTTTTGTCTTGATTTTGTAAAATCCCGCGAAAGAACCTATTTCTCGGTTTAAATCATAGACTTTTAAAATCCCGTGACAATGAAAACATCCTGGTTAAAGTAATGACCATTTCCGGATCTATCTTACGGTTTATTCTTGGTTTTGTAAAATCCCGCGAAAGAAACTATTTCTCGGTTTAAACTATAGAATTGTAAAATTCCGTGTTGATGGAACCATCCTGGAGAAAGGAAATTGTTTTTTGGAATCTTATCTAATGCTGGTGATACCGTTTCTGCTTCTAAGAAGGGATAAAGGGTGTACTTCATGAATTGGATGGGTGTTTGGATTTTCGTCATGGCAGTTTGGTTATTACATGGTTTTACGGGGTTATGTGCTTTTAACCATGGTCGGGATGAAACCATTATCATAATTCACTTAAAATGTCAAAGGAGGCTAGATTTGAGCTTTTAATCAAGAAGATGTGACAACTGAGTTAATTCACTATTGTTTATTTGAGGTTGAAGGGCGAGTGTACTTAGTATCTGAAGGTATCGGGGATGGTTGGATGAAGATTCTTCATGATCCTTGTTCGAGCTTATTATCAAAAACGAAGACTTGGAAATCTAGTTATTGTTGGGTGACTTTTACCTTTTCTTTTACCACTTGGGGGAATTGGGCTCTTATCACCTCAAAATAACTATCACTTTAAGGAGTTACGTTGTAGTGCTCAGTGTCACATTCAATTGTGGATCTTCAAGAGGTGAAGTACGTCTTATACTTGATGGTTGGTTGGATGAAGAGTATAGAGTACTTAGAGATTCAATGGAGGATGAAGTCTCGACACCGCTCTTTGTTACATATGTGCAAGTATAAGTCACGAGTTCGGGTTAGTTTACTTCAGGGTCAAATTCATCATATTGGGTTTTCCCCATCAGCTGTCACTACAAAGAGCCTACTGAATGATAATGGGGTTGATTATAAGTTTGCCAAGAGTAGATGAAAAGAGAGAGATTCATGACGTCTGTTGTGACACACGGTAAATTTTCACCAAAATTTAACTGATAATTAGTAATTCATTTTTACTAAGCCAAATTTATTAAGCATGCATAAGCTTTGCCTGAGCATTTGAGTAGATAACTCGCATACAATAAAAATTTCACCACTCTTGCATTCATATCATTTTATGAATATGTCATTTTGTCTTATAATTTAAATTGTAAGACGAGAGGTTATCTCGTCTTCCCCCAGTGACTGACACTGCACGCGTACCGACACTATGATAAGGGTTTGATAACACGAATGACAAACACCGTAATGAAAAATATTACAAAGATAACAATATCTCCGATACGTGACCATAAGATATTACACCTAAAAGTTATCAAACAATGATGCCTCGGTCACAATGTAATATCGCAGGACATAAAGTATATAACATACTTACACTTAAACATGAACTTTTATAAGACTCAAATACAAGTAGAACACAAGTACATGCACACAAAATAAATTATAAGTATACATTACATGTACCCTCACTTTTACTTACATTACCATTTTAGACCTTTATTATTATTACACTTATAATACATTTACAAGAAAAGAATTTATAAAAATTAGATATACTCTCCTTGTTTTTCTCTTCCACTCACGACAAAACCAAGGACCAGGAAAAGCAAAAGATATCAAAATCCATCTTCAACCTCTAGCTTGTACTCCCATCCTAGGCCGAATCTTCTAAATGGAGATAAATCAACACCTTCATCCAACATACCCATCTCTCTCATACCCAAATCCATGTAAAACTTTGCTTCCCAAATCTCCATAGATGCGCCACTACCTTCGAAGGAATCCAAGGAGGATCAAAGTAAATCACAAGAGAGAAGTAAAATCCTTTCACCACTCTATCACTTATGTCCAAAGATTCGTGGGTCTTGGAAGTAAGCCATTTTTGGCTTCAAACAAAGTTTCAAGATGAAAAGAGGTGGTCAAAGGCTCCTCTCTTAACCTCTTCTTAACAAGTTTATCTTGCGACAATTAGTCATATACTTGTCGTTATCCTTGGTGCTAAGTTGTTCGGCTCGAAAGTGAACTCATTTCGAGACCTATGACACCATCAGTCAAGCATGTAAGCTAATAACTAGGAACTTTAGTTTCACAAAAAATTTTGATATCTTGGTTTAGATAGGTGTTCATCTTGATGAGAAACTAGTTTTATGTCTTTCTTTTGTTGGCCTAATCCTCATTCGTGATGTTATAGTCAAGACGGATAGCCAAGATGTGTTCGAGCACATTAGTCGTGACCTGATTGTAACTCCGAGATGATGGCAGTTTTACTCAAACTCTCTACCCCTCAAATGTACCTTGACTACATTTTCTTTTTTTTTCTTTTCCTGCGTTAATCATTCCTCAAGTCAAATGCAAGAGTACTCTTTGACTAGTTTAGTAGCAAAAGCTGCTAACAGAAACTGATGGGCCACAGCCCATTTTACCTCAAGGATTACTTGAACTCCTATTGGGCCAAGCCCCATTCGTGTACCCAAGTCGCTGGGCCACAGCCCACCTGCGGTTTTGAATGTTGGTTTAAGTAAATGAAACGCGTCAAGTATACCGGAATAAACTACAAAGCTAAACTCATTTGTCACATATTTGGAGATTTCGACTTTGGTTATGTACACTTATATCGACGAGTAAAACAAGAGTAAAGGCATACAAACAATGAACCAAGTGTCTAAAAATGTGAGTCATATAATAAGGTTTACGTAACTGACTTAACGACAATGTGTAGACAAATGTATGTCAAGTGAACGTCCCATCGAAACTATATATATATGGAACGAGTTTGTTAAATAAATAAGATACCACTATATTATTTTCTAGTCCATTAAAAATTGATGACTTTAAATTTCACTTGAGCATTTTCCTAAATACAATTAGAAAACAAATTATAATTTTGACAACACCATTTTGTGTCAACTTAAAAAAAAAAGGTATATATACATTTATATACTTACTAATGCAACATTTTAATTATTTGTTTTTAATTCGAACTTTGGATTTTAGAACCATACTAATATGAAAGGAGTATATATACAATCATATACTTACTAGTAAATCTCTTAAATTATTTTTACAAACTAACGGTTGATTTTAAAATCATTATATAAGAATAATATTAATTGCACCATTTTAAGTAAGTAATACTTAAAAAAGATGAACTAAACATTGCCCTCCTTATCTAGGTTGTGTGTCGGTGCCGTTTCACAACAATCACTAATCCCACATTTCGGATTTTGCACATTTGCTAAGGTGAGTTTCATAGCCCCACTTTTACTTGATAAATTGTTTTATACATTTTGGGGTGAGAAATATGCAAAACATTTTATGGACCAAAACTATTACATGATTACTATTACGTGGTTTAGCCTAAGCCCTTATGTCCCTAGAGAATGCCCTTTTTCATGAACCGTCAATTCCCCATTGGGAAACGCGAATGTTATAAATAGATCTATTGAGGGTGACTCCTCCGTTCGGTTGGCCATACTTAGGCCAAGGCGAAACGTATACCATGTCGGAATCAAGTGTTGAGGGATAAAACACTTGCTATGGGCCGCTATATTGTATGACATCTTTTAGCATACAGAAACTGTCTTAGTATCGGTTGCATGAACTTAGAGCTAACGTAATAGACATTCATACATATATCATTATATTCGTTGTAATGATTATATGCCTTTACTGATGGTCCAAGCTTACTATTTTAAATTAAACCTATGAACTCACCAGCTTTTAGCTGACCTTTAGCATATTTTCTCAGGTGTTTAAGATTTGTTCATGAAGGCAAGGCAAGAAGCGGATGTATGGTCGTAGTAGTATTAAAGAAGTGTTTTTACACAAAAAATGATGTTTTTACATTGGGACCACTAAATCTAATGGGATGTACCCATTTATTTAAATTATGTTGTAAGACAGCGTTTTAAAACTATTTTATAAAATCAAACGGCGTATGTATTCCGTTCTTTATTACTTGTGTTATGATTCACCAATTCCGTAACGCTCCCGAATAACACGTATGCTTCCGCTAAACAAATTTGGGGGTGTTACATCTGTTCACATCAGTTCAGGCCTCGTACTCTAAAAAGAGAAATCTTCTCTATTATGACCATTCTCATCAACATGCTTCATACTTTTTCCATGCGCTTCAGTCATCAAGTGAACCGGGATACCATTGATTGTTTTTCTTATTCCACTTGCTCAACTATAATGACGATGGCGACATCATGTGCTAATTCTGCGAGGGAGAAGTGTGAATAGAATACTTTTGGATGATTTCACTTATTTAGTCAAGAATGGCATCTCCGTATGCAATTCTTGAGGGGGAGAAGAAGTGTGAATTTTTTGCATTGTTGATTGATATTTGAGAATATAAATGGTCATACGGCTCTAAACTCATATAAGAACCGAGCTTCTTCTTATCGGGTCATCTTCACATGGAGTTTTTCTCGTCTAAGAGCCGTTGGTTGACATCTTCACTCGGATTGATGAGTTTATCGACAAAGTGCTTCCGGTTAATGTGTCACGTATACATCAACATGATGATTCCGAACAATCTCTCTGTTCTTGTTTGATGTGATTGGTAGTTTGGTGTTACCATCTTGTGTGTTCGTTGCGGCCTGATTGTTGATTTCCTTGATGAACATCTTTCTGTTCTTGTTTGATTGGGAGGGATTTTAGTTAAGGGGATTTGCAAGATGTAAGTTAATTGGGATGCTTTTTGGTGGGATGCTTTTTGGTGTGAGTTGAAGATGTTAACTATCTATTCCCCAACTGCACAATCTTGAAGAAGGTCGAGTCTACAGTCTGTTCTACATTTTCTGCTACATGTTAGAAGACTAAAGACGAGTTGAATTTAACGATCTAAGGACTTCTTCTTAATCTGGGCATCTATCAAACAGATTGTCAGTTTAGGGGAGAGCACTAATTGGGAGAGAGTTATAATTCAGATTCAATCCCCAATTAGACTTGCTCATATTCTTTAGCAGTGACTCCTCGAGACGTTGTTATTGACTATTTCTCGTATTGGACATTTGACACAAGTTGATTACTTCGGAGTTAATCATTTATCAATTATTTGAGATTGAAGTTGACTTTCACAAAGGCATGTTCTTATTTGATAACTTGCTCGGGCTTAAGAATTTAAGTTGAAGACTTGGTTTATCTAGTTACCAGCAGTCGAGGTGGATGGTTGAAGACCTGGTTAACTATCACTATTAGGAGTTACTTTGTTTTACTCAGTGTCACACGCATATGACGGTGTGGATAATCACAAGAGGTGTTAATGTCTCATACTTTGTTTGGGTAGTGAGTACTTAGAAATTTGCTTGAAGCATAAATTCTCGACACCGTTCTTCCATCATTAGGTGCAAGCTTAAGATACAAATATGGGGAAGTTGACTTCAGTTTCAAGTATGGTATATCGGGTTTTCTTATTCAGTGGTCACTTCAAATTGTCTACATAAGGGTTGATAAAAATAGTCAGAGAGAGTCTTCAGCAAGTTGATTCTCACAAGATTACATGTGTTCTTCTCAAAAGATTTCAAGTATACGGGCTTACAATGTTGCTGATTCTGAAATGTCAAAACTAGCAAGGGGGAAAGGAGACACACATCTAAAACACAAAGCGAGTAAACTTGATGAACTTAATTCTTCTAAGTGATTTAAGATATCCCGGGAAGACAAATGTTATTACCGCAGAGAAACTCAAGGTTTGACTCATGGCGAGTAAACTTGATAAACTGATGAGTGTCTAAATACTCATCATTTTTGTACCAATTAAACTGCAAAAACATCTGAAAACACTCAGAAATGCATCAAAATGATAAAAATATCACAAATAAGTGTTTTATGTGTTTTAAATGCAAAAATATCAAAATCTGGTGAAAAACGTATAAAGTTTGCGTAATTGGCAGTTTTAGTCCCCCAAGTTTCAAAAGTTGTCAAAAACAGTCCCTGGTAAATCTAAATAAAGAAAAATATCATTTTAAGTCCCTAGGGATTCCTAAGTTGTCAAAATTGGTCCTTGAGATTCAAATTTACAAAATTACAACTTAGGTCCCTGAACTTTGAAATTTGGCAAAGTTTAGTCCTTTGAGAATTTGAAAATGTCAAAAAATGTTACTTGTACTATTAAAGTTTGTCAAAATCAGTCCTTATGTTAACTTTGTGAAATTGGCAGTTTGGTCCCTCATCTTTTAGAATTGGCAGTTTTATTCCTTGTTATAAGCTAATACTAAGCCTTGTCAAAACCCAATTAGACCCCTGCCATTTCACCTTTTTGGACCCCCTGTCACAAACCTTTTTGACCCCTTGGTCAACACCTCAGTCAAACAAATAACTTTACCCGCCACCTCCTCCTTCCCCTCTCCACTTGCCTGCTACTCCTCTGCAACCCACCTTTTCCACCACCCTTATCACCTCAACCCCTCATCATCACACCTCTCACCCCCTCCCCCCTAGTTGCAGTCTAAAAACCACAGAAGTCAAATATCCTTTTTCCCGCCAAAATCATCAAATAGCAATTATGCTCAAAACTCTCCCATTGGTCAAAAGAAGTGGTGGAATTTGATCTGAAGGACACAGGAAGCAAATGGAAGTATAAAAGAGGGAAGAGGAAGCAAGAGAGAGTAGTAGTTTAGTTTTAATTTTCTTAGTATGTCATTTTTATAGAAACATCTTAGTTTAACTCTTAAAGTGTAATTTATCAGTTTCTATGTATTGGATTTAAGATAACTAAGTGTTTGTAACCAAGTTTCAGTCCTATTTCAAAGTTTCATTTAAGCTTCATAATTTCAAGTTCACTGTTACAAAATCAATTTTCAAAGTCTTATATGCAAACCTTTAACAGCTTATTTTTAAGTTCCATTAAGCTTACTTAAGCTTATTTAAGCTTTTGGAAAGCTTGGAAACCAGTTCCAATCAAATATGGTATATGGTCAATAAAAGTCAACTGAGAAGAAGATTGGGTCAAACAGGTATGGAAATGGTGTTTTGGTGATGCAGTGAGTGGAATTGGGTTGGATTTGGTTAGGTTAGAGTAGCTTTAGTTCTGGTTTTGGCCTGCAAACAATTTGGACACATGTAAGTGAGTTTCTCATTTTCATTTTAAAGTCATTTTGCATTTTATGCTTATCCTTGTATCTTTGGTCACAATTGGTTTTAATGTGTTTATATAGTTGCAATTAGGTCAAGATAACTCAGTTTGATCATTGATAGATGATAAATCATTAGTTAGCCTTTCTAAATTTGCAAAACAATAGTTTTAAGGATGTTTGGATTAGTATGTTAATCTGAGTTTGAGTCTTTGTTTGCATCAGACAATTGCATTATCTGTCTTAAAATAAGCAATTAGACTCATGTGAGTCAGTCAATTGAGCCTT
Organism: Chrysanthemum seticuspe; assembly: GCA_019973895.1. Lineage (NCBI taxonomy): Eukaryota > Viridiplantae > Streptophyta > Magnoliopsida > Asterales > Asteraceae > Chrysanthemum > Chrysanthemum seticuspe. The sequence continues at coordinate 184,562,800 of BPTQ01000007.1, read as the reverse complement.
AGAACCTTAAAAGTCAATTTCATGTGTTATCTGTCTTAACACCTTATCTGTTGAGTTTTTACAAGATCAAAAGTTTATTTTGTGTGTTAAATACATAAACATAGCTTGCAGAAGTCTTATTTCATATATTTACATCATAATCAATCCATAAATCAGTTGCAAAGTTCCATTTAGTCAACCTTTCACTCTTTCTTCAAAAGTCAAAATTGCCAATTCTCAGTTTTTGCTCAACTGAAAGGATTTTTATTGGACTCATTTCTGAGTCATTTTCTATGAAACTTGTGGTTTTAGAAAGTACTACTGGTCTATTTTCTTATGTCTATTTTAGTGGATTTTTGTAATTTTTTCTAAAAGCTCAAAAGAGCTTGTCAATATGGTGTCAATTGCCCTGTGCAGGGCATCAAGTCTGCACAGGACTTGTCCAGATTTTGCAGAGCTTGTGCAGAGCTCATTTGAGCTTACCTAGGTCTGATATTTGGCTCATGTGTAGTCACCCAGGTCTTCTTTAGGTTCCTTTGTCTGTTTTCCAATTTCCAGCTTATCTAGTTGCTTATTTCTAAGCACAAAGTAGCCACCCTCTCACTGTTTTTAGCTCAAAAGCTCAAAACATCAAATCTGTTGAGCTTGTGATTTAGAGGATTAGGATAGTTAAAACTTGTTCCATTTATGTTCTTTTAGCTTATTAGAGCTTCTGTTTTGGTTTGGTGCTTTTTAGTTTCCATTTGCTTATTCAAGTGCTTATTTCAATAAGTACTTACACATCAGTTCCATAATTCCACACATAAGCACCTGTTTTTCCAATTTTCCTAGCTTCCTAATATTATTTTAGACTTTTACTGAAATTTTCAGATTTTTCCTAGCTTGTTTGCTATTTTTCTTAATTTAAATTAGTTTTTAAGCATTTTTAAATAGCATTTAATACAAATAATTAAGAAAAGTTTCAAAAAAATAATTTTTCATTTTTATTAAGTTAAGATAAATATAAAAAGCCAAAAAAATATTTTTCTAGATTTTTCTTAGTTAAATTTGTATTTTTAAATAATTTAATTAGTTTTAAATAGTTTTTAATTCATAGAAAATAGAAAAATAATCAGAAAAATACAAAAATAGTTTTGAAAATTCTCTTTTGATATTTTAGACTTTTCCAATTCATAATTTTATTTTTCTAGCTTTATTTCATAATTTCTTGTATTTTAGGTTATTATTAAATAGTTAGAAATAGTTTTTAATTAATAATAATTAATTAAATAGTTATAAAAATAATTTTCTTTTTCTATAAATTTTCTTTTATCATTAGGTTTGTAAAAATGTCATTTTCATATTTTTAGGATTTATATTGTGTAAATTTCACGTTTTCATTTGTACGTTACGTAGTTTTTAATTTCAGTTTTATAAAAACATAAAAACAAAAACATCAGTTTAAAAATAGTGATAGCGTTTATTTAATATTTTTTATCTTTTTAACTTTCTTTAATTTGCATTTAAGCCCCTGTAGTTTATGGGCTTTCTCTTTAGGAATAGATCAACCACAATCCTTTCCCGTTCAAATCCTCTCGATCACTTTACGTTTGACTATTCTCGCACAACTCGTTGGGACTTAACGACCTGGGGAAACACTATACTCTCCTGATCTTCATTGCATTCGTGCTTAAGCAGTTTTAAGCTGATTACGGTCAGCCATTCACAAGTGGCCGGCTTGAGTGATTTAGCTTGACTGTTTGGCACGCATCAAATTTTGGCGCCGCTGCCGGGGAGCAGTGCTAATAGTCTTACGTTTAGCAGATTAGTGATTTGACATCACTCCTTGTTTATACCATCTATATAATCCAAAAACCCAAAAAGATTTTCATTCTTTGTTTTTACAACATGTTTTTCAAAAATACCAAAAATATTCCTCTTTACCCTCCTACCCTTTTTGATTCTTTATCCCTTTACCCTCTATACATTTGATTCTAAACTTCTATTCTCATGGAATCTCTCGACTACGACGAATTCTGGGACGAAGCTGAAAAGCTTCAGACTTTATCACAAATGTCAAGAATTAGTGTTGTTCGTGATGATCCATTGATTCTGCGTAGGGAAATAGAACGAGAAACCGGGGTGACAAAGGACCAGGTACTTCCCTCTGATAATGGAGGTACTAAATACGTCCAACCCACGGTTATCCAAAGATCTAATCCCTCAATTGCTCCTAAGCCGTCTAGAATTGATCCTGAACTTTCACGATTTACGGTTAAAAGCAAACATGCAGAATTCAGACCGGTGACTCGCAAGAATGACTTGCCTAATCTTCACGTTTCTCAAGAACCAGAACCGGAGACCATAACGGAAGTGGTGGAAATTGCTAGCTCTCAGAGCACACCACTTGTCCCACCTCCGGATTTTTCAAAATGTTCTTCGAGACTTGATAGTCATTCAGATCACCATGTTGGTTTTGTTGATTCTTTGAATAATCAGATTCCTTCTTATAATTCTCAAATAGAATCGTTTATTCCTTGTGTCGGTTGTGGTGAGCCTCTTTATGGTTCACCCTGTCGTTGGTGTACGTGTGTACAATGTGGTAATGATATCCGTAACGGGAGTTGTTTGTTTTGTGGTTCGAGGAATTCATTTGATTATGATCCTAATCAGAACTCATTTAACGACCCCTCAAATTTTTCCAATTACCCACCACAGCCCGACTCATCTTCATATAATCAACATAACTGCTGTGAATTTTGTGGAGGTCCTCACCAAGGATTTGAGTGTCAATCCGGAAACACGTTTGTCTACGAACAGTTTTCTGGTAACACTCAGGACTTTGGAAATGACCAAATTCCATATTATTCACATGACCACCCACAACAATCATTTTGTTGTGAGAACTGTGGAGGTCCCCATTGCAGCTCTGATTGTCAAACAGGGAATCCATTTCCTTGTAACAATTACGACTATCCATATCACGACCAACCTCCACAGTGCCAAATGACTCAAACTCCTCAGCAAACCCAACAAGACACTTATCTAGAGCTTCTGGATTTAGTGAAACGAAGTGAGGAGTTCAGTAAAACAGCATTTCAAAATGCTCCCAGTATTTCTTGTGTATATTGTGGGGGTCCTCATGATGATTATCAATGTCAACCTTCCGGTTTTGACAAATCTCCACTCCCACAATGTCCTGTCATTCAAAATTCACATGAGAAATCCATGGAAGAATTGCTAGCTGAAGAGCAGGCTGCTAAAATAAAATCCCAAATTGCCTTTGAAAAATCTGTTAGGGAATCAATTGCAAAAGAAAAAGCAGCCAGATCTAGCTCTCAATTTCGTTTTATTCCTGATGACAGTGATGATGAAGATACACTTGATTCATCAAGTTCATCAGATGATATCCCAGCAGTTGAGATTCATTCTCAAACAACTGCTATCACACCCGAAGCTCCCACTCACTCTCTGAACATGGGGGACGAGCATCTTGACACTGTTCCTGAAAAGGAATCGGACGAATTCATAAAGTCTAGTGTTGAGAACCTTGTCCCAATCCCAAGAGAGTCACAGGGAATTCTTGATCATGTGTGTGATATCCCTCCTCCTCTTGTCTTCCAAAATGATCATATTGAGATGTTCTCCGATTCTAATGATAATGATTCGTTATCTTGTGGAGACATCGTTTATATGGAAGATTTACCTTCTGAGCTTGTTAGCTTAGAAGAAGAGAATGATGAAGTTACTGACACTGAAATCAAAGATGAAGCACTTCGTGCAACATTACTGAATGTCAGTCTTCTCATTTCTAAAATCGAGGCTTTCAGTAAAAAACCTATTTCATCTCCTATCCCCATTAAGGATAGTGACATTCTTTCCGATGATTCTATTCCGGAAATGAAAGCCTTCTGTTTTGATAAAATGGGAGAGAAGATTAGTGGCAGTACCACTCTTCATTCTCATAATTCTCTCCCCGATTATGAATCATTTACATTGGAGGAGTTCACCAGTGAACCCACTCATATCAATTCTGAATACGATTCATTCACATTCATGGAGTTCTCAGATGAACTCACTATTATCATATCTCCACCAGAGTATGATAACTTCTACTTTGATCTAGACACAACCGGGATATGTCTAGACCAATTGAGCTTAAAAGATGAAATTCATGCTATCATGAATTCCCCTTCTGATGATGATGAGTTAGTCAAGATCATTATCATGACTTTCTTTCTCTTCTTCAACTATCCCGTGGCTTCTCCTGTTCTTCACTCCTTCGGGAATGAAGACATTATCTTTGACCCTGGCATTTCCATGTGCCATTTGTGAGCCGGGTCTGTCTGTATCTCATCGGTGTGGAACTTTCGCGTACTTCAATGTTTATCCAAACATCTTGAATGAAAGTCCGATGGAGATTGTCTCTTCCACTTACTCCCCCATGAACAAATTAATTCGGGGTCGAGTCAAGCTAGCGACTCGGTAATCAAAAACAGTAGTTAAACATGGGTTTTCACCCGTGTGTACCACCCTAGTGTGGGGGAGATGCCCCACATGTTGTATATAGATCTAAAAAATGAATGAAAATTGTAAATATTAAAAAAGAGAATAATTGTTGTGTTTCCACACTTAGCTAGTAATGTTATCTTTTTACGTTCTAAGTTTCGGCATAACAGCCGGTACTTTGAATATTGAGGACAATATTCATTTCTAAGTGTGGGGGGGAAATTCTGGCGAATTTTGATCATAAATGTACCCTTTTAGTCCCTTTTTCCCCCAAAATGGCCAAATTTTAAATTTTTTTTTAGTGGAAGTACTATGTACTAAACACAACAAATGGTAATCAGTCCACCATGTCTAACCCACATAAGGATTGGCTAATCCAGGAGCAAACGGCTCTTGGTAAAGATATCTCAAATCCGTTGACGGCTTGCAATTTGCCCAAAATTGTATGGTATTCAGCTCACCATATCCTTAAAAGTAAAGAGTTGGCTAGCCCGCAAGTTTATGGCTTGTGGTAAAGGCAGTGGAAAAACCATAATTGGTAATCAGCTCACCAAAGATAATATTGATAATTTATCTAAGAGTTGGCTAGTCCAGAGCAAACGGCTCCTGGTAAAGACAAATCAAATCCGTTGAAAGCTGATGATTTGCTCAAAATCATTTGGTTATCGGTGTACCAAGGTTCTTACTTGAACTGAAACATTTGGCTACTCCAGAAGTAATGGCTTTTGGTAAAGAGATGAAATCCATTAAATTTTTCTCAAAACATTGCTAGGGACTAGCAATATCTTAGTGTGGGGGATTGATGAGTGTCTAAATACTCATCATTTTTGTACCAATTAAACTGCAAAAACATCTGAAAACACTCAGAAACGCATCAAAATGATAAAAATATCACAAATAAGTGTTTTATGTGTTTTAAATGCAAAAATATCAAAATCTGGTGAAAAACGTATAAAGTTTGCATAATTGGCAGTTTTAGTCCCCCAAGTTTCAAAAGTTGTCAAAAACAGTCCCTGGTAAATCTAAATAAAGAAAAATATCATTTTAAGTCCCTAGGGATTCCTAAGTTGTCAAAATTGGTCCTTGAGATTCAAATTTACAAAATTACAACTTTAGTCCCTGAACTTTGAAATTTGGCAAAGTTTAGTCCTTTGAGAATTTGAAAATGTCAAAAAATGGTACTTGTACTATTAAAGTTTGTCAAAATCAGTCCTTATGTTAACTTTGTGAAATTGGCAGTTTGGTCCCTCATCTTTTAGAATTGGCAGTTTTAGTCCTAGTTATAAGCTAATACTAAGCCTTGTCAAAACCCAATTAGACCCCTGCCATTTCACCTTTTTGGACCCCCTGTCACAAACCTTTTTGACCCCTTGGTCAACACCTCAGTCAAACAAATAACTTTACCCGCCACCTCCTCCTTCCCCTCTCCACTTGCCTGCTACTCCTCTGCAACCCACCTTTTCCACCACCCTTATCACCTCAACCCCTCATCATCACACCTCTCACCCCCTCCCCCCTAGTTGCAGTCTAAAAACCACAGAAGTCAAATATCCTTTTTCCCGCCAAAATCATCAAATAGCAATTATGCTCAAAACTCTCCCATTGGTCAAAAGAAGTGGTGGGATTTGATCTGAAGGACACGTGGAAGCAAATGGAAGTATAAAAGAGGGAAGAGGAAGCAAGAGAGAGTAGTAGTTTAGTTTTAATTTTCTTAGTATGTCGTTTTTATAGAAACATCTTAGTTTAACTCTTAAAGTGTAATTTATCAGTTTCTATGTATTGGATTTAAGATAACTAAGTGTTTGTAACCAAGTTTCAGTCCTATTTCAATGTTTCATTTAAGCTTCATAATTTCAAGTTCACTGTTACAAAATCAATTTTCAAATTCTTATATGCAAACCTTTAACAGCTTATTTTTAAGTTCCATTAAGCTTACTTAAGCTTATTTAAGCTTTTGGAAAGCTTGGAAACCAGTTCCAATCAAATATGGTATATGGTCAATAAAAGTCAACTGAGAAGAAGATTGGGTCAAACAGGTATGGAAATGGTGTTTTGGTGATGCAGTGAGTGGAATTGGGTTGGATTTGGTTAGGTTAGAGTAGCTTTAGTTCTGGTTTTGGCCTGCAAACAATTTGGACACATGTAAGTGAGTTTCTCAGTTTCATTTTAAAGTCATTTTGCATTTTATGCTTATCCTTGTATCTTTGGTCACAATTGGTTTTAATGTGTTTATATAGTTGCAATTAGGTCAAGATAACTCAGTTTGATCATTGATAGATGATAAATCATTAGTTAGCCTTTCTAAATTTGCAAAACAGTAGTTTTAAGGATGTTTGGATTAGTATGTTAATCTGAGTTTGAGTCTTTGTTTGCATCAGACAATTGCATTATCTGTCTTAAAATAAGCAATTAGACTCATGTGAGTCAGTCAATTGAGCCTTAGAACCTTAAAAGTCAATTTCATGTGTTATCTGTCTTAACACCTTATCTGTTGAGTTTTTACAAGATCAAAAGTTTATTTTGTGTGTTAAATACATAAACATAGCTTGCAGAAGTCTTATTTCATATATTTACATCATAATCAATCCATAAATCAGTTGCAAAGTTCCATTTAGTCAACCTTTCACTCTTTCTTCAAAAGTCAAAATTGCCAATTCTTAGTTTTTGCTCAACTGAAAGGATTTTTATTGGACTCATTTCTGAGTCATTTTCTATGAAACTTGTGGTTTTAGAAAGTACTACTGGTCTATTTTCTTATGTCTATTTTAGTGGATTTTTGTAATTTTTTCTAAAAGCTCAAAAGAGCTTGTCAATATGGTGTCAATTGCCCTGTGCAGGGCATCAAGTCTGCACAGGACTTGTCCAGATTTTGCAGAGCTTGTGCAGAGCTCATTTGAGCTTACCTAGGTCTGATATTTGGCTCATGTGTAGTCACCCAGGTCTTCTTTAGGTTCCTTTATCTGTTTTCCAATTTCTAGCTTATCTAGTTGCTTATTTCTAAGCACAAAGTAGCCACCCTCTCACTGTTTTTAGCTCAAAAGCTCAAAACATTAAATCTGTTGAGATTGTGATTTAGAGGATTAGGATAGTTAAAACTTGTTCCATTTATGTTCTTTTAGCTTATTAGAGCTTCTGTTTTGGTTTGGTGCTTTTTAGTTTCCATTTGCTTATTCAAGTGCTTATTTCAATAAGTACTTACACATCAGTTCCATAATTCCACACATAAGCACCTGTTTTTCCAATTTTCCTAGCTTCCTAATATTATTTTAGACTTTTCCTGAAATTTTCAGATTTTTCCTAGCTTGTTTGCTATTTTTCTTAATTTAAATTAGTTTTTAAGCATTTTTAAATAGCATTTAATACAAATAATTAAGAAAAGTTTCAAAAAAATAATTTTTCATTTTTCTTAAGTTAAGATAAATATAAAAAGCCAAAAAAATATTTTTCTAGATTTTTCTTAGTTAAATTTGTATTTTTAAATAATTTAATTAGTTTTAAATAGTTTTTAATTCATAGAAAATAGAAACATAATCAGAAAAATACAAAAATAGTTTTGAAAATTCTCTTTTGATATTTTAGACTTTTCCAATTCATAATTTTGTTTTTCTAGCTTTATTTCATAATTTCTTGTATTTTAGGTTATTATTAAATAGTTAGAAATAGTTTTTAATTAATAATAATTAATTAAATAGTTATAAAAATAATTTTCTTTTTCTATAAATTTTCTTTTATCATTAGGTTTGTAAAAATGTCATTTTCATATTTTTAGGATTTATATTGTGTAAGTTTCACGTTTTCATTTGTACGTTACGTAGTTTTTAATTTCAGTTTTATAAAAACATAAAAACAAAAACATCAGTTTAAAAATAGTGATAGCGTTTATTTAATATTTTTTATCTTTTTAACTTTCTTTAATTTGCATTTAAGCCCCTGTAGTTTATGGGCTTTCTCTTTAGGAATAGATCAACCACAATCCTTTCCCGTTCAAATCCTCTCGATCACTTTACGTTTGACTATTCTCGCACAGCTCGTTGGGACTTAACGACATGGGGAAACACTATACTCTCCTGATCTTCATTGCATTCGTGCTTAAGCAGTTTTAAGCTGATTACGGTCAGCCATTCACAAGTGGCCGGCTTGAGTGATTTAGCTTGACTGTTTGGCACGCATCATAAACTTAATTCTTCTAAGTGATTGAAGATATCCCGGGAAAACAAATGTCATGACCGCAGGGAAACTCAAGGTTTTACTCATCAAGGCTTTTTGTGTTATTAGTCCAACAACGTGGGGAAGTGATGTAATAGAAAGTTTCTGAAGATAAAAGAGGTACACAAGCGTGTGATTCTTTGGGGAGAGAGATTGTGTGCATTGGGGATGCTCAGCTGTTTCACTTGAGTGCTTAATCAGTGATTCAGAGATATAATCACTTATCCCGGAGTTGACATCCGCAGAGATAATCAGTGACTTGGCCTGCTTCTTCAATGGTATCAGTTATTAATTCCTTGTGTATTGGTATACTTCGGATACTTGAGCTTCATACACGATCATCAGGGAAGAAAAATGTGAACACGGGGAGATGTTTTCATTCCCCTCATGATGTGTATTCGGGAGAGCTCTTGGGTATTGGTGTACTTCGGGTTCTTGAACTTCATACACGATCATCCGGGAAGAAAAATGTGAACATGGGAAGGTGTTTTCATTCCCCTCATGATGTGTATTTAGGAGAGTTCTTGAGCATTATACAAAGAGACTCACTACATCTATTCAACTACTTGGGGGAATTGCTCTCTTGACACTTTTTGGAATGGATTGCTTCAGACTTCAGTGGAAAAGAAATTTGAGAAGATTATTTAAGTGTGGGATGAAACGTTGCTGGTGTTCTATTGGATGATATAACCTCGAACGATAAATCACGGTGATTATTCTTAAAAGGAGCAGCAGGATCGATGATAATGGTGTGCTTCTTTGTACACCTGGCTAATGGAAGCTTGAAAGAAAGCTTTGAATCTGCTCAGCTAAAGGATTTTTGGTTTGGGGGAAGCTGCCAAAGTCTCTGTTTCTCAAAGGCTCATGTTCTATCGTCTATTCTGATGCGTCGGAAGCTTTGGTGGTGAATGTTTAAGAGATGACGAATTCTATCTTCTACGACGTGCTGCTCGATATCATTATCTCGGTACTCGTATCATCATCCTCTTATACTATATCATCTATTCTATCTTTGTATATATTTATCAAAAACAAAATACAAAAATATAAAACCAAGAAAAAGAAAATAGAAAAATATAAAACCATCAAAAACCCATAAAAATCAGAAAATTTGAAAATTTCAAAAAATATGTTTTCTCTTGACATGTCTTCTGGTATCGATAACATCTACGGTCTTAGAAATGTCATTCAATAATGGCACGGGACTTTAGATGAAGTTCGAGCAGGAGGTGTAAATATTCTTTTCTAAACATGTATCAAAATATGGCTTACAGTTACTTTAGACTGTAACCCGCGCTTCAAAAAATGGCTTGCAGTTACTTCAGACTGTGACCCGTGCTTAAACTATGGCTTGCTATTATTTCTGATAGCAACCCGTTTTTTAAAGAAGGAAAGTGCTACGCTAAAACTATTTTCAAAATATTTCGTGCACTTATCCTAAAAACAAAACAAGGAAAGTATGTCGAAGGACTGGTGTTCCTACACAAATGTTTTTCCGTCTAAAATTCTTCAGAAAAATATTTGGTGTTTTAACAAAATGGTGGTTAATGAGTTGCAAAACCAACCAGTTTCAGAGTTTTTCGTAAAAAATTGAAAACTCAATCAATGACTTCAGCGCTATTAATCTTTTCAGAAAATAAGTCATTGATTGAGGGGGAGAATGTTTTCAAATTTACATCATCTAACGGACTTTCTTAATTATCCTACGTGCTTAATTAAAATATATAATTTGCCTGTGTCGAAGGACTAGGAATTTAGGATATGATTGTTAGGTTTAGATGATTAGAGTTTGATTAACACATAAACCCATGCCTTATATGATCTGATTGTTATGTTGAATTGACTTTAATTAATCGATTGTTGTTTGGGTGATGTCGACCACCATATATTTGTATGTGTGTTCACTAACGTATGCAGGTATATTGGTATAAAAGAATGTTCCCGATCCGGATCCCACAATTGAAGATGATTGGATGCCGAAAGGAAAGGGTAACTATATCTTGGGTTGACAAATGAAGAAACGGAGCTTAATTTGACTTCTATGGAGAGTTGGCATGAATGCAACGTAAGAGGTCTCACTGCATCAGCAGATGGTTTTCTTCTAAGTGATTGAAGAAACGGAGCTTAATTTGACCTCATTTGGCATTAAATTGCAACGTAAGAAGAAGTCTCGCTGCATCAGCAGATGGTTTTTCTTCCAAACCCTACAGCAACAACAACAGAAGCTTCTCAACCACTTAACGTATCTTTGTGCAGGATATTTGTGATTATACCATTTTTTTAAACAATTTTTTAACTAATATTGTTTTGAAAAATGGAAAAATATTTGTTTTGAAAATAAATTGGACTTAATTTTGAAAATCACCGGATTTCATTTTTATCAAAACCTAAGTCACTCAATCAACGACTACGGTCATCGATTGAGGGGGAGAGTGATTTAAAATAAATTATTTTCAAACAATATTGCTTCATAAAAGTCCGGATTGTACAAAATAAGTGGTGATCTAAAGATTTAATGTTATGTCATGGTATGATTTTTTCTTTAGAATCAAGGTCTTTCAAAATGAAATTTTTTCTGTTCTTGTTTGATTGTGAAATTGTTTTCTTTTACTTAAAAGATCTCTTAAAAACTATCATACCTGACACTAACAATCTTTAATGTCTTAAATGGTCCTTATCTGTCATCTTTCAAAATTGAATCTTGCCACGTCTTTCCCCAAATTTTTCTAAATGATTTAAATCAGTTGGGATCACAAATCTCAAATGGTTTGATACTTCTGATCGGGGTAGAGATCGTGATTTAAATCTCAAATCTGTTTTAATGGAATTGGTTTTAGTCCTTCAAAGGCACTCCTGCCTCCATGTGCCAAACGATTTCAATATACATAATGCACATGTTGAGGGGGAGCATGTATCCAAAAACCAGATGAGTATTTAAACAAGGCCACATTTTCTCCCATGTTTTATAAACCTTATTAAATCACTTGGGATCCAAAATCTCAAAGGGTTTGATATTTTTGATCGGGGGAGAATTTGTGATTTAATAATGAAATTTGATAATAGTTGATCGTTTTGATTCAATTGTGCAGGCTGCTCTCTCATATGTGCTAAACGCTTTCGAATCTCGAAGCATATATTGAGGGGGAGAATTTTAAAAGAAAAGAAACTATCGAGGTGCAAATGCTTTTATGTTTTAACATAAAGTACCTTGATTGAGTTTTTTAAATGGTTTCTTAATGGCTTGTGTGATAGTAAATGTGCTTCAAAAGAACTCTTGCCTCTATGTGATAAAATGATTGAAATATCCTACGCACATATTGAGGGGGAGAATTTACCAAGAAAATCAAATGGCTTTTTCTATGAAAATTGTGATCATGAAATTATTTCAAAGAACTCTTGCCTCCATGTGCCAAACAATTTCAATATCATATGCACATGTTGAGGGGGAGCATTTCTAAAATGATCAAAACTATTAAGGTACAAAATGCTTTGATCTCGTATCACAAGTACCTTGATTGTTTTTCCAAATGATTTTTCGGTTGGTTTCATGAAGGAAAGAACAATACCAAAAGACCGACCAATTTACTTTATGCATGGTTTTATAAAGATGGTTAGGTTAGGTATTCGTTCCCACGATCCCGTCGAACCGGAGGGATCTACCCAGGGACAATTCACTAGATAGTGTAGAGTCCTTAGGTATATTGAAAAAAAAGGAGAAAAGTGAGATATGGGAAGTGCGGACTGAGATAGAGCTAGAACTGGAATAAACCCAACAAGGTTCTAGTAATGAAGTCTCGGTAAGCACTGAAGGGGTTGAAGAATGAAAAAGAAATGAAATGAGAAAAGGGTGAAAAGAAATAGCCCTTCAATATTTCAACCTTAGGGCAGACACCGGGTTCAATACATATGCTACTAAGTGGTTACTAAGGTAACACTGTTATTGAAGACAAGACGTCATGGACCTAGTGACGCACTGCACTGAACTTCCCAAGCTACTCAAGTTCCTCTTAAAAGGGCTTGTTTCATTCTCACGGGGAACCGACATAATCTATCGACTTTCTCTTAGAGATTGTTGATATTGAAGAAGGAGACCCTCTCCCTAGTCTCCGGCACAGGAACCAAAATATGCACAATTGAGTCTAGAGCCAAGAGATCATCCACAATATCTCGTTAGGACAGTAAATTCATGAAGACTTGCTGTTTCACACAATGTGGAAAGTAAGTATATATTAAGAGTCCTACGCATTATCCTTGTGGTATTGCCAGAACATCCGAGTGATATGTAAAAATATTCACGATGAAGATGGAAATCCTTCTAGAGCCAACATCAAACAAGCTCTTGGTGGGTGACATGTTAAATCTTGCAAAAGATCAAGCTTGTGACAACTGGATAGAAACGATGGGGAGATTCATTCTTGAATCAACCTTGGTCCAGGAATGGAATTGACGAATACTTTTGGAAAAACTGTTCGATGTGCAAACCTTCTTTTCTCTAGCATGTCGAATGTGTATTCATTTCAAATTCAAAAAGTATCTCTGATTGAAAAATACTTTTAGAAAAACCGTTCGATGTGCGAATCTCTTCTTTTCGCTAGCACGTCGAATGTGTACTCATTCTCTAACACAAAAAGTATTTTGATTGAAAATTGATCTTTCTCATAAAACCTTCGTCGTATTGCAAAACTCTGTCTTCAAGCAATACGCGATTGTTTTTCAAATCATTTTTCATCAATCAGTGAATCTCAATTTGCTGGTTCACTCACTCCGTGTTGTCTTCTTTGAGACGTTCCGGTTTGAGAACAGCTAGAACAGCTGCGAAACCCTGTCAAGGAGATTCTTAGGAATCATACCTGATCACATGCAGTACTTGTACTGATCAACGGGGAACCGTGGGCCGTGTACCTCAATTCAACGAAAGTGATCAAAGACACTTTCGTGCGCTTTATTGCTAACTGTCATATGCAGGTACACCCTGACGATTGCAGCTGATCAGAATTGAGGAGTAAATCCAAAGCCGCATGTTCACAGCAACCACACTTAATTGAAGAAATCATGACTGGTGCATATCTACATAACCTGGTTCTCATATTTTTTATACTATGTTTCTGCTACGCTGCTGCAAATATCATGAACCAGTAAGGCTTCCGCTACTCTGATGGAAAGATGTCATGATTCAAAAGTGTGAGCATGTCAGTCCGAAAGTCACAACATCACATGAAGGCAACACAACTATGGATGATCCAGAGAGATTTGTTGTGGCTGATGATCTCAATGAAAGCTCGAAGATCATCAAAGATGTGGATCAGTTAAAGGCCTCCACTTAAAAGTACAAATCAGTGCGGACTTTGAAGAATCGCTACAAATGCACAAAGATTGCAGAAATTGAAGAATTCAAGTCTACGAGCTCCAGAACGAAGTCAAAGATAGAATGCTAGGAAGCAAAAATGTATTTCATGGGGTGACCTCCCTTAGGGGGAGATTGTTAGGAATTGGAAATTCCATGTTAAAGAGTCGGTCACCCCAATGATGGTCTAGCATATGTTAGCTCGTAGATTTGTCGATGTTTACATTATTTTAGTAGTTTATTAGTTAGTTTGTAGCGTAGTTTAGTTTAGAGCAACACCGTGGAGGAAGGACGGGTCTTTACCCACTGTATACCTAATCCACAGGCCGATAGGAGGTCGTGTATTATGTAAGTATAAATATCCCTTCCATCCATGGAAGGGGTGTGGCTTCTTTGAATCTAACCTTTCATTTTCTTAAGCAACTCTCTTCAAGGAACCTCCTCTCAACTCTCTTCATCTCTAAAATGGCTTTCTTATTTAATCACAATCCTAGACCACCCGAATCATCAAACAACATAAATATTAAGAACCAACAAACTATGTAGTAGATACCTTCAACTTTATCATCACTCATCCCTTTGAATTGATGTCTTTTCCAGCCACCAACCTTGCAACAATAATCTTTCATCATTGAAATCACCTATGCCTTGGTTGGTTTTCTTGGTTTCTTTTGACCCTTCTTGACTGAAACAATAGCATCTTGAAGTGCTTGATTATTCTTCATTAGAATGAAGTCCTTTAACTGTTCAGTTCTTTGTTCTTCAGTTAAAGACTTATCTGCTATAAGGTCAATTGCTTTCTTCTTGATCACTGGATCATTAGCAATCAAGAAATCAATCTCTTGGTTTGTAGGTACATAGCTAAATTCCAGAGTCTTTTCTCTAAGTATTGTAGATGGAATAGTGGAAACTGGATCTTCAGTGGTTTCCATTATGTCCAACCTTTTAGCCTCCATAAAGCTAGCAATCTCCAATTCACCAAACTTTTTCTTTGCTGCAACTTCATCTTCATTAATCTTTCTAGCAACTTCAGCATCATGAGCAATCTGAGCTTGGTCTTTCTATGAAATCTTTCTACTTGTTTGCTCCTTGCTCTGCATAATAGCATTATCTTTCTCTTTCTTTTGCTTTTCAATTTCTTTACTTGCAGCGGTAGTATCTTGTTCAGCAGTGGGAACTATTGGCTCTGCAGTGGGAATTGTATCAGTGGTAAAATCTACAGTTGCAGTTGCATCAGTGAAAATTGTTGCTTGTTCTGATTGCTGTTGAGGATCTTCTTGAGTGTCAGCTTCCTCAGTACCTTTATTTGAAACACCTTTATCTCCAAAATCAATTCTCCTCCCCTTGGTTTCAGCATCTGTTTTCCTCCCCTGTTTGGGAGAATTTCCCAAAGCTTTATGAAAATCTTCTGAATCACCATTATCAAGTGAGGATGGAGATGATATCACTAGCTTTACCGTTTTCCTTTGCTTTAACCCTTGCAACTCTTTCTTCAAGGTCTGAATCTCTTTTTGCAAATGTGTAACATCCTTGGCATGTTGCTCCTTTAGTTGTGCCAAGTCTTTCTCCATAGATTCAACCTGCTTAGCTAATTTGGTACAAAGTTCCATCAATTCCATATGTTGCCCACTGCCCTCAACACTTCCAACTGGGTGACCTGTTGGGAGAGGTGAATCATAGGGCATTGGCTCAGATTCCTCCCTAGTTGAACTAGTTTAAAGTCTGGAACCACCACTGCTTGTTCCTAAACCAAAAGGATCAGGGACATGCTGTGTTGTAATGGTAGGAGTTGGTTGTGTATGCCTCATGTCATAGGTGTGAGAAACTGGTGGAGTATAATCAATGTTTGGAACAGTGATTATGGGTGAGTTTTGTACCTGTGAAATCTTTGCAAGCATTTGAGGAAAAAGAGGTTTAATAATCCTATTGCCATCTTTGTTCATGTTTTGAAAAACTTTAGGCTTAAGGCAATGGATTTTATAAACTCTTGTATGGGGTTGCAGTTGAAATTCATTTAATAGTGCTTGTACAAACCTTGGATACATCAAAAATTTTGTTGAACTCTATACATTGCCTTTCATACTTGTGAAAATATAGTTTGACCAATTAAAAATCCTATCAGTGGCTAGACAAACCAAAAGGTAAGCCATTGTTGAACTGAATTGTTCATCAGATGTTTTCTTAGGACTTAGGCAATGTAAAAGAGTATGTATCAAAAATCTCCAATGAGGACATAAACCACTCTTTTTGAAAGTAGCCTTTTTGTCAGTGGTGTCATACCCCATGGAAGAGAGATGTGTATGAATTTCTGGCATAGGTAATGTGATGATACCATTGAGATCATCCAATTGGAGAATTCTCCTCAAGGATGCCTCAGTAACATCAATAGTTACCCCATCCACAGTGGCTCTAAGAGCATCCACTGTTTCATGTGTAACTCTATTTTCAATGGTTATGGACTGAACAAAAGTCCAAAACTGTTTGATTTGAGAGATATAGATTGTGGGATTAAGAAGTAAAGCATACCGTATATGGGTAGTATTTAGAAAGTCCACAATCTGATGAAAAACAGGGCCACTCTTCTCGTTTGACTTTTTCAAGTAGGCCACTTGGTTGTGCTCATCTGCAAAAGTGATAGGTGCCATAGAATCTTTTGATGAAAAATAGAATGTGTCAGTAGGAATTGTATAAAGAACTCGCCAATTGAGAGAAAGATATATAGTGGTAGGGTTTAAGAGTTTTGCGCAAGAAAGATTATCTTTGGAAAAGATTTATCTTTAGAAGATAAATAACAATAAAGAAAGTAGATAATCTTCTAAAATTTTACCTTATATATATGGAAAGCAATTTCTCTTCAACGGCTAGTAAAAAATTAGTTACTGACACAACAGTTGTAACGGCTAGATCAACAGTGGTAAAAATAACACTGTTAGTGGAAACTGTGAACTAGCAGTGGTAATTTTTCACAAAAATTTTCAAAGAGCAGTGGTAAAGAAAAACATGTGAAAATTGGACTGCTCTTTATCATAGTTTTTAGCAAACTACCAGCTATCAACGGATTTGATATGTCTTTACCATGAGTCGTTTGCTATGGACTAGCCAACTCTTAATCATAAGAATATGGTGAGTTGATAACCATATAGTTTTTGGTAAACTATCAACCATAAACGGATTTGTTAAGTCTTTACCAGTAGCCGTTTGCTCTGGACTAGTTGATTCTTATGTGGATTAGACATGGTGAATCAATAACCATTTGTTGTGTGTCTCAGATACACACTTTTTAAGATCAACTCCCATCTATGCTGCATAAAGGTTAAACAAAAACACAAGCAAATAGATACAAACGTATACAACAATTTTAGTACACAAAAACTTCTTCTCACACCACAGACCATTAGACACAAAAAGTTTATGTATTTAGCATTCCAATACCTGTTAGCAAGTACTAAAATCTACCCACATCAAGTCTTTTTGTTAATAAATCAGCATAGTTGTCATCAGTGTGGATTTTGACCACTTGGATTAGCCTTTTCTCATAACAATCTCTTATAAAATGGTGTCTAATTTCAATATGTTTAGTCTTTGTGTGTTGAACTGGATTCTTAATAATGCAAATGGTACTACTATTGTCAATATGAATGATGGTATTCATGAAATTGTACCTATAGTCCAAAAGTTGATTGTGAAGCCATAGAACTTGAGCACAGCAACTTGTAGTAGCCACATACTCTGCCTCAGTTGATGAATTTGCCACCATTGTTTGTTTCTTGCACTGCCATGACACCAATCTATTACCAAGAAATTGGCATCCACCTGTAGTAGATTTTCTATCCAAACTAGCACCAGCTTAATCACTATCTGAGTAAGTAAGCAGTTCTAGAGGCGATTCTCTAGGGTACCATAATCCCAGATGGGGAAATGCTTTAAGATATCTGAAAATCTTCTTCACAGCAGTCAAGTGAGAGAACCTGGGAGTGACCTGAAACCTTGCACAATCACATACTGCAAACATAATATCTAGTCTAGATGATGTAAGATACATCAAAGAACCAATCATAGACCTGTACATGTGCACATCAACTGCTTCACCACTATTTTCCTTCAAAAGTTGATGTGTAGTCATGTCTGCAGGGGTGCTAGATGACTTTGCATCAGAGAGCTTGAACTTCCTTAGTATCTCAGCCACATATTTATCTTGATTGATGAAAATACCATATGGCCTTTGTTGTACTTGAATTCCCAAAAAGAATGCAAGTTCACCCATAGAACTCATCTTGAATTCTTCCTTCATTAGCTTCTAAAATTCTTTGCACATCTCTGGGTTTGTAGATCCAAAAATGATATCTTCAACATATACTTGAACTAACAAGATATCATTCTTGTCTTTCTTGATGAAAAAAGTCTGATCCTCTCTGCCTCTATGAAACCCATTATCAAGAAGATAAGTAGTCAAGGTCTCATACCATTTTCTTGGTGCTTGATGCAAGCCATACAAAGCTTTAACCACCCTGTATACTTTTTTTGGATATTCAGGGTCCTCAAAGCCTGGAGGTTGTGAAACATATACCTCCTCATCAATCTGCCCATATAGAAAAGCACTTTTTACATCTATTTGATAGACTTTAAAGCCCATAAAGGATGCATAGGCTAAGAACAGCCTGATTGTTTTAATTCGTGCAACTGGGGCAAACACTTCTTCATAGTCAATACCTTCCTCCTGAGTGTATCCTTAAGCCACAAGCCTAACTATGTTCCTGATAACAATTCCTCTTTCATTCTTCTTGTTTCTGAACACCCATTTAGTACCTATTACCTTCTTGCTAGAAGGTAAATCACAAAGCACCCAAACCTTTTGAAGCTTGAATTGGAGCAACTCTTCTTGCATTGCTTCCACCCAACTTTCATCTTCAAGTGCCTTGTATACATTCTTTTGCTCCATTTGTGACCAAAAAAACACATGAACATACATTCATTATTGCCTTCATGATTCTTAGATTCATAGATTTCACTAATAAACCCATGAATATCAGGCAATTTTGTTTGTCTCCTAGTCTTCACTGGTGAATGGACATCCCCAATCACATTTTTAAGAGGATGTGATTTATGAATTGAAGTATGGGGAGTCTGAGGAACTACAATCTCACTTGGCATATTTCAGATTTCAACATCATTAGCTTGATCTTCCTCTGTAACTGGAGTTGTAATTTCCACTTCTAGTGTTGCAATGGAAACTTCTGGCCTAGCAGTGAAATCAGAATTTCCACTGCTTTCAGTATTTTCAGTGTTCATGTTGATATCTCCTTCCTTACCAGAATCATTAGAAGGTTGAGCATCTCCTGTCTTTGGAATAACATCATTATCTGCATAGTCCCAAAGTGGCAAACTGAATTCATCTTGATCATCTGCTTGATCCTTTCTTGGTTCATCATCATCAAGAAACTCTTCTGATCCTGCAAAATCATAAGTGGATGTACCTGTAGAGATAGGTACATAATTCATAGTATGGGTTAGAGTATCAAGATCAAACATCCTTTCTGGACCAGTTCCTTTGACAATTACATTGTTTTCCAGGAACTCAACATGCAGATTCTCTTCAATCTTTTGGGTTCTTAAGTTGAATACTCTGAAAGCTTTACTAACCATGGAATACCCAACAAAATACCCTTCATCAGATTTTTCTTCAAATTTTCCTAGATAATCTATGGTATTGAGAATAGATACATGACATCCAAATGGTCTCATGAAGTCTAGGATAGGAGGACTACCTCTAAATAACTAATAAGGTGTCTTGTTCTTTGCTTTCACTACTAAAACCCTGTTTTACACATAACATGCAGTGTTAACTGCTTCAGCCCAAAAAGTGATTGGCAATTTTGAATCTGCCAACATAGTTCTAGTAGCCTCTATAAGTGTCCTGTTTCTCCTCTCAGCAACACCATTTTGTTGAGGAGTTCTAGCAACACTAAATTCTCTTTTAATACCTTTATCTCTAAAAAAATCATCCATAACTCTATTCTTAAATTTTGTCCCATTGTCACACCTAAAGATTTTAATTTTCATATCATATTGGTTTTCTACTTCTATGATGAAGATCTTACGGATGCCAGTTGTTTCATCCTTAGTCCTTAAAAAGAAAACGCATGTAAACCTGCTAAAATCGTCAGTCACAACAAGACATTATTTCTTAAGATTTAAGCTGCTCACGGATGTAGGACCAAACAAGTCCATATGTAACATTTGAAGTGGGTGAGCAATAGAGTTAAACAACTTTGACCTGCAAGAAGCTCTGTGTTGTTTGCCTTTAAGACAAGCCACACAGGTTTGATCATTTTCAAATATTTTCTGAGGTAAGCCTCTAACCAAACCATCTTTGACAATCTTATTGATGGTTTTGAAGTTAACATGACCAAGTCTTCTATGCCATATCATGGATTCATCCACTGTGGCCTTTGCAAGCAAGCAAGCATAATCATCTTTAGCAACAATGTTGTTCATATCAAAGGTATATAAGTTGCCTTTTCTAGGAATCTTAAGAAGAATCTGACTTTCATCAGGCATCTTAAAATCCTTAGAGAGAACAAAGCACATATCTTTAGTAAAAAGAACATTGTTTTTCTTGTCACACATTTGTGTCACACTAAAAAGATTATACTTAAGCTCTTTTACATAGTACACTGGTTCAAAGTTCAAGTTACCAGTTTAATTACCCCTTTACCAGCAACTTTTCAATTAACTCCACCTCCAAAGCTGACATACTGTCCATCATAATGTTCAAAATCTGAGAGATAGGACTTGTTGCCAGTCATGTGCCTTGAAAATCCATTATCTGTGTAGCCTTGATCTGATCTTTTTGTCCTTGGGTGTTCCTGCACATAAAAGAAAGGAGTTAGTTTCCTTTGGGGACCCAAGCCATGATTGACTTGGATCTGCCTCGTGTATCAATATAGTTATATCTATCAAAGGTCATTGATACACCATTGGGATTGGTTGTAGAGGTAATTCCTTTATCTTTCCATTCCCAACGTGCTGAGGCCTTCACAGCATTTCCCATGTTACCCTTGGTCTTGTTTACAACCCTTGCAGTGGGAACTTTTGATTGAGCATTGGTAACTGCTGGTTTAGTTTTAGGTACCCACTATTGGTTATATTTAACTCCTTTATTAGAAAAAGACCTTTTCCCTGTTTGTGCAGATTTTGCAAAAGTTGTTTTGGATTTTGCACTTGTAACAGGTGATTTAGGGTGAGCAGTGTTAACAGTTTTACCAGTGGCAAAAGTTTTAAGACCACTTCTTAGTTGAACTGCTCTTGGGATCATTTTTCTGTGAGAATTAGGGTGTACTTTGTTTTGAAAACTGTTTGGCTCCACCCTTTTATTCCCATGGACTTCCCTTCTCCCAACATGATAGTCACAATTAGCATGTAAATGATTAAAGCTACCACAGATATAACATGCTTTATTGTACATCACAAAATCACTACCTAGTTGTTGAGATTTGACATGATTCCAACTCCTCTAGTTACCCCTAGGAGTTGATGGCTTGTTTCTTTACATCTCAGCATACCTTACAGTTGATCTAGGCTTGTTAACTTTTTTCCTAGTTTCCTCTTTAATAGTATTAACAACTATTGGGATAGAAGCCTTTACATTCTTTTTAACATTCTCATCTACAACAGATGAGTCACTAGCACTTTCAAAAACATCAGTTTCATGCTTAACCTATTCCCCATTTTTCACAAATTTGGGAGGACCATATTCAAGATTTAGATCTTGAAATTCCTCTAGACCTGTATGAGCTAAATCTATGCTAGGAGGTGATGGAACACCCCTTAGTGGTGGAGGAGCAGTGTTGTAGCCCATACCAGACTTAACTTTACTAGTAATCTGAGCATTCCAAATTTTATCAATTAACTTAGACTGATAATAACAGGTGTCAACAGTTAAATTGACATTCTCATTTATCTTTCTAAGTTTTTCAAACTCTTCTTTTAATGCCTCATTCACTGTTGTCTTATGATCTATCTCTCTTCTAAGAACAATCATGTCATCATTATATTTTGACTCATTTTCTCAATAATGCTCTAGTTGTTTTTCTAATACAACTATGCCTCTTCTAAGGTTTGACACAGTATAATTAGCAGCAAACAACTCTGATCTTTGGTTGTCAAATAATTCATTAATCCTTTCAACTTCTCTAGAAGCCCTACATATTTTAGAACAACTTTCAAAGTTTTGTACCTCAGAGTCAAAGAAAGCCATGAGAGCAAATTCAGTAGACACAAGAGCAGCATCTGAAGGTTCTTCCCCTTGTCCATCAGCCATGAAACTCCAATCATAGCTCACATCATCAATTGCCAACATTGCCTTTGGTTCTTCCACAATTGGTTCTTTATTTTGCTTGTACCAAGTAGATCTTTTGTCCTAGTTCATTGGTCTTCTGCATTCTCTAGCAAAATACCCCAACTTGTGATAGTTGAAACACTCAACTTTCTTTTTATCAAACCTTGCAGTTTCACGACCATTGATGTGAATTGGCTTGCCAGTCTTCTTGTAGAATTTCCTAGCCCTCATGCTAAGAAGAGCTATTTGCCATTTTATATCCATCTCCTCTAAGTCATCTTCATCAATTTGCTCTATGTCTTCATGAGTTAATATAAAGCCATTAACTTGAGTGGAGATAAAAGCATAAAAGGTAGGATCTCCAATACCAACAACCTTCTTTTTGAACCTACAGTGGTAACAATAGCATTACCAGTGGAAACTGTAGAACCAGCAGTGGCAAAATCATCAACATTGTCATCTTCAGAACCATCACTGTCTACAGAGGTTGACAATAATGCCAAGCTGCTAGAGCTTGTACCAAGTTTCCCTGCCTTCTTCAATCTTTGTTCAATTAGTTTGAAGTTATTGTAAAGATCATTGAGCTTCATAGTTTCAATATCTGGTTTATTTTCCCAGACTGTAACATTTGTATGAAACTCAGAAGGCAAACTTCTTAGAAACTTCAAATTGAGGTCTTCCTTTTCTACCTCAATGCCAAACACAGTCAGTTGTGTGACAATCTTCTGGAGTTTGGTGAAGATGCTGTCAAGTGAGTCATTGCTTGAAGCATAGAAGTTTTCATAACTTTGCTTCAACAGTGTCTTTTGTGTCTTCTTTGTAGCATCATTGCCACCAAACACTGAGCAAATCTCTTCAAAGTTCTTTTGCAGTATTGAACTTGTTGAAAGCAATGATTTGGTCTCTAGGAAGAGTCATTAGTAACAAACTTCTGGCCTTCAGATTATTCTTCTTCTTTGCTCTTTCATCATTAGTCTCAGGTAAAGTAAATGTTACTACATCTGTGTCACCAACTTTCTCAGTCTTCGTTACAGACTTGAAGGAATCACCAGTTAAGATGATCTCCCATAGAGCATAGTCTTGTATGAGAAAGTATTGCTCAATCATTATCCTTCACATCTCAAACTCATTGAGTTTGAGCTTAGGAAGCCTTGGAGAAGAGTTGGACTGGTTTTTTTCCATCTCCATTGATTTGAGTGAGTAGGTTAAGCTTATTCCTTGTATCTTCTAAATCAAAATATCAGAACCTGGCTCTGATACCACTTGATGGATCTAAACACACTCCTTGTGTTGGTGATACTTTGAGTTATATTCATAAGTACGCGGAATATACTTAGTAATACTTAGAAGATGGTTTATATGATGTAATGTAAGTGAGAACATAATAACACAAAGCTCCAATATTATTAAGAAATAATACGAGTAATCTTGCTTATCACTAGGGTTACACCTTGAAGCTTATATGAATAAAACGTACTCTAAGCAATGACCTAGGATCTCCTTTTATAGCACAAGGAGTCCTTTACAAGATAAGTATAAACCTAACAATATAGAATATACACAAGATCTTTTCTATACTTATCAATACACAGATACATAACAATTATCCTAATAGCAGTGGTAATATTGTACTGGCAGTGGTAATGAGTTTCCACTGCTAGTGTAATCTTTAGCAGTGCTAACCACAAGCGTATCAGTGGTAACTTTTAGCTTTATTCCCAACAGATGGTATTACGCCATAATTAGTAATGCGTCAAGAATTCTGCTGCTAAAAAGTTGGTTACGGCGTAATCACATAGATGATTTACGACGTAACTCTGGTCAGATCAGCAAACTGCAGCAGCAATTACTTCCTCGTTTCCTGCAAAAATGGTTAGAAAACACAAAACCCTACAGAAATGGAAACAAAACAAAAGAAAGGGATAATTCGAGTTATCTCCCGAAAGAGAACTTTTCTTTATTTACGAGTCTTTAAGTTATACTTAGAGCCGCGGGGCTTCTATGGGGGCCTTTGGACTTCCCCGACTTCCTCCATGTCTTTCATTAAGTTACGCCTAACCCAACCGACATTTGTGGCAGTGCGGAGATATTCTTTGGTTTCAATCTTCCGAATCTTGCAAAAGTATTCTTCAGGTCCCAAATGGTATCGCGTAAACTCATATTTTCGGCTATAATTGGTGGTGGTCTCTTAAACGGGATGCCAAGAAGCTTGCATCTTCTTTTCTCATGTACTTCATCATCTGGGTCAATGAAACCGTCTTCGCCTTGTAACTTGAGGTAATCAAAATCATCGTCGTCGGAATCGGTATCTTTAAGTTGGTCATCGTTAGGTGAATTTTCTATGAGTATTTGCTTGCATTCTTGTTTTTCTATCTTAGACGAGTCATTGGTGTCATCTTCTGATTTTTCATTAGGAATTTCGTTGTTAGGTTGATCTTTACTCATACATCCATTCCAGATTTTCTCTTTAGTTAACGCGTCAATTTTTCCGTATTTGATTCTGACCCAATCATCGAATCCGAGATCATCTGGACAAGGCAATTCCGTTCTTTCATAATCATTAATTGAAGTCCATAGGAACTCGTCTTCCCCAGCTCTCTCAATGATGCTTCCCCCGTCACATTCATACTCAAAAGGGTTGCAGGAAGCCCAAACGTTTCCGTCAGCGGTCTTAATTTGTTCACACCAATGATTTTGAGTTCCTTCGTCATTGTCATTTTCAAAAGGAATATCATCGAGGGGCTTAATGGTTTTTCCTCGAAGAATATGTTTTTCATATTTGAGTTCCAGATTTCTAAACAAAACCGAATTTATTATTGCGTCCCCAAATCTTACTGAATATCAATCTCTGAATGATAGATCTCCAAAATCAACGTCATGCCTCCCAGCTTCATGTGGGCATATCCAAACTTCGTTCTTCACATTACCTCCTCCGTTGCAATATTTACGAAAAGGGTTGCACGTTGGCCAAGCATGAGTAATCTCATCTTCCGTGACGAGTAAGGGTTTGCAGTAATGCTTGATAGGTGGTCCTTCCACTTCGTTAATTGAGAGTTTGGCTAACCCTAGTGTAGTCCACATGTATCTGTCATCATTTACCCTCTCTTTATCAACTCCTCCATCGCAGGTTTTCTGAGGATCACACGAGGCCCATAAGCTGTAGCATTCCCCATCGTCAATTGCAATAGCCTTACACCAATGACTTCTTCTTTTAGAGTTGTAGACCTTGGTACCAGTGTCTTTGCTTGAATTCTGGTTACACCGTAACTCTGAGATGTGATTACGGCGTAACTCACTTTCACCATCAGTATTAGACTCATCAGAGGACTTGTCGTTATCAGAGAATACAGCCTTACATATAGTAGATTTGTTCTTTTGTTCCTCATTTCTTCTTTTTACCTCGTCGCCAAGCTTTCCAATTAAAGTTTCCAAGTTTTTTAGTGATATCTTATGGGAAGAAAGGATTTTTTTGTATTATCTTGGAAATTTTTCAGCCATTCCTCTTGCTCCTTTTGCCTCTTGGTAGTATCCACAAGGTACTTGTTAATAATTTCCTCCAAGTTAGCTCTTCTTTCATTACGCTCATAATACGGTGGGAGTCCTCCACGATACCCATTATGATTATCCCCGTAGAAAGGCCTATTCTCTCCATATTTAGCTTCCTCGATCGTATCTTCCTTGTCAATTTTAGGACAATTCTTAGTCAGATGTACCCCACCACAGTTTTCGCAGCCGACTTGTATGGCATGAAAGTTTCTCTGATTTTTAGCATATCTCGACCGAGATTCTCAAGCTTGTTGGATATTGCTGTAATTCCATCGAAACTTCCGCCTTGGTTTCTTTTATTTCCTCCATCGTGCCATTTTTGAGAGTGATCAGCCATTTTTTGAATGTCTTCAATAGCGAGAGTAGGAGTCATGTTCGGGATGGGTCCTTGATAGTCCAGCATCTCCCTTGTAGTTACGTTGATTCCTTTATAGAAGATGTTGACGTTTTGCTGGTTGTTCAGATCATTTGTAGGACATTTATAAAGGAGATCGTTGTATCTATCCCAGCCTTGATACAACGTTTCGTCGTCTTCTTGATTGAAATTATGGATCTCCAAAACCTGGTTAGAAATCTTCGATGGCGTACAATATCTGTGAATAAAGTGCTTCTTAAGTAGACCCTAAGTATTAATTGCCCCGGCGGGCAATCCATCTTCTGGCAGCCCCAGTAAGAGTCATAGGGAATACCCTTAGCATAACAGCATCATGAGACATGCCCGGAATGTTGAAAAGGCTAGCGATGTATAGGACATTTTCAACGCGCTCACATGCATCTTCGTCCCTGTTTCCTGAAAAAGGGTTAGCACGAAGCTCCCTCATAAATTGGTCTTTGATTTCGAAACGGACATCCGCTCCAATTGCCGGTCTTACGAGACCCGACCCTTGTTCCGCTCTTGTCAACGCCAAATATTCCTCAATAGTGAGGTCATCAATGTTAACAACTTCCATGGTACCTGAAAACTTGAAATATGATCGTGATAAAAGTTTAAAAGGAAATGAAAGAATTAATATTAATCCTAATATAACTCCCCGGCAGTGGCGCCAAAACTTGATGCAGGTTTTACTGACCAGGTTTTAATATTTATAAAGTCTCGTTATACCTATGGTCTACCCTAGTGCACTAACGAGCAGTGTACCCGGTAGTTTGTAGTGTAGTAATCGGTAAAGCCGAGGCCATCCCAAGAGCTATGTGTGTTGGATTATTACTAATTCTAGGTGTCACAGATTTAATATTGGTTTCGATAAGGAATTAGTTATTAAACTACTAAAACAGAATAAAGCAAATAAAAGTAGGTAAATGGTAAAGGGTAAATCAATAGAGGAGAGTGGTGCTAACCTAGTTATTCCTCCTAGCTAGTTATGTCTACGTCTACTTACTTCCAATTACTTCAGGTGGGGTCAAAGTCGAGAGGACAACATTTGGTCAATTCGCCCTAACCTATCAGCAAAGATGCCACCACAGGAGAAGTCAGGTGCCCCCTCATAAGTCCTGTTGTTCCTAGTCCCCTAAGCCAAGTCATTAAGTACCGCTACATGCTAGATCTATAATAGTGAGTGCCCGGGCGTTAGGAACTTAAACACTCACCCCCTAATTCTTAAGTTCATCCAAACGGTAGGTGATCAGTTGGTCGAATCGCACAAGTAGAAAGGGTTGTCAGTTTTGTCATATCTTACCCTTCCCATCTCAGTCCGCTCACTTAGGGTCAGTTGGTCATATGTCCTAGGCAATTGGCCTGTACCGCCATTCAAAACTACCGAACCAAGGGTGGCTACCAATAAACTATGCATGCATACACTTAGGAATAATTGTACGGAAGTAATGTAAATGCAAACAAAACAATTAAGGAATCATAACTAGGCCAGCACCAAGAGGTGCTTAGCCACTCATATTAATCATACAAACCAATTCAATATTCAAAGGTACGAAATACATAAATTGAAAGTAAAAAAAATATAATATGCTAATGCTTATCGTATGGGAGTGATTTCTCCCTTGGAGATAGCTCCGTATGCTCCTCTAGACTTGCCTTGAGCTTTTTCCCACGTTCTCTGGTTGTTGTGTGTGGAATGGGATGATTAGAAATACTGGAATTCATGGGGTATTTATAGGCCAGATCTGGGTTACGGCGTAACTATAACAACAGTCACGCCATAACCTTCAATTCCTTCGTACATTGCACTAGATCTGCTAGTTACGGCATAACCTTATTAGTGGTTACGCCATAGTCTTCAGTAAACTTGGTTACGCCGTAGTTGATGAAATAGTTACGGCGTAAGTATCAGCGGCGTGGAACCTCATTTGACCTAATATAGTTAGGTCGTAGCCTTTGGGAAGAGTTACGCCATAACCTTCTGATAAGTTGGTTTTCAAAGTCACGCAATAGTTACGGCATAATGTGAGAGATGAGTTACGCCGTAACTTCTTCAAAATCAGCATACTATGATAATTCTTTAGATAATTCTCCAATTCCGCGTCTCTTTAGCTCCAATGCTCGTAATTTACCTGAAAGTGGAAAACAATGGAAAACAAGCGTAAATCCATATAAATGATATAAATTACAAGCATTATCGGGGGAAATTGACACTTAATATTCAGGACTATTTGATGTTATTAGTAGGCATCTCTATCTCAGCTGGGATGACAGCTTCCGTTTCATATGTTAATGATAATGGAGTGTCTCCGTTGCTAGATTTAATCATTTTGCGGTGTACCCATAGGACGTGCGATAACTCATCTAGCCAATTTATGCTTCTTTCTTCCAACCGAGCCTTTATTCCTTCCCCTAGACTTCTGTTTGCTCTTTCTACCTGTCCATTTGCTTGTGGGTGTTTAACTGAAGCAAAGTGTTGCTTTATGTTCGTTTTTTCACACCATTCCTTAAATGGGTTGTCTCAGCATTTCTTTCCGTTATCGGATATTATTTCTCCGGGGAGTCCGAATCTACATAAGATATTTTCCCACACGAATTTTTTGATCTGGTTTCCGGTGATGGTAGCGACCGGCTTTGCTTCTATCCATTTTGTGAAGTAGTCTATTGCTACTATGAGGAATCTGACTCTCCCAGGCCCTTCCGGTAAAGGTCCTGCAATGTCAATTCCTCATTTGTAAAACGGCCATGGGGAAGTGATAGGCGTTAGCTTTTCTTGCGGGTGCTTCGGAACTGGCCTGTGTACCTGATAGTTTTTGCATGCTTGGATTAGCTTTCGGGCATCGTCATGCATGGTAGGCATGTAGTATCCGGTGCGCAGGGCTCTGGCCACTACGGACCTTGTCCCTCCGTACATGCTGCAAGACCCTTCATGAATTTCCCTTAACACATAGTTGGCTTGGAGGGGTCCTACGCACCGTAGCCATGGTCCAAGAAAATATTTCTTATAAAGTATCCCATTGACTACAGCAAATATATGTGATTTTCTTTTAATTTACCGTGCTTTCTCTTTCTCGGCCAGGAGTATTTCTTTGTCTAGGTATTCTTATATCGGGGTCATCCATGTGTACCCTTCTTCTTCCGTGATTGCCACGAGCAGTGTTTCCTCTATTGACTTTTGGCTGAGCTCTTCTACTAGTAATTGCTTTTTCAGATGTGCGAAGCCGGTAGAAGCCATTTTGTTCAGGGCGTCTGCCTTTTTGTTTTCACTTCTGGGCACTTGTTTGATTGAGAACATCCGGAAGTTTTTAGAAGTTCCTTTACTTTCTCTAGGTATTGGATCATTCCTGATTCTTTTGCAGTGTATGTCCCATTGACTTGGTTTGCCACTAGTTTTGAGTTACATTTGCTTGCAAATTTTTGACTCCCATTTGTTTAGCTATCCGTAACCTAGCTATTAAGGCTTCATATTCAGCTTTGTTGTTTGTTGTATTAAAACCGAACCTTAAGTGAACTCCGTTCCCTAAGGGTCTGTCAGTATTAGGCCCGCTCCGCAACTGTCTATGCAATGTGAGGCATCTGTGAACAGGATCCATGGTTGCAGATGTTCCTCTTCTTCTATTAGCTGATCTTCTTCATCGTCCTTTGGACGTTCTACTATGAAATATGCTAGGATTTTTCCTTTGATGGATGTTCTTGGTCTGTATTGTATGTCATACTCCCCCAACTCGATGCGCTATTGTTTTAATCTACCTGCAACTTTTGGTTTTGATAGTATTTGTTTTATTGGCTGGTCCGTGATGACTACTACCATATGCGCTTGAAAATAACTCTTCAGTCATTTCGTAGCATGCACCAGAGATAATACCAGCTTTTCCATTGGCGTTTAGTTTCTTTTCGGTCCTCGCAGGGCTCGGCTCACAAAGTATATTGGTGTTTGCTTGCCTTCCCTTTCTGTCATCAAGACCGCACTGACCGCTTCTTTAGCTGCTGCTAGGTATATTATGAGTTCTTCTTTTTCATGAGGTGCGGTGAGGGTAGGGAGGTTTGCTATCATCTTCTTCATCTGCTTAAAAGCTTCCTCCGCCTCTTTTGTCCACTGAAAGTCACTCTTTTTTGTACACTTCTTTAGTGTTTTAAAGAAGGGTAGTGACTTTTCAGCAGATTTAGCCAAGAATCTATTCGAACTTGCTAACTTCCCATTTAGTCTTTGAAGGTCTTTGAGGCATTTTAGAGATGAGAGGTTTAGTACGGCCTCCGCTTTGTCTGGGCATACTTTTAGTCCTTTAGTGTTTACGGTATACTCTAAGAACATACCTTCTTCCATTCCAAAAGTGCACTTCCTGGGATTTAGCTTCATGTTTATTTCCCTTAGTGTTTTAAAAATTTTCGCCATGTCTCTTAGTATTTCTTCGTCCTAGCGGCTTTTAATCACTAATTCATCTACATATAATTCTAGATTTCTGCCAATTTGCTTTTGGAAAGCTTTGTCTACTAGCCGCTGGTATGTTGCTCATGTGTTTTTTAGTCCAAATGGCATTTTGGTGTAGCAGAATATTCCTTGATTTGGTGATAGCCTTTGTATGCGTCCAGGAAACATTTGAAAGTGTATCCGCAAAGTGATTCAACCTTCCAATCTATTTCTGGTAACTGGTAACCGTCCTTCGGACAGGCTTTATTGAGGTCCTTGAAGTCAACGCACATTCTCCAACATCTGTCATGCTTTTTGACGCGTCTGTCTGACACCTCCCTTTCTTTAGGAAGCGTTTCATGTGGCGTGGGCGCTTGTCGACTCTTCATTTTCTTCTTTCATTTGACCTATTGTTTCACGCGCCTCTTTTTTACTCTTGATCTTGACCGTTTATTCCGGTTTTCTTTGACACGTGTCATCATCCAGATTTAGGGTTTTCCTTAGTATAAATAATGCCCTCTTTTTGTGCATCTATTTTACTTTCACCATCGCCGTTTTTTTGTATCTTTTTTTAGAAGAAAAAGTTCCTTCATCCGTCCGCCCTTTATCCGTTCGCTATGAGTTTGATTGTTGACATAAAGTGTAATAATCCTTCAGAGACATTTGGTTCTTTCCTTACGACTTACCATATTCCTTTAGAGGTTCGTCCGGAGCTTCCTCCTCGCAGGTGTATGATGCACGAGTGTCTTGCTGGGAAAATTGGTTTGTATACCCGCTTTTTTGATCTTGCCAATTTTCGTCTGCCTCTGTCTGTTTTCCTTGTTGATTTGATTAGGCACTATCGTATTAATATTTCCCAACTTTCAGTTCTCGGTGCGTGCAGGATTTCTCATTTTGAGATCTTGTGTCGTGCTCATGGCATTACACCAACTGTTGCTTTGTTTCGTTGCTTTTAAGTTAATTCAAAGTTGAGAGGGTGGTTTTCCTTTAGTAAACGCGATGGTGTTCCTGCACTTTATACTAAGACTCTTGATTCTGTGAAGAATTGGAACGAACGATTTTTCTGGGTTGATTCTTTTGCTTGTCCTGCTTTGTTCCCGTGGCATTCTAATAAGAATGTTTTTAAAGATCCTGCTCCTCGCCCTGATGAATACAATGCTGACCGTTATGTTGTTCTTGCTGCCAACCCTTATCCCTTCCGGGCATTCCCTGAGCCTTTTCTTTGTTGGGTTGGCTTGATCCTCTATTATTCTTTGGATGAGGACGTGTACCCTGAGTTTCTTCACGATGATCAAAGTGGGGAGTTTTGTATTTGTTCTCTCCTTTTTTATATGTCTTTCTTTTTTTGTACATTGATGAGTTTGCCCGAGTTTATTTAGTCTCCGGAACCTATGAAGGCTACAATGACTACACGCCCGCATCATGAGGGGGAGACTTCTATTATGGAAGTTGATGTTCGCCGTACCGTGCCACTTATCCCCGTTCTGAGGGTGAGTTCGAGGCTGAAGTTAATCTTCTTTTTAAGCCAGAGGGTGCTAGTGTTAATACTGGTGGTGGATCATCTTTTGAGGCTACGGGTTCTAATATTGGTCCTTCTACCTCTGGTCCTTTATTGAAAAGAAAAGAGGGTCCTTTGCTGCGTGTCCCGAAATGTTCTAGTCCAGCCAAGAGATTTCGTTCTAATTTTCTACCAGGTCCGTCCAGTAGTAACATTCCTGTTGATGGCTTTCAGGCCCTATTGGCTAGTAGTGTCTTGGAGGGTGACTTAGGTTATATGGCCCCCCACACTGGGTCTTGCATTACTTCTTCTATCTCCACTACTCCTGAGCGTGAGGTTGGGTTTTCTGTTGGTTCTTCCCTCAGGCGTGAGCCTGTTATTGCCTCTCCAGAAAGGTTGGTTATTTCGTCTGATTCTAGTACCTCTGCTGTTGGGGCTGAGTTTACTTCTTGTACCAGGTCTGAAAATATTTTGGGTGTCATTGCTACCACTGTTGCTACAACTATCCTGGCAGTTGTCCCAGTATTGAAGAGTGTTTCTCCTTTCCTCAGTTCGACCTCCGACGGAGGGGATAATCAGGATGCTGAAGATCTTGCTGGTCCTTCCGTTAATCAGCCTTTGGCTGGTGATGTCCGAGCTTCTATTGGGTTTGATCCTCTACAATCACAGGAGCATTATCTTCCGGATTGGAAAGTGTCTAACGGATCTCTTCTTGACAATCCCTTATATTGCCATAAATTTGTTAATGGAGTTCCCCCCCCCCCCGAGGCTTTCCTCCTTACTTCATGAAATGAGTCATGATCATTTGCTTTCAGGTTTGGACGCCTTGTCGGCTCGTCATTTGTGCTTTGGTTCTGAGTTGCGGATACGCGCAGAGCGCTATTTGCAAGAGAAGGAGAGGTTATCCACCAGGTTGGCCATCAAGCTGACGTGATTCATGGGCTGGAGTCCCAATTGGCACGGGCTGAATCTAATGGTTCTGATATGCTATCTCTTCGTGGCCAAGTATCATCTTTAGGAGCAGCTGACAAAGAAAATGAAGCGTTGTGTGCCAAAATTAAAGAGCTTGAGTCTTCGGTTGTTGGTAAGGATGTCGAGCTTGAGCGGTTACGGTGTGTGAATTCTGCTCTTGAATCCCGCAACACTGAACTTGTTGGACAGGTTTTTTTTTTCTTTTCCCTTCTTCTTGAATCCCGCTCCCGCCCCCATTTTCAGGTACAAGTTTTGGAAAGTGAATGTTCGGACCTCCGCCCTCGTGTTTCAGAACTTGTTTGTTTACGGGAGCTCTTTACGAAGGTTTCCCTGTATTTGGAAGAGAAGCTCCACCCGTGTTTGCTTACCGCTGTGTCGGTTCACCATTGGCTGTTGTCCAAAGGTTTCAAGCTTCCCGTGTCTAAGTGTTGGCGTTCGCAAGGTTACCTTGATGCATTGAGTGATGCCATCAGCTGTGATGTTGATAAAGGAATGCAAGAAGGGCTTGTCGCCGGGAATTTTCAATGTACGGATGGTATATCTCTTTCCCATGTTGAGGCCCTTAACCGTTCTGCTGAGGCTGATTATGAAAACGCTCTTCAAGTGCTCCGCGGTGTCCAGTTCCCTTTGTTATCATTCCTAGAGGCTCTTAAGGACTCTGCTTTTGAGGATGTCATGCATTTGCTTCATCCTGAGGTATCCTCTGCTGACTCATCCACCATTAATAGGCAGTTTTACATGGAGCAGTCGAGCGTTCCTACTAAGCATTCTGGCAGTTGTTCGGCGAGCGAGTGTCCTCTTTCCGCTTTGATCAAAGGTTGTTTCGACAGAGCCAAAAAAGCAAGGGAAGGTTCTCTGCATGATTGGTTGGCTCTTGCAGATACTTGGTATTCCTTGATTAGCCATTTATCTGTGGAATTTTTAGTGGAATCAGTTCATGTGCGTGTCTCTGAAGCATCGAACACACTTGAGCATAGTGGCGATTCAAGTGGTCTTGGTGCGGATGGCTGTGTGCAGTCTGGGACGGACCCGTTTGCGAACCCTTCCGGCCAAGTGTAGTTTTTTGTAATGATACTTTATGTTTCCTATTTTGTGGCCTGCCAAAGCGCGGCACTTTTGTTTTTGTAGACAGTCTATCATATGCATATTTCGTTGTTTCGAAACTTTTCAATGTTTTGCTATTTAATCTTTACACTGGTGTGCCTATTATAATAGTCTTTTTTGAATACTTGTGGGTTATTCGCCCGATACTGGACTTGCAACATCTCTTACGTATCTTGAGTTAATTTGGAGGTTACTCAGCCTTTTGTTATTCGGAATAACATTGTATGGGTCGTGCCCACATGTATGCGCGTCTTACTTACATATGTTAATTTTTTCGTTGTTTGAATTAAATGATTAGGAGTTTTTAAAATAAAAGCTGGTGAAGGTAGCCAAGCTTCACCTTTTTTTCTGTGACAACTCGTAATTTCAGGTCATTTCTCAAATTTACTATTCATCTCGGGAATTTACTATTCATCGGTTACTATTCATCATTTAACTATTCATCGTTTTTGAAGTCGATTTGATATTCTGAGAGCGTATTTTAAAATTTTACTATTCACGAAACACTATTCATTCCTGGAGAAAAATCACTATTCATGCTTCACTATTCATCAATTATCGTAAACTAGGTTTACGAGTATCAAATTCGCGTAACCGTAATGGTTTAGCTGCGAATTCCTGAAACATCATTGAGGACATTTCATATAGACTAGATTTAGTATACATATCATTAGTAATATCATTTTCATGTTAGTTCACGCACGGGTTTGCATTTTTCATTTACGTATATTTTACCTATTAAATAAACGCTATCGCATAATCATTTATTTTGAATATTTGATCCGACACTTCCAAAAATAATCCTAATATATTTTTATACTCATTTTAAGACTATAAAAATTATAATATTAGTTTACCCGACGTTTTCAATTTATTTTGTATATAAATTGTTATGTATAAATATTTACGACGGTTTTCGTAAATACTACTCGATAATTATTATTTCACTCAATTCTTGTAAGAAATATATTTTTATAATTTTTGCGACTTCGATATATTTTATTTTGCTCCGTTAAAATTTATTTTTAGCTAACGCTACCCTAAATACCTAATTATACCTACTAAATACATACTATACTTACACTTTAATATACTTTGTCATCAAAATACAAAATTCTCTTCTTTTTCTACCCCTTGCCGACCAAAATTTGATGACACAACAAGTTTCTCATAAAAATCTTCCATTTGATGTACACATATACGCTTTTACCATTTAATATCTTTTACATTATTAATTTTTCTAAAAAGGAAAACACATACATATCATTTTGCAAAGGTGAAAACAAAAGTTTCCTCTCCATTTCATCACTAAAATTCAGCCAAGGCAACAGATCAAGGAGAAACATAAGATTTTTCAAGCTACAAGTGTTAAACAACTCTAGTATTACTTCTATTTTAAGGTTTTGCAATAAAAACCTAGAGTATTTAGGAAAACCTTGTTCCATAAACCTCATCATCATACTAGTAAGCATTTCATGATCATTTTTAATCTTTCATATTCATACTTATGTTATTTTATCATGCTTGAAAGAAAACATGCAAGTTTCATGTGTATCTATATCACTTTTTTTGTTTTTAGTACTTATAATTAGTATATATCATCATATAATTAATCTCTTGAAACATATTATTTTTGATGATGTTTAGGAACCCATGACACCCTAAGAAGGTGTATGATAGGTATAGAATAGATTTGGTGTTGATTTGAAGTGGTTAGCATAAGTATTACGCTAGAAAAATCACTTTCGACAAACTAAAAATAGGGTCTGATCAATTTTGCAAATTCTGGAAATTTCGACAGGATATAAAATATTTTGGGCTAGATATTCAGAAAATATACTTTAAAACGAAACTGCGGTCGCTTGAACGGGTTAAAACAGATTTATAACGAAGAAGTTATGTTATTTTCAAGTTTAACAACGAAAACTATATTTTCTGGAAAAACAGCATGCTGTCCAGATTTTTAAGGGTCAAAAATGAGTGTTAGGCGTTATCTAAATGAGTCGATTTATCAAAAATATATTAGTATACTTTAACACGAAGCTAAGGACATATAAAACGTAGAAAACGGCCTTATAACGACTAAATTACACGCGTTTAAATAAGGTTGTCGTAACTACTTTCACAAGTATAACACATATATTTTCTAATAGCCAAACTTGTTGTCGCTAGTGACCATGTTTGGAGTCATTTTTCACATCGATAGAATACTTTTTAGAAAACGATGTCTTCTAGTAAAAGTAAGTTCACCTAGCCTATTTTCCAAATGTTCAACCGTTCGTCAAACGGAGTTGTAACGAATAAAATACGGTCACTCAAACTTTGCCGAAAACTAACCTTAAACAATATTTTTAGTCCAAGTACCCTACTTCACCGATGTTTTTCTCCATGATCGAGACCTCTATGATCAATATTTAAAAGCTAAAACTTTTAGATAATGTTACAAGCTTTCCAAAACCATTGAGTTTGTTTTCTAACACTCGATATTCACTATTTTAAGACTAGCTTATCGAGGCCATTTAGTCACTTTCATGAATTGTCAAAGTGTTTTGTTTTACGACGAAAAGCTATAATTTCTTGATAAATCACTAAACAACTATCGTAGGATGTTGTTTCAACGTAAGTACTTGTAAAGTATTTTATAACATGACGAGATGTCATAAACATATATTTCGACGATAAACTTCATTTTCAAAAGTGTACAAGTGGTATGGATATCATGTGAATTTGCATGTATGACATTGTTTCATGACTTACATTAGAACATATCATTCATATTAGGTTGCAGATAGAGATTGCACCTCATTTCAGTGTATCCACTTACATTAGAACATATCATTCATATTAGGTTGCAGGTGAGTTCCATAGCCCCATTTTCAATTGTTTTTATACTACTTTTGGGGGAGATACATGCTCAACTACTTGCTTTATTTTAACTTCTACATGTTACTATGAGTTTCATAGCCCCTACTTTTATATGTTTTGAACTATTTTGGGGGAGATACATGCTTAACTATTTTTCACAAGTACTTTAGATTTTTAAGGATAACTTCTATCATGATCACCATTGTTTCAAAACCAAATGTTGTACTATATCAATTGTTCTTGTTTGCGTGCTATAGTTCTACGTCGAATAATGTGCTATATCAGTTGACTACTGATACATTGAGTCATGTACTATTGATTATGTGCTATGGTTCTACGTCGAGTTAGGTACTATTGTGAACTCATTGGATGATGTGTGCTTGAACATAAACTATACATATTTTGGCAGTGGGTTGTGAACACACAAGTTGCAAGTTTTGTATGGGCGGAACTTGGAACTGAGTGGATTTGCAATGCCTTTGCTGCAAGAACATTCTTTAAAGGTTTTTCATTAAAACACAAACTCTATGAACTCACTCAACCTTTGTGTTGACACTTTTAGCATGTTTTATCTCAGGTATCTAAGGCATACACTTCATGGCATGCATGCGGACTTATCATAGAGTCGTGGTGACGACGCGTCTCACATGGATTTTATGCACTCTAAAACATCATTTGGGTTGTATCAAACTTATTTCCGAAAATGTTGACAATCATTTGGGACCTATACTTTGTAAACTCTGATTAATTTACTCAATCAA
The DNA here is from genome assembly GCA_019973895.1 of Chrysanthemum seticuspe. NCBI lineage: Eukaryota > Viridiplantae > Streptophyta > Magnoliopsida > Asterales > Asteraceae > Chrysanthemum > Chrysanthemum seticuspe. The sequence continues at coordinate 184,524,918 of BPTQ01000007.1, read as the reverse complement.
ACGATGTATTTTTCAAACGACACTTTAGGTCATTCAATATAACTGTAATTGTGATGCTATGACAGTCAACCCCCAGGAATTCCATTCCGCTGCAAAACAGGTAATTTGGGGGTGTGACAGATTGGCATCAGAGCTTTGGTTATAGAGAACTAGGTTCCATCTTTGACCCTAGATTATAACTACATCATCATAGCATCTCATCATTTCATCATAAGTGCATATTCACTATACATGCAGTTTCATACGTATATTTTGCGAGTTATTTACTTTCATTTCAAACCGATTGTCACATAGATGCCCTCAGATACCCATTCCATTATCACTTCTTCAGATTCTAACGTGGAGAATGCCTTGTCATTCCCTATCTCAATTTTAACATCAGTTGACTCATCACCGATATCATCGGATGCCAAGACGAAACCTTCAAGGAGGGTGAAGTCGCTCTCACTCCTCTGTTTCACCACCAACGTGTCAAGTTACACGCTATTCACACATTAAGTCACTAAACCGTCACTCATTTTGAAAAATAACCTCAAACTTATTACCTCATATCACATCTCTTTAGAGCGCTTATTATTAACATAGGACTTTGCTACGTCTTACCTTTCCTCTTATTTTGAAGAGTTATAGCGCCAAAGAAAGCTTCACTAGATATGACACCAGCTGCTATCCAAAAGTATGTAGAGGATAGTATAGCCGAGGCACTAAGAAAAGAACGAGCAACGGTATTTGCTGCTGTCGAGGCTGCGGCTACTGCTGAAGTTGTTAGACTTGCTTATGCTACAGGAGCTGCAGCAGGGTCTGGAGTTCGAAATTGTACATACAAGGACTTTAAGAACTATGATCCCACAAAGTTCAAAGGCACAGAAGGAGCCACTGCTATGATCCGTTGGTTTGAGAAGATGGAGTCTGTATTTCTTCTATGCAATTGCCCAGATGACAGCAAGGTAAAGTTCGCCACTGGTACACTCTTAGATGGCGCAATGTCATGGTGGAATTCGTATGCGCAACCTATTGGTATCGAAAATGCTTATAAGCTCACGTGGGATGAATTCAAGAAGCTGGTAACTAAGAAGTATTGTCCGCGCACAGAGGTGAAGAAGTTGGAAACAGAATTTTATGAGTTAGTGATTGTTGGTTATGACATCGGGCCTACATCAGGAGGTTTCAAGAGTTGGCTGCACTATGTCCGTCAATGGTTTCGGACAATGAGAAATTACTGGAAAACTTCATTGGATGACTTCTACAATGTATTCAAGGAGATGTAACTTCTTCCGATCCACAAACGATTGAAGAGACTATCCGGATGACTCAAAAACTCATGGCTCAAGTTGTGAAAAGGGAAAACATCATCAACAATAACCGCAACAACAACAACAACCAAACTAGCAACAACAAAAGGAAATGGGAAAATGACCAGAGAGGTTATAATTATGACAACCAAAACCATAACACTAACCATTATCAACAACAGAATAGAAGACAAGAAGTCGCCAGGGTTTATGTTGCTGCACCAACAAAGGGAAGAGCTTATGCCGAAAACTTACCACGATGCCACCAATGCACGCTACATCATGATGGTCCATGTGGTATATGCTTTAGCTGTCACAAAGTGGGACACCTTGCTAAGGACTGCAAGGGCAAGGCCATAGTTACATGTTTTGGATGTGGGGAGCAAGGACACTATCGGAACCAATGTCCCTAAAACCAAGGTCAACAAGTTGAAGGGGCTCATGGGGAAGCATATATGTTAGAAGGAGGAGAAGCTCGCCATGGTCTCAACAACGAGGAAGACTGAAGAAGTTTAGAAACTAACAGTCTTATTTCCTTATGCACTATGTCGTACTAAGTTTATGTCTTTCCTAGTATTCTGATCTTAAAGACTTAAGACTATGTACTGTTTAATAACCCACTCGTTGTGTTATATTCTCATCTATCGTACTTTCTTTTCCTTCTGATTCGTTATCACTTACGAGAATTTTACTAACTTTTTACTTTAACTGCTATTTTAACGACATGGTTTAAATCTTTGTAAACATTGAGAGTTATAACAACTAAACCGAACGTCACATTATCGTTCCTTAATTATACATAGACTAGCTAACTATGTCTAATTCTAGAGGGATCATGTTATGCTGGGAGCAGTTATTTATAAATCTTAGTGCAAGCAAAATTTTCACATATTCCTAAAAGTCAAAGTGATACTCATGGGAGATTTTTCCAATATTTTCTCTATCACGATGTTTATACACTCTTAATCATAGATAGCCGTAACGACACTTCCTCATGTCTTCTCTTGTCGTTATTCATCACAAACCATAAACCTGAGAGACCAACACGAACTGAATTCCTTTTTGGGTGGGCGAATGTGACAACTCATAATTTCAGGTCATTTCTCAAATTTACTATTCATCTCGGGAACTTACTATTCATCAGTTACTATTCATCATTTTACTATTCATCGTTTTTGAAGTCGATTTGATATTCTGAGAGCGTATTTCAAACTTTTACTATTCATGAAACACTACTCATTCCCGGAGAAAAATCACTATTCATGCTTTACTATTCATCAATTATCGTAAACTAGGTTTACGAGTATCAAATTCGCGTAACCGTAATGGTTTAGCTGCGAATTCATGAAACATCATTGAGGACATTTCATATAGACTAGATTTAGTCTACGTATCATTAGTAATATCATTTTCATGTTAGTTAATGCACGGGTTTGCATTTTTCATTTACGTATATTTTACCTATTAAATAAACGCTATCGCATAATCATTTATTTTGAATATTTGATCCGACACTTCCAAAAATAATCCTAATATATTTTTATACTCATTTTAAGACTATAAAAATTATAATATTAGTTTACCCGATGTTTTCAATTTAGTTTGTATATAAATTGTTATGTATAAATATTTACGACGGTTTTCGTAAATACTACTCGATAATTATTATTTCACTCAATTCTTGTAAGAAATATATTTTTATAATTTTTACGACTTCGATATATTTTATTTTGCTCCGTTAAAATTTATGTTTAGCTAACGCTACCCTAAATACCTAATTATACCTACTAAATACATACTATACTTACACTTTAATATACTTTGTCATCAAAATACAAAATTCTCTTCTTTTTCTACCCCTTGCCGACCAAAATTTTATGACACAACAATTTTCTCATAAAAATCTTCCATTTGATGCACACATATACACTTTTACCATTTAATATCTTTTACATTATTAATTTTTCTAAAAAGGAAAACACATACATATCATTTTGCAAAGGTGAAAACAAAAGTATCCTCTCCATTTCATCACTAAAATTCAGCCAAGGCAAGAGATCAAGGAGAAACATAAGATTTTTCAAGCTACAAGTGTTAAACAACTCTAGAGTATTTAGGAAAACCTTGTTCCATAAACCTCATCATCATACTAGTAAGCATTTCATGATCATTTTTAATCATTCATATTCATACTTATGTTATTTTATCATGCTTGAAAGAAAACATTCAAGTTTCATGTGTATCTATACCACTTTTATTGTTTTTAGTACTTATAATTAGTATATATCATCCTATAATTAGTTCCTTAAAACATATCATTTTTTATGATGGTTAGGAACCCATGACACCCTAAGACGGTGTCTGGTAGGTTTAGAATAGATTTTGTGTTGATTTGAAGTGGTTAGAATAAGTATTACGCTAGAAAAATCACTTTCGACAAACTAAAAATAGGGTCTGATCAATTTTGCAAAGTCTGGAAATTTCGACAGGATATAAAATATTTTGGGCTAGATATTCAGAAAATATACTTTAAAACGAAACCGTGGTCGCTTGAACGGGTTAAAATGGATTTATAACGAAGAAGTTATGTTATTTTCACGTTTAACGACGAAAACTATATTTTCCGGAAAAACAGCATGCTGTCCAGATTTTTAAGGGTAAAAAATGAGTCTTAGGCGTTATCTAAATGAGTCGATTTATAAAAAATATATTAGTATACTTTAACACGAAGCTAAGGACATATAAAACGGCCTTATAACGACTAAATTACACGCGTTTAAATAAGGTTGTCGTAACTACTTTCACAAGTATAACACATATATATATATTTTCTAATAGCCAAACTTGTTGTCGCTGTTGACCATGTTTGGAGTCGTTTTTCACATCGATAGAATACTTTTTAGAAAACGATGTCTTCTAGTAAAAGTAAGTTCACCTAGACTATTTTCCAAATGTTCAACCGTTCGTCAAACGGAGTTGTAACGAATAAAATACGGTCACTCAAACTTTGCTGAAAACTAACCTTAAACAATATTTTTAGTCCAAGTACCCTACTTCACCTATGTTTTTCTCCATAATCGAGACCTCTATGATCAAAATTTAAAAGCTAAAACTTTTAGATAATGTTACAAGCTTTCCAAAACCATTGAGTTTGTTTTCTAACACTCGATATTCACTATTTTACGACTAGCTTTTTGAGGTCATTTAGTCACTTTCATGAATTGTCAAACTGTTTTGTTTTACGACGAAAATCTATAATTTTTTGATAAATCACTAAACAACTATCGTAGGATGTTGTTTCAACGTAAGTACTTGTAAAGTATTTTATAACATGACGAGATGTCATAAACATATATTTCGACGATAAACTTCATTTTCAAAAATGTACAAGTGGTATGGATATCATGTGAATTTGCATGTATGACATTGTTTCATGACTTACATTAGAACATATCATTCATATTAGGTTGCAGATAGAGAATGCACCTCATTTCAGTGTATCCACTTACATTAGAACATATCATTCATATTAGGTTGCAGGTGAGTTCCATAGCCCCATTTTCAATTGTTTTTATACTACTTTTGGGGGAGATACATGCTCAACTACTTGCTTTATTTTAACTTCTACATGTTACTGTGAGTTTCATAGCCCCTACTTTTATATGTTTTGAACTATTTTGGGGGAGATACATGCTTAACTATTTTTCACAAGTACTTTAGATTTTTAAGGATAACTTCTATCATGATCACCATTGTTTCAAACCAAATGTTGTACTATATCAATTGTTCTTGTTTGCGTGCTATAGTTCTACGTCGAATAATGTGCTATATCAGTTGACTACTGATACATTGAGTCATGTACTATTGATTATGTGCTATGGTTCTACGTCGAGTTAGGTACTATTGTGAACTCATTGGATGATGTGTGCTTGAACATAAACTATACATATTTTGGCAGTGGGTTGTGAACACACAAGTTGCAAGTTTTGTATGGGCGGAACTTGGAACTGAGTGGATTTGCAATGCCTTTGCTGCATGAACATTCTTTAAAGGTTTTTCATTACAACACAAACTCTATGAACTCACTCAACCGTTGTGTTGACACTTTTAGCATGTTTTATCTCAGGTATCTAAGGCATACACTTCATGACATGCATGCAGACTTATCATAGAGTCGTGATGACGACGCGTCTCACATGGATTTTATGCACTCTAAAACATCGTTTGGGTTGTATCAAACTTATTTTCGAAAATGTTGACAATCATTTGGGACCTATACTTTGTAAACTCTGATTAATTTACTCAATCAAACGATGTATTTTTCAAACGACACTTTAGGTCGTTCAATATAACTGTAATTGTGATGCTATAACAGTCAACCCCCAGGAATTCCATTCCGCTGCAAAATAGGTAATTTGGGGGTGTGACAGATTGGCATCAGAGCTTTGGTTATAGAGAACTAGGTTCCATCTTTGACCCTAGATTATAACTACATCATCATAGCATCTCATCATTTCATCATAAGTGCATATTCACTATACATGCAGTTTCATACGTATATTTTGCGAGTTATTTACTTTCATTTCAAACCGATTGTCACATAGATGCCCTCAGATACCCATTCCATTATCACTTCTTCAGATTCTAACGTGGAGAATGCCTTGTCATTCCCTATCTCAATTTTAACATCAGTTGACTCATCACCGATATCATCGGATGCCAAGACGAAACCTTCAAGGAGGGTGAAGTCGCTCTCACTCCTCTGTTTCACCACCAACGTGTCAAGTTACACGCTATTCACACATTAAGTCACTAAACCGTCACTCATTTTGAAAAATAACCTCAAACTTATTACCTCATATCACATCTCTTTAGAGCGCTTATTATTAACATAGGACTTTGCTACGTCTTACCTTTCCTCTTATTTTGAAGAGTTATAGCGCCAAAGAAAGCTTCACTAGATATGACACCAGCTGCTATCCAAAAGTATGTAGAGGATAGTATAGCCGAGGCACTAAGAAAAGAACGAGCAACGGTATTTGCTGCTGTCGAGGCTGCGGCTACTGCTGAAGTTGTTAGACTTGCTTATGCTACAGGAGCTGCAGCAGGGTCTGGAGTTCGAAATTGTACATACAAGGACTTTAAGAACTATGATCCCACAAAGTTCAAAGGCACAGAAGGAGCCACTGCTATGATCCGTTGGTTTGAGAAGATGGAGTCTGTATTTCTTCTATGCAATTGCCCAGATGACAGCAAGGTAAAGTTCGCCACTGGTACACTCTTAGATGGCGCAATGTCATGGTGGAATTCGTATGCGCAACCTATTGGTATCGAAAATGCTTATAAGCTCACGTGGGATGAATTCAAGAAGCTGGTAACTAAGAAGTATTGTCCGCGCACAGAGGTGAAGAAGTTGGAAACAGAATTTTATGAGTTAGTGATTGTTGGTTATGACATCGGGCCTACATCAGGAGGTTTCAAGAGTTGGCTGCACTATGTCCGTCAATGGTTTCGGACAATGAGAAATTACTGGAAAACTTCATTGGATGACTTCTACAATGTATTCAAGGAGATGTAACTTCTTCCGATCCACAAACGATTGAAGAGACTATCCGGATGACTCAAAAACTCATGGCTCAAGTTGTGAAAAGGGAAAACATCATCAACAATAACCGCAACAACAACAACAACCAAACTAGCAACAACAAAAGGAAATGGGAAAATGACCAGAGAGGTTATAATTATGACAACCAAAACCATAACACTAACCATTATCAACAACAGAATAGAAGACAAGAAGTCGCCAGGGTTTATGTTGCTGCACCAACAAAGGGAAGAGCTTATGCCGAAAACTTACCACGATGCCACCAATGCACGCTACATCATGATGGTCCATGTGGTATATGCTTTAGCTGTCACAAAGTGGGACACCTTGCTAAGGACTGCAAGGGCAAGGCCATAGTTACATGTTTTGGATGTGGGGAGCAAGGACACTATCGGAACCAATGTCCCTAAAACCAAGGTCAACAAGTTGAAGGGGCTCATGGGGAAGCATATATGTTAGAAGGAGGAGAAGCTCGCCATGGTCTCAACAACGAGGAAGACTGAAGAAGTTTAGAAACTAACAGTCTTATTTCCTTATGCACTATGTCGTACTAAGTTTATGTCTTTCCTAGTATTCTGATCTTAAAGACTTAAGACTATGTACTGTTTAATAACCCACTCGTTGTGTTATATTCTCATCTATCGTACTTTCTTTTCCTTCTGATTCGTTATCACTTACGAGAATTTTACTAACTTTTTACTTTAACTGCTATTTTAACGACATGGTTTAAATCTTTGTAAACATTGAGAGTTATAACAACTAAACCGAACGTCACATTATCGTTCCTTAATTATACATAGACTAGCTAACTATGTCTAATTCTAGAGGGATCATGTTATGCTGGGAGCAGTTATTTATAAATCTTAGTGCAAGCAAAATTTTCACATATTCCTAAAAGTCAAAGTGATACTCATGGGAGATTTTTCCAATATTTTCTCTATCACGATGTTTATACACTCTTAATCATAGATAGCCGTAACGACACTTCCTCATGTCTTCTCTTGTCGTTATTCATCACAAACCATAAACCTGAGAGACCAACACGAACTGAATTCCTTTTTGGGTGGGCGAATGTGACAACTCATAATTTCAGGTCATTTCTCAAATTTACTATTCATCTCGGGAACTTACTATTCATCAGTTACTATTCATCATTTTACTATTCATCGTTTTTGAAGTCGATTTGATATTCTGAGAGCGTATTTCAAACTTTTACTATTCATGAAACACTACTCATTCCCGGAGAAAAATCACTATTCATGCTTTACTATTCATCAATTATCGTAAACTAGGTTTACGAGTATCAAATTCGCGTAACCGTAATGGTTTAGCTGCGAATTCATGAAACATCATTGAGGACATTTCATATAGACTAGATTTAGTCTACGTATCATTAGTAATATCATTTTCATGTTAGTTAATGCACGGGTTTGCATTTTTCATTTACGTATATTTTACCTATTAAATAAACGCTATCGCATAATCATTTATTTTGAATATTTGATCCGACACTTCCAAAAATAATCCTAATATATTTTTATACTCATTTTAAGACTATAAAAATTATAATATTAGTTTACCCGATGTTTTCAATTTAGTTTGTATATAAATTGTTATGTATAAATATTTACGACGGTTTTCGTAAATACTACTCGATAATTATTATTTCACTCAATTCTTGTAAGAAATATATTTTTATAATTTTTACGACTTCGATATATTTTATTTTGCTCCGTTAAAATTTATGTTTAGCTAACGCTACCCTAAATACCTAATTATACCTACTAAATACATACTATACTTACACTTTAATATACTTTGTCATCAAAATACAAAATTCTCTTCTTTTTCTACCCCTTGCCGACCAAAATTTTATGACACAACAATTTTCTCATAAAAATCTTCCATTTGATGCACACATATACACTTTTACCATTTAATATCTTTTACATTATTAATTTTTCTAAAAAGGAAAACACATACATATCATTTTGCAAAGGTGAAAACAAAAGTATCCTCTCCATTTCATCACTAAAATTCAGCCAAGGCAAGAGATCAAGGAGAAACATAAGATTTTTCAAGCTACAAGTGTTAAACAACTCTAGAGTATTTAGGAAAACCTTGTTCCATAAACCTCATCATCATACTAGTAAGCATTTCATGATCATTTTTAATCATTCATATTCATACTTATGTTATTTTATCATGCTTGAAAGAAAACATTCAAGTTTCATGTGTATCTATACCACTTTTATTGTTTTTAGTACTTATAATTAGTATATATCATCCTATAATTAGTTCCTTAAAACATATCATTTTTTATGATGGTTAGGAACCCATGACACCCTAAGACGGTGTCTGGTAGGTTTAGAATAGATTTTGTGTTGATTTGAAGTGGTTAGAATAAGTATTACGCTAGAAAAATCACTTTCGACAAACTAAAAATAGGGTCTGATCAATTTTGCAAAGTCTGGAAATTTCGACAGGATATAAAATATTTTGGGCTAGATATTCAGAAAATATACTTTAAAACGAAACCGTGGTCGCTTGAACGGGTTAAAATGGATTTATAACGAAGAAGTTATGTTATTTTCACGTTTAACGACGAAAACTATATTTTCCGGAAAAACAGCATGCTGTCCAGATTTTTAAGGGTAAAAAATGAGTCTTAGGCGTTATCTAAATGAGTCGATTTATAAAAAATATATTAGTATACTTTAACACGAAGCTAAGGACATATAAAACGGCCTTATAACGACTAAATTACACGCGTTTAAATAAGGTTGTCGTAACTACTTTCACAAGTATAACACATATATATATATTTTCTAATAGCCAAACTTGTTGTCGCTGTTGACCATGTTTGGAGTCGTTTTTCACATCGATAGAATACTTTTTAGAAAACGATGTCTTCTAGTAAAAGTAAGTTCACCTAGACTATTTTCCAAATGTTCAACCGTTCGTCAAACGGAGTTGTAACGAATAAAATACGGTCACTCAAACTTTGCTGAAAACTAACCTTAAACAATATTTTTAGTCCAAGTACCCTACTTCACCTATGTTTTTCTCCATAATCGAGACCTCTATGATCAAAATTTAAAAGCTAAAACTTTTAGATAATGTTACAAGCTTTCCAAAACCATTGAGTTTGTTTTCTAACACTCGATATTCACTATTTTACGACTAGCTTTTTGAGGTCATTTAGTCACTTTCATGAATTGTCAAACTGTTTTGTTTTACGACGAAAATCTATAATTTTTTGATAAATCACTAAACAACTATCGTAGGATGTTGTTTCAACGTAAGTACTTGTAAAGTATTTTATAACATGACGAGATGTCATAAACATATATTTCGACGATAAACTTCATTTTCAAAAATGTACAAGTGGTATGGATATCATGTGAATTTGCATGTATGACATTGTTTCATGACTTACATTAGAACATATCATTCATATTAGGTTGCAGATAGAGAATGCACCTCATTTCAGTGTATCCACTTACATTAGAACATATCATTCATATTAGGTTGCAGGTGAGTTCCATAGCCCCATTTTCAATTGTTTTTATACTACTTTTGGGGGAGATACATGCTCAACTACTTGCTTTATTTTAACTTCTACATGTTACTGTGAGTTTCATAGCCCCTACTTTTATATGTTTTGAACTATTTTGGGGGAGATACATGCTTAACTATTTTTCACAAGTACTTTAGATTTTTAAGGATAACTTCTATCATGATCACCATTGTTTCAAACCAAATGTTGTACTATATCAATTGTTCTTGTTTGCGTGCTATAGTTCTACGTCGAATAATGTGCTATATCAGTTGACTACTGATACATTGAGTCATGTACTATTGATTATGTGCTATGGTTCTACGTCGAGTTAGGTACTATTGTGAACTCATTGGATGATGTGTGCTTGAACATAAACTATACATATTTTGGCAGTGGGTTGTGAACACACAAGTTGCAAGTTTTGTATGGGCGGAACTTGGAACTGAGTGGATTTGCAATGCCTTTGCTGCATGAACATTCTTTAAAGGTTTTTCATTACAACACAAACTCTATGAACTCACTCAACCGTTGTGTTGACACTTTTAGCATGTTTTATCTCAGGTATCTAAGGCATACACTTCATGACATGCATGCAGACTTATCATAGAGTCGTGATGACGACGCGTCTCACATGGATTTTATGCACTCTAAAACATCGTTTGGGTTGTATCAAACTTATTTTCGAAAATGTTGACAATCATTTGGGACCTATACTTTGTAAACTCTGATTAATTTACTCAATCAAACGATGTATTTTTCAAACGACACTTTAGGTCGTTCAATATAACTGTAATTGTGATGCTATAACAGTCAACCCCCAGGAATTCCATTCCGCTGCAAAATAGGTAATTTGGGGGTGTGACATTTTCATTCAATCATAAAAACATTACAACATAAAAAGATAGATTGTGACATTAACCCTCCTTTGCGGAATCCGCGAAGGACAGGTTACTTACACTTGATGTATGTAACATCTCTTAATATTGCAAACATTCCATGTCCGTGGGATTGGATTTCCCGCACGGTCCTTCAGTTTGTATGCGCCTTTTCCTAGAACTTTTGTGACTTCGTATGGTCCTTCCCATTTGGGTCCCAGTTTCCCTCCTTCTTCGGCATGGCTTGCATCATTGTTGCGGTATACCAAGTCTCTTGGTTTGAAACTTGTGTTGCGGACTCTTGAGTTATAATATTTCTCCATTTTTGCCTTACTTTTTGCTTCGCGTATTGCCGCTTGTTCCCTTCTTTCTTCAAGGAGGTCTAAGTTTATTTCCAATGCTTCGTCATTTTCTTCCATGTTAGCTTCCGTTGTCCTCCATGTACGCATCCCTATCTCAGTTGGGATGACAGCTTCCGTTCCATATGTTAATGAGAATGGAGTGTCTCCGTTGCTAGATTTAATCATTTTGCGGTGTTCCCATAAAACGTGCGATAACTCATCTAGCCTTTATTCCTTCCCCTAGACTTATGTTTGCTCTTTCTACATGTCCATTTGCTTGTGGGTGTTTAACTGAAGCAAAGTGTTGCTTTATGTTCAATTTTTCACACCATTCCTTAAATGGGTTGTCTCAACATTGCTTTCCGTTATCGGATATTATTTCTCCGGGGAGTCCGAATCTACATAAGATATTTTCCCACACGAATTTTTTGATCTGGTTTCCAGTGATGGTAGTGACCGACTTTGCTTCTATCCATTTTGTGAAGTAGTCTATTGCTACTATGAGGAATCTGACTCTCCTAGGCCCTTCCGGCAAAGGTCCTGCGATGTCAATTCCCCATTTGTAAAACGACCATGGGGAAGTGATACGCGTTAGCTTTTCTTGCGGGTGCTTCAGAACTGGCCTGTGCACCTGATAGTTTTTTCATGCTTGGATTAGCTTTCGGGCGTCTTCATCCATGGTAGGCCAGTAGTATCCGGTGTGCAGGGCTCTGGCCACTACGAACCTTGTCCCTCCATGCATGCTGCATGACCCTTCATGAATTTCCCTTAACACATAGTTGGCTTGGAGGGGTCCTACGCACCATAGCCATGGTCCAAGAAAAGATTTCTTATAAAGTATCCCATTGACTACTGCAAATATTTGTGATTTTCTTTTAATTTCTCGTGCTTTCTCTTTCTCGGCCAGGAGTATTTCTTTTGCCAGGTATTCGTAAATCGGGGTCATCCATGTGTACCCTTCTTCTTCCGTGATTGCCACGAGCGGTGTTTCCTCTATTGACTTTTGGCTGAGCTCTTCTACTAGTAATTGCTTTTTCAGATGTGCGAAGCTGGTAGAAGCCATTTTGCTCAAGGCGTCTGCCTTTTTGTTTTCACTTTTGGGTACTTGTTTGATTGAGAACATTCGGAAGTTTTCAGAAGTTCCTTTACTTTCTCTAGGTATTGGATCATTCCTGATTCTTTTGCAGTGTACGTCCCATTGACTTGGTTTGCCACTAGTTTTGAGTTACGTTTGCTTGCAAATTTTTGACTCCCATTTGTTCTGCTATCCGTAACCCAAGTATTAAGGCTTCATATTCAACTTCATTGTTTGTTGTATTGAAACCGAACCTTAAAGCCTAAGTGAACTCCGTTCCCTGAGGGTCTGTCAGTATTAGGCCTGTTCCGCAACTGTCTATGCAAGATGAGCCATCTGTGAACAGGATCCATGGTTGCAGATGTTCCTCTTCTTCTATTGGCTGATCTTCTTCATCGTCCTTTGGACGTTCTACTATGAAATCTACTAGGATTTGTCCTTTGATGGATGTTCTTGGTCTGTATTGTATGTCATACTCCCCCAACTCGATGCTCCATTTTTGAAATCTACTTACAACTTTTGGTTTTGTTAGTATTTGTTTTATTTGCTGGTCCATGATGACTACTACCGTATGCGCTTGAAAATATCTCTTCAGTCATTTCGTAGCATGCACCAGAGATAATACCAGCTTTTCCATTGGCCTGTAGTTTATTTCCGGTCCTCGCACGGCTCGGCTCACAAATTATATTGGGGTTTGCTTGCCTTCCCTTTCTGTGATCAGGATCGCACTGACCGCTTCTTTAGCTGCTGCTAGGTATATTATGAGTTCTTCTTTTTCCTGAGGTGCGGTGAGGGTGGGGATGTTTTCTATCATCTTCTTCATCTGCTTAAAAGCTTCCTCCGCCTCTTTTGTCCACTGAAAGTCACTCTTTTTTGTACACTTCTTGAGTGTTTTAAAGAAGGGTAGTGACTTTTCAGCAGATTTAGCCAAGAATCTATTTGAACTTGCTAACTTCCCATTTAGTCTTTGAACTTCTTTGAGGAATTTCAGAGATGAGAGGTTTAGTACGGCCTCCGCTTTGTCTGGGCATACTTTTATTCCTTTAGTGTTTATTTCCCTTAGTGTTTTGAAATTTTTCGCCATGTCTCTTAGTATTTCTTACTCCGAGCGGCTTTTGATCACTAAGTCATCTACATATACTTCTAGATTTCTGCCAATTTCCTTTTGGAAAGCTTTGTCTACTAGCCGTTGGTATGTTGCTCCTGTGTTTTTTAGTCCAAATGGCATTTTGGTGTAGCAGAATATTCCTTGATTTGGTGATAGCGTTTGTATGCGTCCAAGAAACATTTCAAAGGGTATCCGCAGAGTGATTCAACCTTCCAATCTATTTATGGTAACGGGTAACCGTCCTTCGAACAGGCTTTATTGAGGTCATTGAAGTCAACGCACATTCTCCAACATCTGTCATGCTTTTTGATGCGTCTGTCTGACACCTCCCTTTCTTTGAGAAGCGTTTCATGTGGCGTGGGCGTTTGTCGACTCTTCGTTTTCTTCTTTGATTTGACCTATTGTTTTACGCGCCTCTTTTTTACTTTTGATCTTGACCGTTTAAGCCGGTTTTCATTGACACGTGTCATCATCCAGATTTAGGGTTTTCCTTAGTATAAATAATGCCCTCTTTTTGTGCCTCTATTTTACTTTCACCATCGCCGTTTTGTTGTATCTTTTTTGAGAATAAAATGTTCCTTCATCCGTCCGCCCTTTATCCGTTCGCTATGAGTTTGATTGTTGACATAAAGTGTAATAATCCTTCTGAGACATTTGGTTCTTTCCTTACAACTTACCATATTCCTTTAGAGGTTCGTCCGGAGCTTCCTCCTCGCAGGTGTATGATGCACGAGTGTCCTGCTGGGAAAATTGGTTTGTATACCCGCTTTTTTTATCTTGCCAAGTTTTTCTGCCTCTGTCTGTTTTCCTTGTTGATTTGATTAGCTACTATCATATTAATATTTCCCAACTTTCAGTTCTCGGTGCGTGCAGGATTTCTCATTTTGAGATCTTGTGTCGTGCTCATGGCATTACACCAACTGTTGCTTTGTTTCGTTGCTTTTATGTTAATTCAAAGTCGAGAGGGTGGTTTTCCTTTAGTAAACGTGATGGTGTTCTTTTGCTAAGACTCTTGATTCTGTGAAGAATTGGAACGTCCGATTTTTCTGGGTTGATTCTTTTGCTTGTCCTGCTTTGTTCCTGTGGCATTCTAATAAGAATGTTTTTAAAGATCCTGCTCCTCGCCCTGATGAATACAATGTTGACCATTATGTTGTTCTTGCTGCCAACCCTTATCCCTTACGGGCGTTCCCTAAGCCTTTTCTTTGCTGGGTTGGCTTGAGCCGCTATTATTCTTCATGATGATCAAAGTGGTGAGTTTTGTATTTGTTCTATCCTTTTTTTATATGTCTTTCTTTTTTGTACAGTGATGAGTTTGCCCGAGTTTATTCAGTCTCCGGAAGCATTGAAGGCTACAATGACTACGCGCCTGCGTCATGAGGGGGAGCCTTCTATTATGGAAGTTGTTGTTCGCCGTACCGAAGTAGTAAATGTGTGGAGTGAATGGGTCAGTATCCTTGCACACCCATGGCCTAGCTAAGTCGTCGTTCTCGACATCCGAATTTTGCCTCTTTGATCCAAAGCTCCAATGTTCATCTCCGTTGTCTTCGCTTCCGGAGAGCCGATCAGTCTTCCGTGAGTATGTTCAGCTACCTTTGTATTCTCCGGAGTAGGGTTCCATTCTTTGCGAAGAAGGGTGGTGGTGAGTGCCTCTGTCCTCTTCTTCGGATCTGCGACGACTAGTTTTCTTTGTGCTTCCGGAGCACATGGAGATACTTTTTTCTCTATCTTCGAGCCTATGGAACGCGCTTCTGCGCAACCTTCTGAACATTTCCTCTCGTGTTCTAGATCGGCTGCGCCTTAGCTCAGAGTTTTCTCTCGTGTTCCGGCGCTTTCGAGATTCGATCTTCTTTCTCAGATCCTTCCTTTGCATCTGCTTTCCGGATTCGGATTGCTGTGATAGTTCGCTAAAGTCTAACCGGTTTTTCACCGTTTCTCTAGCCTTGATTCTCCCTTCCTGTTTACAAACTTTCTCTATCAAAATGGGTAAGATTTGTTCGTACTACTTGTCGCAGTAATTTATAATGGCTGCACTGGATGCGGGCCCATCAGATCCTTCCAGATCTATTGCATTTTTCTTTCCCCTTGTTCCGCACCACATATACATGAGGGGGAGTAGGGTCAGAGCGAGCTCTTTTGGTGAGCATTATTTCCTTTCGGAACGCAGTTGTGTACTGGGTCCCACAGATGGCGCCAACTTGTTAGTACAAAAAGTGTGACGGGTGTTATGGGTACGAATACAGCTTGCCGGACTAGGCCAACAAGCTTATAATGGGCTGATCTTGTACTAATCCAAGTAGTTTGAATGGTATCCCTGCACAAGAAAGGTAAACCGTTAGTCTTACCGTGGGGACGGACCCCACGATTAGACTCCGGCGTGAGAGTAAGTACAAATTCTTGAGAGGGAAATAAGAGTATGTGTGTGTAATTATGAGAGAGAAAGTTGTACCTTGTATAGGGATTAGAGCCCCTTTTATAGGCGAGGTTTACCGCTAAGGTTTCCTAGATTCTCGTATATAGTGGTTAGTCGCCGGAGCCAAACCCTTGGCGGACAAGGTTCCGTGTCAATCACGGATGCGTACGTAAGATATCTTTAACGGCTGAAGGTTCAGCCCGTCGTGTATCTTACGCGCGTCTTGAGGTCTGGGCCATAGCCAATTTCGTTATTGGGCTTACTGTAGGCCTAGGGTTCATAGTTATGTTATAGTTATTGGTCTTGAGCCCAGCGTGTGTATAGTATGTATTGGGCCTAGTGGGCCTGTTATACATACTATACGTCATCAAGAATCAAGAAACCATCTTTCAATGCTTCAAGATCTTGTTACAACCAAGGTCTCGGGTAAGGTTTGTACGATTTTTTATGATGATTTTTAGATGAACGAACTAAAGAAAAAAGATTATAACACCAATTTTATAATTCTTTTCTTTTTTGGTTTCGGATATTAAGTGAAGTTTTCTTCCAAAAAGCATCGATGATGATATGTTTTCAATTACAAAAAAATCTTTGAAAGATTGAAAAATTAAACCGTTTATGAGATCTATCATGTATTTTTTTTAGACTTGGATTTGAGATGGAGTTGATGTTGGGATTAGGATAGTTTGTGATTTGCGGTTGAAGTTGTGATAGATTCGTATTGGCAGAAGTTGTTTTGTGTTTTGATCATGTCATTTGGACAGCTTTTTTTCAATTCATTTTAGGTTGAACTCCATGGACTGATGATGTATTGATACTGAAGTCGATTGAGACTAGGTATAAAGGTATTGTGGTCGATTCTTTTAACTGTTTACGAATAAGGAATTGCTTATGCGTAAAGATTTCTGTTACTCGTAACTTTTTCTAAGGCGTAAACCTGGTCTAGTTCTTACGCGTAACGATTTGTTATGCGTAAAGATTTCTTGGGCGGAATCATTTCTTGGTCGTAAAATTTTTAAGCGTAAAATGAGTCCGTTACTCGTAACTTTTTCTTAGGCGTAAAACCTCTTATTCGTAACCAGGTTTTTATGAGTAACCTTACGCTTAAGGATAGGTTCTTACGAATAACATTCCAAGTTATTCATTAACAGATAAAGAGTTACACGTAAGAAGAGGGTTTTGACTTTTTGACTTTTAGCTTCTGTGAGTTTTCCGACCAAGTTTTCTGTTCTGCTTGACTAAACCCAGAAAACTGCATATAAACTTCATGTTTGACCCTTTTTGACCACACAAAATGACCAGATGAAATTCAAGACCAAACCCATAAATTTCATTAAGAGCTTCTTATAAAGACCCATTTGACCACAACAAAGACCACATTATCTGACCATAAGCTGTTTGGACAAGACTGATGAAACAGATTCAGACCATATTAAGGTTCACGGATATGGTACAAAAAATCATAAAAAGTACTATTTGAAAAATTTAATAACACAAAACAGTTGTAACCTTTATAAAACACGAGACTTTTTTGTTTAACCAAAGGATACAATAACT
This sequence comes from Chrysanthemum seticuspe, assembly GCA_019973895.1. Lineage (NCBI taxonomy): Eukaryota > Viridiplantae > Streptophyta > Magnoliopsida > Asterales > Asteraceae > Chrysanthemum > Chrysanthemum seticuspe. Next base: position 184,507,090 of record BPTQ01000007.1, on the reverse strand, counting down.
TTGTTGAAACAGTTTCATTAAGACATAGGAAAAAACATTTCCGACTATAAAAATGCTGTAAAAACAGTTTCAACAAATCATCAAAACAACACAAATCATCAAACAATAACCTTGGCTCGTTATACCACTTGTATGACCTTTTTTTATCAACCTTATCACGTTACACAACCTTAACACATGATATAACAATTAAAGATGAAGCACGAAGGTGGTGACTTGAAGTGTATAATACGTATGGCACAAGAGAGAAAGATGAAAAGAAAGAACTTATATTTCTTAAAAAAACACACACTTACACACTCAAGCACACACCTCAAATGGCACATTTGAGGTGTTATTATACTAGAATATATGTTGTCCTAAAGGCTTGGACATGGGCCTAGTTTGGGCTTGGATTGGGTTGGATTGGATTATAACTTTATAAAGGCTAGCTTAACATAACTTCTAACCAATTAGCTTAGCCCAATCCATGAGCCCATTGACTATTCTATCACAATATCTAACACACGTTACAAAGTTTATAAACGTGAATGACCATCACTTTCTATTAATTACTATTAAGGCTAACACATTTAGGTGACAAACTTCTTAATAGCTTTTGATTAACATCTTCTTGTGAAAGCTTTTCACCTAAAATCTCCAACTGAATCACAATCTTTTGAAGCCTATCAAAAGTTTCATCAAGCATCTCTGAGCTTGAAGCAGTGAAGTTTTCTTATTCTTGCTTTAAGAGATTCCTTTTATTCTTTCTTGTAGCATCATTCCCACCAAATCTCTTTTCTACATATTTCAACAACAACTTAGCATCTTTTATAGAGTTAAACTTTAACTGATCTTCATTAGGAATTCCCATCATTAAATTACTTCAAGCTTTCACCTCCAGTCTTCTTTGAGCCTTATCTTCAACAGATGTAATAGGCAACGCTGTCTCAACACCTTCCACAACTCTTGTTTTTGGCCAGGTGTTACCATTATTTATGACCTCCAATAGTGAATAGTCTATCATTTAGATGTATTGTTCAATCCTTATTCTCCATATCTCAAACTCACCAGGTTTGACCATGGGAACTTTAGATGCAGCCACCATGTGTGCAGAATCTTGATCCATATCTTCTTCTAGATCACAGTTTTTAGATCACAAATTCTGATACCACTTGTTGATCCCAGTTGCACTAGATCTTCTTCCTTAGCTTGTAAAAAGATTACTTATATTAGATAAATCTAACAAAACTATAGTAGAAACTGTTTTTGAATGTATTAAAGATTATGCGAAATCTAATCTTTAATATTTAGAAGAATTATCAATGAAACAATAAACACATAATTCAACAAACAAGCTCCAATATTATTAATGATAATAATATGAATACTCTTCATAGTATTAGGGTTACAAAATCTTGAAGCTAAAATGGCTGTATACTTTTGTGTATTGAGATATATCTAACTCTATGCCCTAGGAGCTCCTTTTATACACCAAGGAGTCCTCAATACTTTCCTAAGTATATCGAATCTTTTCTAGAATTATCTAATACATATCTGCTAAGTAGTACTAACGAAAATGCCTAACAATACTAACTTACACTAAGAGTTGTAACTTTGCACCAATAGTCTTTACTTTGAACACCGGGAGTCTTAACCTTGAACAACATTAACTTTTTGCTAGCAATCTTTAATTTTGTAACCAGTAGTTGTAACCACTTAGCATGTATTCCTTGAAGTTCCTTAGCCGCACTAACTTTGTAAGAGCAACAGTAATTCCAACATGAGTAGCAGTAACACAAACAACATCAAGAAGTCTTTTAATCCCAACATTACTTATAAATAGTCTCGACTATATCATTCGTGTCTAAATAATATCCTTTTATAGTTTATCAAAAAGTCTATTTTTCGTTTTGCTTATCTTGTAACTTAGGACACTTATTTTTAGAAAATAACCTTATTAACTAAAATATATGTTGCTGAAATTTATTGTGACCACAACTTGTTCGTTACAAATTTTTTAACTAAGTCTTGGACTTTTTGAAAACGTCTAAATATATACTAACTAAAGTTTTATATAATTTTTGACGGTCTCGTCTCTAAATGGCTCAAAAATGGTTCCAAAGCAAAAAACATAAGCACTTATTCTAATAGTGTTGTTTTTGCTGAAAATTATGTAGTTTTCGTCAAAACATTAAATCTTCACAACTTCATCGTTATAAGTCCATTTTTAGTGTTCTTCCAATCCACGTGAAGGTATTTATGACTAGTGTTAATACAAATAAGCCGTAAAAAATGTTTATTTATATTTTTGCGATCTTTTTGTGTTTTGTTGATAACGAATATAAAGTTATTATAAGTAAAATAATAAGGATACATGTTATTTTTGTAAATCATTTACATATAGTCATTTAACATAAATTGTTGTAATTTATTTTTTGTAATAGTTTATTAGGATGGGTAATATCCAAGACCCATGACCCATACCCATGGAGCAAATCCATAACCCATAACCATGATCCAATGCTAGATACATTGTATCTATTTGGGTACCCATGACCCATGATCCATGACCCATAACCCAAATAAGGAGGAGCGTCCACGGATCCCTGGGAATACACTGGATGGATCCCTCAAGTAAGGGATCCGGGGAACAGTAGAGTTTTCTTGCCTATAAATAGTGAGCCATTTCTTCATTTTTACTCACCCCTCTTCTTACAAACTCTCTCATATATTACTTCTCTATTCTAATCTCAGATCTCTTGATCTATATAGTAGTTCTTCTTTCTTTTGTTGTGATTCTCATATAGGTCCTTCTCAAAGCCGAGATCACGAGATACTACAAGTTATCCAAGTAAGGGGTCCTTGATTGATTTGTTCCTCCACAATATTTCTGTAGCAAGATCTTATATTTCACATTTCACATTGTTGTTATGTTATAGTAGTGTTGGTTTGGTCCTCCGTGTTAAGTACTCAGTATTTAGCTTTGTACCGAAAAAAGTGTAAGCGGCATTGTGAGGCTTCTCCGCCGTGTTGAAGGAGCTTGTTGACATAGTGCTTGAACTCTCGAATAGGTGACTCGGGGAGTGGAGTAGGGCAAGGAAGGTGTCCTTGTAGCCGAACCACTATAAATCGTTTGTGTCATTACTTTCTATCCTTTACTCTACTTGCTCTCATTACTTACATTACTTATTGTTTTACCTTTCTATCCATCCATACGAATTCACATAAGATCGAATCTAAAGTTTTTGAAACTAATCTTAAAATTGGCAAAACTATTCAACCCCCCCCCCCTTCTAGTTTTCTACAATTGGCATTAAGAGCTAGGTTTACAAAAGTTTTAAAGTAAATCGTATTTTAAAAACTTTTCGATCACAATGAGTTTTGAAAATTATAAAGAAGGGCAATATATGCAACGACCTCCACTATTTGTCACAATTCTCAATTTCCGATCATTTCTCATATTCCATATTCATCATTTCATAACGGTTCATGCATGGTTTTGCATTTTACATTAAACGTATTTTCATATTAAATAAACGCTATCGCGTAAGTTATTAATTTGAACATTTAATCCGATAATTCCAAAAAAAATTATTCCGATATACTTTTATACTTATATTAAGTTTATAAAAATGATATTTTGAGTTTACCCAATGTTTTAAATTTAATTGGTATATAAATCGTTAAAGTTATATTATTACAACGCTTTTCTTAAAAACTACACGATAATTATATTATCACTCAAATTTTACAAGAAATATATTTTTACAATTTTTAAGATCTCATTATACTTTACTTGGACCTATTAAAAATTACTTTTAGCTAAAACTACCTTAAATACACTAATGTATATACAATTTTACAAGTTATCCTTTACTTACTTCCATTTACATACACATTTATATATATACATTATAAAACAAAAAAAAAAATATCTTGTGAAACATGATCCCCAAAATCCGGTCCATGGGGGGTTGCCATTAAATTATTTGGTAGCAAATTGATTGAATGTATATATATTTACTCAAACTTCAATCACTTCATTATTCATCACAAATAATTCATAGAGTTAGTGTTTTTCTCCTTGTTCCTCTCTCTAAAACCGGTTCACCAAGGGTCTTCACAAGGAATTCACAAAATTTTTCAAGCTCAAGTTTATCACAATCTAGTATACACTCTTGTTTAGGTTTTGAAATAAAAACCTAGGGTGTTTAGGTTTAACCCTTGGTTCTAATCACCTCATCATATTAACTTGTAAGCATCTCATGTTTATTTTTATCTTACTTATTCATTTCATACTCATCTCATCATTTTTGAGCAAAAACATGCAAGACTTGTGTTGTTTATACCATTTTTACATGATTTTTAGAGTTTATTATATATAAAGTCATCCTATAATTATCCCCTTGATATATTTTGGTCTTGATGATGATTAAGAACCCATGACACCCTAAGAAGGTGTATGGTAGGATTAGATTAGATTTGGAGTTGATTTGAAGGGATTGGAATAGGTTTAGTACGAGAAAAACTATTTTCGATAAGTATTATTAGTGTTCTGTCCTTATTTTATTTTTCTGGAAAATCCGACAGTAGGCACGAAATTTTGGCCTTGATATTTAGAAAATATACTTTAAAACGAATCCGTGGCCGCTTGAACGGATTAAAACGGAGTTATAACGAAGAAGTTATGAATTTTTAAAGTTTGGCGACGAAATATATATTTTTCAGAAATTTCAGCATACTATTTTTATCTTGTACGAGTCAAAAACGAGCCTTAAGCTTTACAAATTATTTCGACTTGTCAAAAATATAATAGTATACTTTGATACGAAGCTAAGGACGTATTATACGTAGAAAACGGATTTGAAACGACTAAGATATGCACATTTTCATAAAATTGCCGTAACTATTATTTTCAGCAAAACTATATAATTTTTACGACACAAGTATTACGGTAACTAAAATGACCATATTGAGGGCTGTTTTTAACTATGACGTGGAACTTTTTGGAACGAGATGTCTTCTAATAAAATCAAGATCACCGAGCATATTTTTCAAAACGACCAACCGTTTGTATAGCGGAGTTGTAATAAATTATTTACGGATGCTTAAACTTTGCCGAAACTCACTTTTTTACACAACAATTAGCCAAAACCACCATCTTTAACCCTTATTATCTTTATGTTAGAGACCTTTATGTCGAAAACTCTTGAACTGAAACTTCTAGATTTTGATGCAAACTTTCCAAAACGTCGAGTTCGTTTCCTAACGTTCGACGTACACCATTTTACGACTAGTTTTTCAAAGCCATTTTTGTCACTTTCATGAAATTTCCAACGACTTTATTTTACGACGAAAAGTGATAATTTCACTATAAATCATTACGAAACCATTGTAGGATGACATTTTGACGTAAATACTTATAAAGTGATTTAAGAATGGTCAAGACGTCAAAAGAGTATTTTTTCGACGATAAGTATTATTTACAAAACTCGCAAATGGTATAAATAACATACGAAATGCATGCATAATAACATATCATAACTCAAGTCATAACATTCATTTTAGGTCGCGGATAGTTTCCGAGCCTCATTTTCGTGCACATCATTTTGTTAGCATATTAATCACACCAGGTGAGTTCATACCCCGCTTTTACTCGTTTAAATTCTTATAAACTATTTGGGGCGAGATACATGCTTATTTATCAAAACATTTAAACTCTATTGCCAAACAACATTACATATACTCTAGACTTGGTGCGTGTAGTGATTAGACTTAAACAAACATCCCAATATTTATATGTTGGAAGGCCATTAATTTGGATACAGCCCAACGTGAGTCGTTGGAGGAACATCCCGGCATTTATATGTTGGAAGGCCATTTTTATGGATACATCCCAACGTGAGCGTTGGAGGAACATCCCAACACGAGTTGTTGGAAGACCCTTGTGGTGACATCTATACTTTTAACTACTATGATATATGCATACATGATTGACATACTATATTTTGGCAATGGGTTGTGAACACACAGGTTGCAAGTTTTGTATGGGCGGAACTTGGAACTGAGTGGATTTTCAATGCCTTTGCTGTGTGAACATTTCTCAAAGTATTCCAAATCATTTTATTACAAACTTATGAACTCACCAACCATTGTGTTGACACTTTTTAGCATGTTTATCTCAGGTCTTAAGGTGATAGCACTTCATGGAGCTTTTGGGTCGCATGGCATACATTGGAGTCTTGTGCTTTTAACAATTACCATTCGACATGTTTTGTAAACTTTTTATGTATTATCAAACCTTGTGATTCTTGTTGTGTAAACTTTAACTTATGAAATCGAATGGTAAACTTTTCAAAACGTCTCATTATAGAGGTCGTTTTCTGTATCCATACTTTGTGCTATGACGTTATACCCCAATGACACTATCGTTCCGCTGCGATATTTTGGGGGTGTGACAGATTGGTATCAGAGACTTGGTTATAGAGAACTAGGTTGCATTTTAGTTCCTAGACTATAACCGCTCTCACGTCGATCCTTTCGTTTCCTATTGCCTTACACACATTTCGTGCGCATATGTTTTCTTAAGTATTCCTTCTAGAACCACCTCATTAGATAGCGTAGTTTCCTTGTACCAATAGGGGAGTCCCAAAATCTAGTTGGGTCATCAAAGATATGGAGCTCAGTAATGAGCACTTATCTAACTTGATCTCGTGACAGTTCTTGTTTGATGAGATGCGAGATCGAGCTAAATAAGTGTTACTATAAAGCTGGATAGATTTGATGATTTTGCCCGAGGATGGGAGTTCTCTTGAGGGTACTTTGGGAACTGCTGGCGACTAAACCTCATAGTGACTTTAGCACCTAACGGAATTTCCTATACACCAAGTGCGACTCTTCCTAGATACTTACCCTAAATCCCTCCTTCACTGTTTAGAATCGGATGATAGACTGGCTACCTATTTAAGTAACACCAATCGCCGAGACATGTATGCTTGGTGGTATGCACACGTGTGGAATGAAGCAATTATAATTATGGTGGCCAACATAATTATAAATGTGTCACAACTCACGTGGACATATGCGACCACGCATACGTAGATCGGTGTGGACACTTTAGGAACCAATTTGTGGCGTGGTATTATATTTGAGGACGTTAAGCATAGACATTGGGAATTCAACGGTTCTTTCCTTGCAGAGATCATGGCACCAAAGAGGGTAACACGCAGTACTGGCCGAGGTGGTGCGGCACCAAGAGGTGGAATGACAGGTGGGCGTGGAGGTAGAGGAGGTGGTAGCGACATGGGTAACAATGACAACAACACTGGCGGAAACCCTGATTTTGCCGCCATCATCGCTCAACAACTTCAAATCTTACTTCCCACTATTGTTACACAAGTTGGAAATCATATGAATAACTCGGGAAACCACGGGAACGGGAACGGTACTGGAGACACCAACAATGTAGCTGGTAGTAACAACAACAACAACACCACCAACAACAACAACAGAATTGGATGCACCTATAAGGAATTTTCGGCATGCAAACCTGTGGAGTTTGATGGTATAGGAGGTGCTTTGGCGTATACTCGATGGGTAGAGAAGACAGAGGCAGTGATCGACATCAGCAATTGTGCCACACATCAGAGAGTGAAGTATGCTGCTTGCTTGTTATCAGGAAAGGCATTGACATGGTGGAACACACAGCTACAGGCTAGAGGCAGAGAGGCAGCTATAGGTATGACGTGGGACGAATTTAAGGAGTTATTGAAAGAGGAGTACTGCCCGGACAATGAAATGCAGAAACTGGAGGATGAATTTTATCACCACTCTATGATAGGGGCTGGTCACGCAGCCTACACTGACCGATTTCATGAGTTAGCCAGATTAGTTCCTCATCTAGTTACCCTAGAGTCCAAGAGAATCTCGAGGTACATATATGGTCTTGTCCCCGAAATCCGTGGAACTGTGAAAACAACTGAGCCGTCTACAATACAAAGTGCGATACTGAGGGCAGGAACCCTGACGGACGAGATGGTTAGAAATGGTACGTTGAAGAGCAGTGATAAGAGGAAGGAAGCAAGTGGGTCGAATAAGCAGATAGGCGTGGTAGCAGACAACAAAAGGGCAAGAGTTTTTGTGGCAACTGGTACTGAACAAAGAGAGTATGCAGGTACACATCCTAAATGTGCTAAATGTGCTTATCATCACCCGAAGTCCAAGCCCTGCCGCTTATGTACAATATGCAATCAGTCGAATCATTTTACAAGCCAGTGTAGAGAGCGTGCAAGACCAATAACAACGGTTAACACGGGCAACATGAGGAATAACCAAAGGACTTGCTACGAGTGCAACAGCCCGAATCACTACCGGAATAATTGTCCTCAGTTGAATAAGCCACCGATGCAAGCTCCTCTAGCTGTGGCAATTGAGGGAAATAACCCAAACCCTGTACTCAATATCAGTCCTCCTCGAGGTCGAGCATTCTATATAGGGACCGAGGAAGCCCGCAATGCATAACTGGTACGTTTATCTTAGACCATTAAGTGATCCACCGTATTATTCAGATTCAGTGAGTCTCATTAGATAAGGAACCTAGACGCGTAAGTTTTGACATAAACACTTTGACCATACACTTGATTTCGCGAAACCTAAGGGTAGAACTTTAAGTATCATCGATTGAATCGCGTGGACGTGATTCCTCTAACAGGGGAAGAATGTCACAATTCTCAATTTCCGATCATTTCTCATATTCCATATTCATCATTTCATAACGGTTCATGCATGGTTTTGCATTTTACATTAAACGTATTTTCATATTAAATAAACGCTATCGCGTAAGTTATTAATTTGAACATTTAATCCGATAATTCCAAAAAAAATTATTCCGATATACTTTTATACTTATATTAAGTTTATAAAAATGATATTTTGAGTTTACCCAATGTTTTAAATTTAATTGGTATATAAATCGTTAAAGTTATATTATTACAACGCTTTTCTTAAAAACTACACGATAATTATATTATCACTCAAATTTTACAAGAAATATATTTTTACAATTTTTAAGATCTCATTATACTTTACTTGGACCTATTAAAAATTACTTTTAGCTAAAACTACCTTAAATACACTAATGTATATACAATTTTACAAGTTATCCTTTACTTACTTCCATTTACATACACATTTATATATATACATTATAAAACAAAAAAAAAAAAAAAAAAAATCTTGTGAAACATGATCCCCAAAATCCGGTCCATGGGGGGTTGCCATTAAATTATTTGGTAGCAAATTGATTGAATGTATATATATTTACTCAAACTTCAATCACTTCATTATTCATCACAAATAATTCATAGAGTTAGTGTTTTTCTCCTTGTTCCTCTCTCTAAAACCGGTTCACCAAGGGTCTTCACAAGGAATTCACAAAATTTTTCAAGCTCAAGTTTATCACAATCTAGTATACACTCTTGTTTAGGTTTTGAAATAAAAACCTAGGGTGTTTAGGTTTAACCCTTGGTTCTAATCACCTCATCATATTAACTTGTAAGCATCTCATGTTTATTTTTATCTTACTTATTCATTTCATACTCATCTCATCATTTTTGAGCAAAAACATGCAAGACTTGTGTTGTTTATACCATTTTTACATGATTTTTAGAGTTTATTATATATAAAGTCATCCTATAATTATCCCCTTGATATATTTTGGTCTTGATGATGATTAGGAACCCATGACACCCTAAGAAGGTGTATGGTAGGATTAGATTAGATTTGGAGTTGATTTGAAGGGATTGGAATAGGTTTAGTACGAGAAAAACTATTTTCGATAAGTATTATTAGTGTTCTGTCCTTATTTTATTTTTCTGGAAAATCCGACAGTAGGCACGAAATTTTGGCCTTGATATTTAGAAAATATACTTTAAAACGAATCCGTGGCCGCTTGAACGGATTAAAACGGAGTTATAACGAAGAAGTTATGAATTTTTAAAGTTTGGCGACGAAATATATATTTTTCAGAAATTTCAGCATACTATTTTTATCTTGTACGAGTCAAAAACGAGCCTTAAGCTTTACAAATTATTTCGACTTGTCAAAAATATAATAGTATACTTTGATACGAAGCTAAGGACGTATTATACGTAGAAAACGGATTTGAAACGACTAAGATATGCACATTTTCATAAAATTGCCGTAACTATTATTTTCAGCAAAACTATATAATTTTTACGACACAAGTATTACGGTAACTAAAATGACCATATTGAGGGCTGTTTTTAACTATGACGTGGAACTTTTTGGAACGAGATGTCTTCTAATAAAATCAAGATCACCGAGCATATTTTTCAAAACGACCAACCGTTTGTATAGCGGAGTTGTAATAAATTATTTACGGATGCTTAAACTTTGCCGAAACTCACTTTTTTACACAACAATTAGCCAAAACCACCATCTTTAACCCTTATTATCTTTATGTTCGAGACCTTTATGTCGAAAACTCCTGAACTGAAACTTCTAGATTTTGATACAAACTTTCCAAAACTGTCGAGTTCGTTTCCTAACGTTCGACGTACACCATTTTACGACTAGTTTTTCAAAGCCATTTTTGTCACTTTCATGAAATTTCCAACGACTTTATTTTATGACGAAAAGTGATAATTTCACTATAAATCATTACGAAACCATTGTAGGATGACATTTTGACGTAAATACTTATAAAGTGATTTAAGAATGGCCAAGATGTCAAAAGAGTATTTTTTCGACGATAAGTATTATTTACAAAACTCGCAAATGGTATAAATAACATACGAAATGCATGCATAATAACATATCATAACTCAAGTCATAACATTCATTTTAGGTCGCGGATAGTTTCCGAGCCTCATTTTCGTGCACATCATTTTGTTAGCATATTAATCACACCAGGTGAGTTCATACCCCGCTTTTACTCGTTTAAATTCTTATAAACTATTTGGGGCGAGATACATGCTTATTTATCAAAACATTTAAACTCTATTGCCAAACAACATTACATATACTCTAGACTTGGTGCGTGTAGTGATTAGACTTAAACAAACATCCCAATATTTATATGTTGGAAGGCCATTAATTTGGATACAGCCCAACGTGAGTCGTTGGAGGAACATCCCGGCATTTATATGTTGGAAGGCCATTTTTATGGATACATCCCAACGTGAGCGTTGGAGGAACATCCCAACACGAGTTGTTGGAAGACCCTTGTGGTGACATCTATACTTTTAACTACTATGATATATGCATACATGATTGACATACTATATTTTGGCAATGGGTTGTGAACACACAGGTTGCAAGTTTTGTATGGGCGGAACTTGGAACTGAGTGGATTTTCAATGCCTTTGCTGTGTGAACATTTCTCAAAGTATTCCAAATCATTTTATTACAAACTTATGAACTCACCAACCATTGTGTTGACACTTTTTAGCATGTTTATCTCAGGTCTTAAGGTGATAGCACTTCATGGAGCTTTTGGGTCGCATGGCATACATTGGAGTCTTGTGCTTTTAACAATTACCATTCGACATGTTTTGTAAACTTTTTATGTATTATCAAACCTTGTGATTCTTGTTGTGTAAACTTTAACTTATGAAATCGAATGGTAAACTTTTCAAAACGTCTCATTATAGAGGTCGTTTTCTGTATCCATACTTTGTGCTATGACGTTATACCCCAATGACACTATCGTTCCGCTGCGATATTTTGGGGGTGTGACACTATTTGAAACAAATGGTTTTATTTATTGTAAGAATAGATTTGAAACTTATGTGAAGTCAAAAGATATTGATCTTTGGTACATCATTGTTGAAGGTGACTTTCAAGCCACTACAAAAGATAATAAACCGACAAACAAGTAAATATCCCTCATGATCACCTCTCCGACGATCAAAAGAAAAAGCTTTCCAAAAATAGTGAAGCTAAAATGGTTTTATACAATGCTTTACCCAAAAAGGAATTCGAAAGAATTTCTATGCTTAAAACCTCTAAAGAAATCTGGAACTCTTTAGTTGTAACTCATCAAGGAAATCAACAAGTTAAAAAAAATAAAATAGATTTATTTGTTCAACAATATGAACAATTTTCAATATCGGATGAGGATGGTATAGATAATTCTTTTGCTAACTTTAATACTATTATTACCTCATTACAAGCACGTCAGGAGATATCTAAGGGCGCTTCCATCCAAGTGGAGATCAAAGGTGACGGCCATCGAAGAATTCAAAGACTTGTCAATCCTCACTCTCGACGAACTCATAGGCAATCTAAAGGTCTATGAGCTTGTCCTCGCTAAAGACTCCGAAGCCTCAAAAGAAGAGAAAGAGAAGCACAAATCTCTTGCCTTAAAAGCCAATAAGGTCTCAAGCGATGAAGAGACTTCTTCGGAAAGTGATGACGAAGAGTATGCCATGGCAGTAAGGGACTTCAAGAAGTTCTTTAGAAGAAAAGAAAGATATGTCAAACAACCATATGACAACAAGAAGGGGTTCTGGAAAGGCAAAGACGACAAGAAAGCAAGGGACAAACGCGCATGTTTTAAATGTTGGGATCCTAATCACTTCATTAGTGAGTGTCCCAAACGTGACGAACAAAAGGCGTTCGTAAGTGGTTCGTGGGGAATGAGTGAGGAGGAGAATGAAGAAATTTGTCTCATTGCAAATGACTAAAATGAGGTATGTCCCGAATCTCTCAATTATAGTAGCTCATCATTAGATGATGAATCATTACATCGTGAATATGATAAACTTGCAAAATTAGTCTAAAAGTAATTAACAAAAATAAGATTTTGAAAAACAAAAATGAACGTTTAGAAAAGGAAGTCATTGAGTTAAAAGATAAACTAAAACATTTAGAAAAGGGGAAGAAAGTAGATGGGGAATATGATCTTTGTGTTCAAATTCAAACGTTAGTTGATAATCGTGATTCCAAAATTGCTAGAATGAGTACTAATACTCTAGATATAATACTTGATAGTGTTAAAACGAGAAACAATCAAAAAGGTTTAGGTGTACAGGAACTTAATGCGTCAACTAGCGAGATTAAAGAAACATAATTCGTCAAAGCAATTGAAAAACATGCTATTGTAGTCCCGGATCCCACAAATCCCTTGAAAAAGGAACCGTCTAGTGTAAAACCAGGGATCCGTGGGTTTGTACCAGCAAACAGTAGAAATAATGTAGCTACCTCATCTAGAACCGACTTTGTTATTGTTAACAAGAAGAAACCAACCCATGTTACTGTCAGAAATGTCAAACAACCACCTCCACTAAAACAAAATCAAAGTTTTATGAGAAACAAAGGTCCATCGTTTTCTAAACCAAACACATTTATAAGAAGACCAAATAATGTTTATCCGAGAAGTAACCATCATCAAATGGGATGGAATCCTAATGTACCAAACGGTTTTCCATTTTAAAACTTTTCACCATGGAATGCTTTCTCACCCTTTCCATATATGCCTAACCTGAATTGTAACCACCCGTACTTTTCATGTCAATATAAATACACTCCGATAAACCCACGACTCATTTTAAATATAAAAATAGAGTATGATGATAAGTTTTAACATTTTTATAAGTGTTATATTTTTATTTTACGTTACCAGTTTTAATTTCCTAACTTAAAAACCTAACGTTAGTAATTACTGGGATCAAACTACACCCACTATACCAAAACTTACCTATTAAGCAAAGTTAAATATCTATGATAAAGCTTAAACCAATTTCACTTACCTCCTTATAATATATTTTTTCTCTTCATTTACAACAAAACACAAAACAAATATCATACATCAAGAATGTTATATATTTCAGGAGCTAGATCAGTTGCCGATGAACAAGTCAGAATTGCCTCAACAAAAATAGATGGAATTGGGCCTAAAAAAGCCATTCTGGTCTCTCTCCCTCTCTTACCATCAGCAACATCACCACCACAGCCACCACCTCCTCGCCGCCACACAACCACGCAACCGCCATCACCATCCTCCACTCCTTCCACGCACGAGTCAAGATTGACGGGTAGGTCGAGGAATCAAGGGTTTGGTGTGGGTTTTGATCATGGGTACGGGTCGTGCTCTACTCCAACCGCCACTATCACCGAGACCAGCTTCTTATTCTTGTGGGTATGTCAAAACCCACCAAAGCTTTTCCTTATATTTTTCTTATTTTGATTCGAATGTAAAACTTGGATTTGTACAAAAATATTATGTGATTGTAACAGATTAAAAGTTGTTTTGTATCAAAAGTATCATCGTAAGAATCGTGGTTTATGGTTTTTATATTGTTTGATTCGGTGTGCTTATTGTTGTGGCTTAATTGATTATTTATCGACTAGTATAGCTTATGATTAATTCTGTTTGGATTCGGATTTAACGGGACTGATAGGGTACGTTTGGTTCGGGTTTATGTTTTGGTTATATAAGTTATAGCTTTATTTGGTTCCTGTGGCGTATTTGGAAACTTGTTTAAGTAGTCTTTTTGGTATCTAGTCGAGTGTAGTAACCCGTGGGGGTTTGAGTCGAGACTGTGTAAGCACGGCTCGGTCTTGATTGTTTTGGTTTGGCCTCGTTCGACTACGACACCACGAGTATGATAGTTTGTCATTTGGTATGTTTTTGCAGTTCACAAACTCACCCACGAGGGTGTTTGTTTTGGTTCGTTCACAACAACACCGAGTAAGGTGTTGTTTGATTTTTTGTTCTTGCTTCGAGTCGACTAGTTAGCCGCGTGTATAATTTGTTTAGGTGCTAAGTTGTACTTGTGCCTCGGTTCAACCAACACCCTCAAAAGGGTGTGTCCTGGTTTCAGTTTAAGCCACAAACAACACAAGGGTATTAATTTCTTTTGATGGTATCTGATTACCAAATCAGTTTAGTAGTTGGTTTTGTTTTATTTTGGACCAAGCCTATTAATAAGGTGCGTTTGGTTTAAGTTTGGGCCAAAGCCTATTATTTTGTGTCTAGAATTTGGTAACCATTTACGGTACATGTTTAACGTATAAACTATTTTCAAATTCAGATATCGGACGAACATATTTAATTTATATCGACTTGTGAGCTCATAACCAAACTTATTATTATTAGTCATGATATATTTGTGTTTTGTATTATTTAATTGGAATCGGATTGGACTAAGATTATTGAAACAGGAATTTGTTTTTTTAAACTTTAATAAACTGAACTATTCGGTAGTATAGTTGATCGGAATAACATTGGTTAGAACTTGCTAAAGTCTCAACATCTGAACACGATTAGTTAAAACGAGAATCAAAACAAAAACTATATAAATAAATTGTCAACGTAAGTCATATTTAGAAAATGAAAGTTAATCAAGTATACACAATTTAGAAGTTATATAAATAAATGGATCATGCCCAAATTTTATAAAAATTTGGACACAGATACTTATCATTTCACTTATCTGCTAATTGAACTTACTTGATTACTTTCTTTTGTTCCTACGTGATATGCTTATTCTTTGGTATGTGTACTCGAGTCTTAACATCCAAACCACCACGCGAACGATGATACAAAACCTTTTTACAAACAATAATATGACATCCTTCAAAAACTCATATGTATTACTTTAATTTCACATGACATATTTATAAGATAAGTTATTATCTTCAAGGTCGTACCGACCGTGTACGGTTGTGCTTTGCTACTTGATTCTATTTTGCGATACTTACGCCACTACACTCTGAGGTGAGTTTATAGCCCCACTTTCTATTATTTAAATGTTTTACAAACCCTTGGGGGAAATACATGCTATTTTTAAACCGAACACATTGCTTTGAAAATGTATCCTTATCTGAATGTATTATTTGCACTAAGTACCACTATTGTCAAACTTAAGTCCCTATTATCATGAACCATTAATCACTTGCGGGTGAACGCGAATATTAGAACTATCAGGATTGACGAATCCCGTTTGTTTTACCAAGTCTAGAAAACAAACGCACTCTATTTGAAGAGCCATAGGTTTATTGGCAAATTACCTATTAAGGCAACTCTTACTATTATATCAAATTCTATTGACAAGCTGTTAACATTTTCGGTATCATGAGCTTAGTGAAATACAAAAGCGGGCTCAATTATCACATACTTGAAGCAGCTGTACTAAACAAAAGCGGGCTCAAGTATCACATACTTGAGGCAGCCGTATCAACAAAAGCGGGCTCAAGTATCATATACTTGAGACAGCCGTACCAAGCATCAAAGCGGATCAAGCAATAGTAACTGTTTTGTTTTCAAACAATTGGTGTGAGTCTAATTAACTCACACTACCAACATAATGTGTTCAACCATCAAACAAACTCTATGAATTTCACTCAACCTTTGTGTTGATAGTTTTAAGCATGTATTTCAGGTCCATAATGTCGGAAGCTGGCACAGAAGAGCAAGGACTAGATCAAGAAGGCTATAATTATTTTATCATTCAGTAAAGACATCAAAAGACTTTATATTGATGCATTTTGTAAACAATGGAACCAACTGGGACCTATTTTGTAAAATCTGATATATTTCAATCATTTGAATGATAAATCCTTGTTAAACGACTCCTTTAGAGATTGTTTTCTATTATTATTACTGTTGTGCCATCGAGTAACACCTAGTTTGAATTCCGCTGCATATCATGAAATTAGGGGTGTTACATATTGGTATCAGAGCCTTAATTATAGAGAAACAGGTCTAATTGTGACCTAAACTCTAACTACTTTTACAAACAAAAACATTTTATAGCCTTCCGTTCTCCGTGCCTTACATCCTCCAAACGATTTTGTGACTTTTAAGCATTTTAAGCTACACAAACACACTAGTATATTGATATATACACTCGACATAATTTCAATCATAAACAATATACTAAACATATATGCATATGCCTATTCTAAGGCATTACGGCATAATCATATTTTCCCAATCTCCCAATCATGCATCTACTCGTGAATTTTAGAATTACGAAACTTTATCCAAGACATTGTAACTGATTATAATGGTCTTTTCTACTTCCCAGACATTGTGAGATACAATGGTCTCTATTACATTCTCAAACACTGTAAATCCTACAGTGGTCTCTATTACATTCTCAGACACTGTAAATCCTATACTGGTCTTTATTACATTCTCAAACACTGTAAATCCTACAGTGGTCTTAATTACATCCCCAGAAACTGTAAATGAAGCAATTAACTCATTTATTCCCTAGACATTGTGAGTTACACAATGATCTCTCCATCATTTCTCAAGACATTGTGAGTTACACAATGATCTCTCCATCATTTCTCAAAACATTGTGAGTTACACAATGATCTCTCCATCATTTCTCAAGACATTGTGAGTTACACGAAGATCTCTCCATCATTTCTCAAGACATTGTGAGTTACACAATGGTCTAATTTACTTCATAGACATTGTAAGTTATACAAAGTATCTAGAAATTATCTTATAAACCATATATTATATTGTTTTACATGAAACTCGTCACAATTTATCAATTTCCCTAATGGAAATACAAGAAATGGGATTTTTAAAGGACAAACTGATTCATCCTCTACAAAAGTTGAAGTTCAGCAACTTTCTCTACATTCATCAAAGTCCTATTTTGAAACCTTCATTGTTAAAAGTTTGTGATTCTAGCCAAGTATGGACTATTTTTAGAATTACTTAAGACTTCCTTTCCACACGTATCTACCCATACTATCTCCTATGCAATGGAATGTGAAAACATAGGTTACAAGTCTTGTATGGCCGGGACTTGCAACTGAATGGTTTGATATCGCCTTTTCCTTGTGGATATTATCTCAAAATCTATGGACATATCACGAGTATACCTAATTTAGGTATTTGGAAAATTTATCGAACCTCGGCTAAATATAGTCTAGTCACCTATATTTAACCTAGGGACAGTGGAACATAGTCTGACTAACTATGTTCGACTTTAACTTTTCAAACACTGAGAATAGTTATAAAAGGGTTATATTCAGGTTAATTTCCTACTTAAACTCGATAAACCACCAGAATTCATTAAAAAGATCTAGAGACACGATAGTGTCTTAACACTTATTTATACTACCTGATTTCATTCTTGAAAGTTTTCATTTATGAAATAATCCTAACAACTATCTTGGGATACTCATCAAATCTTCTCGTCATTTCTTAGAAGTACTAGCCTGATTAGGTTTCAAGGCTATCATTCTGCCATAATCCTTTACAATCCACTTATGATTTTAACGCAAACTTGACATCTCTACCTAAGAATAATGGTAAACATACACTACACTCTTCTAATCATCAATATATCACATCATTATCTGAACCCCATTGTAAGTCAGTATGTAAAACTTCACAGTATCACGTTTCTTTTAAACACTAGTAGGCATAAACACTATTCGATATGGCCTTCATCCCGAAACCACCTAAGACATGATCAACTTTGGAAATTGTTTGGATAACTAGTTGCCACTAGCAAGACTTTCCTACAACGACAATTATCAGATCATTATAAACCATTTCACATCAACAATATCTTACACCTTTGATTAACAACAGTTACCCTAACAAACAACAAAACTATTCCATTTAAGACACTATATAGATGAGAGTGTCAGTCAACCATTTGCTAGACTAAGGTGTTCAGAGATCACACACGAAACAACTAAGGAAACCATACAAATACAAATTAGGCTCCATGCCGCACACTATCGCCAAAAACAAAAATTACATAGATGTTAGGCGTTAAAATTTACCACAAAAAAAAAAAAAAAAAAAAAAAAAAAAAAAAAGAAATCCATGTTAGAAATTAAGGTTTTGTTGAAAGCCTCGATACAATAAGATATGATTCGTTTTGATAAACGAGAAAAGCCAAAATTGAGGTATATTAGACTCTATAAGATTTTAACAAAACCTTTTAGATTACCAACTTAAGCCACCACCAAAAACTTAGAATGGTACATAACACATTCTATGACCAGAAACTTGAGAACGCAAGTATTAGAATTCGGCGCATACACCCACATTTTCCTAGACACTTCAACATCGGATAACACACATTGAATTCCCGGACGAAATTCCCGTTAAGGTGTAAGACTGTAACCACCCGTACTTTTCACGTCAATATAAATACACTCCGATAAACCCACGACTCATTTTAAATATAAAAATAGAGTATGATGATAAGTTTTAACATTTTAATAAGAGTTATATTTTTATTTTGCGTTACAAGTTTTAAGTTTCGTAACTTAAAAACCTAACGTTAGTAATTACCAGAATTAAACTATACCCACTATACCAAAACTTACCTATTAAGCTAAGTTAAATATCTATGATAAAGCTTAAACCAATTTGACGTTTACTTCTAAGTCTAAACCGACATAAACACCTCCTTATAATATCTATTTTCTCTTCATTTACATCAAAACACAAAACAAATATCATACATCTCTCTCCCTCTCTTACCATCAGCGACATCACCACCACAGCCACCACCTCCTCGCCGCCACACAGCCACGCAGCCGCCATCACCATCCTCTACTCCTTCCACGCACGAGTCAAGATGGACAGGTAGGTCGAGGAATCAAGGGTTCAGTGTGGGTTTTGATCGTGGGTACGGGTCGTGCTCTACTCCAACCGCCACTATCACCGCGACCTTCTATTGGCAAGCTGTTAACGTTTTCGGTATCATGAGCTTAGTGAAATACAAAAGCGGGCTCAAGTATCACATACTTGAGGCAGACGTACCAAACAAAAGCGGGCTCAAGTATCACATACTTGAGTCAGCCGTATCAAACAGAAGCGGGCTCAAGTATCGTATACTTGAGGCAGCCGTACCAAGCATCAAAGCGTACCAAGCAGTAATATCTGTTTTGTTTTCAAACCATTGGTGTGAGTCTAATTAACTCACACTACGAACATAATGTGCTCAACCATCAAACAAAATCTATGAATTTCACTCAACCTTTGTGTTGAAAGTTTTAAGCATGTATTTTAGGTCCATAATGTCGGAGGCTGGCACGGAAGAGCAAGGAATAGATCAAGAAGGCTATAATTATTTTATAATTCAGTAAAGACATCAAAAGACTTTATATTGATGCATTTTGTAAACAATAGAACCAACTGGGACCTATTTTGTAAACTCTAATATATTTCAATAATTTGAATGATAAATCCTTTTTAAACGACTCCTTTAGAGATCGTTTTCTATTATTATGACTGTTGTGCCGTCGAGTAGAACCCAGTTTGAATTCCGCTACATATCATGAAATTGGGGGTGTTACATGAATGAAATGTATAACACTAATGGACCCATGAATAAATGGGGATCAAACTTTTAAGTTAATTGTTTTCTTAGGTGTGCTTAAAGGTCGACCTAGATCCGGATGAATGGATCAAGGATAGCGAGTGCACGAGGCACATGACCGGTAACAAAGATTTGTTTTCTACATACGAATCTTTCAATTGTGGAAATGTGGTATTTGGTAATAGCAAGAGCAAATCGTCGGTGAAGGTACAATTCCTCACAAATCTTTAACCATTAACGATGTATGTCACGTAGAAAACCTAAACTTCAACCTTCTAAGTATAGGGAAAATATGTGATAAAAAAGTGCAACGTACTTTTTTGTGAAACCGGTAGTAAAATATTGAAAAACGGTATTGCTATAGGATGAGGCTTTAGAAAACATGGAGTCTATGTGATTAAAATCGGTAATGAACCTAAATACAAACTTTGTCTTACTTCTATGGATGATACTTCGACCTTATGGCATCGAAGATTGCGTCACGCCAATATGAAACTTCTGAAATCGCTATCATCTAAAGAACTAGTAAGAGATCTACCCAAACTAAAATACGAACACCACTTTTGTGATGCTTGTAACGTAGGAAAGCAAGTCCGTGCTAGTCACAAACCTAAAAATATGGTCTCTACTACCAAGTGTCTAGAACTACTTCATATGGATCTATTTGGTCCATCTGCTATTCAAAGTTATGAAGGTAACTTCTATACTTTGGTTATAGTAGATGATTACTCTAGGTACACATGGATAAAATTTTTAAAGCATAAAACTGAAATGTTCGATAATTTTGAAATATTAAGTAAGAACATCCAAAGACAACTAGGAAGTCCTATAGTGTCTATTAGAACGGATCATGGTAGGGAATTTGATAATGAAGTGCAATTTGGAGCTTTTTGTGATGCTAATGGCATTACTCACAATTTCTCAGCTCCTCGTCCTCTACAATCAAATGGGGTAGTTGAAAGGAAAAATAGAACCCTACAAGAAATGAGTCGCACCATGATTAATGAGCAATCTATTCCTCAAATATTTTTGTGCAATGTCGTCGACACATCAACCTACATACTTAATCGTGTTCTAATTAGACCATTCTTAGGTAAAACTCCATACGAGTTACTTCGAGGCAAAAAGCCTACGTTAGAACACTTTAGAGTCTTTGGTAGTAAATGTTTCTTACTTAACACTAAAGATTACCTAACTAAATTTGATCCTAAATCAACCAAAGGTGTCTTCTTAGGTTAATCTCCTAATAGTAAAGCCTATGTTATACTTAATAAAGAAACAATGAAGGTTGAAAAATCCTTAAACCTAAGATTTGATGAAATTCCACCTAAACCTACCCAACCTCTTGTCGATGACGAGATAATCGAAAGTGAAGCCATAGAAATCAAGGAAAATATAAATAAAGAAGATGAACCATTAAACAATGAAATCATCAATATTAAAGAATCTAAAGATCATCCCGTAGAGAAGGTTATAGGAAAGTTAAATGAAAGAACATTAAGATCTCAAGTCCAAAACCAAAGTAGTTTATTTTGTTTTGTCTCAAACATAGAACCTAAAAATACGCAAGAAGCCATAAAAGATGAAATTTGGGTAATCGATATGCAAGAAGAGTTAAATCAATTTATTTCTAATGATGTTTGGATACTTGTCCCTCCACCTAACAACCAAACCATAATCGGAACTAAATGGGTATATAAAAAAAAGTTAGATGCAAATGGTGTAGTGTTTAGAAACAAAGCTGGACTTGTTGCCCAAGGGTATAATTAACAAGAAGGCATAGATTTTGATGAGACCTATGCTCCTGTGGCTATATTAGAATCTATAAGAATACTTCTTGCTTATGCTTGCGCTAATGATCTCAAGATTTTTCAAATGGCTTTTAAAAGTGCTTTTCTAAATGTCTTTATTAATGAAGAAGTCTATGTAGCTCAACCTCCGGGCTTTATCAATTTCGAAAAACCTAAACACGTGTACAAACTAAAGAAAGCTCTTTACAGTTTTAAACAAGCCCCAAAGGCTTGGTATGATAGACTCAAATCATTTTTAATCAAAAACAACTATACCACGGGGTTAGTTGATATTACACTTTTCACAAAGAAAAAGGAATCACATATAATTATTTTTCAAATATATGTGGACGATATTATATTCGGATCAACTTGTCAAGACATGTGTGATGATTTCTCAAAAATCATGCATGGTGAGTTTGAAATGAGTATGATGGGAGAATTTAGTTTCTTTCTTGGTCTACAAATCAAACAACTAGAAGATGGTATCTTCTTTAATCAATCCAAATACATAAAAGAATTGTTAAAGAAATTTGGTTTAGAAGAGTCAAAACCCATAAGAACGCCAATGGCATCCGATACTAAACTTACAAAAGATGAAGATGGTGAATCCGTTGATAACACAAAATACCGTGGCATGAGTGGTATTCTTCTCTATCTTACGGCTAGTCGGCCGGATATCATGTTTAGTGTTTGTCTATGTGCTAGGTTTCAAGAAGACCCTAAAACATCACATCTAGAAGCCGTCAAAAGAATTTTTAGATACATTAAGGGTACAACTCAATTGGGATTATGGTATCCTAAGGGAACGGGAGTAGAATCTATTGTATATGCGGATTCTGACCATGCAGTGATTATGTTGACCGAAAGATTACAAGTGGTGTATGTACTTTTATGGGATGTTGTTTAACATCTTGTTTCTTGAAGAAGCAAACGGCATTGGCCATATCAACAACCAAAGCCGAATATGTCTCCACCGGCAAATCATTCCAACAAGCACTATGGATGAAACAAGCGTTAGTTGACTACGACATTCATCTTAGTGACATAGCCATTTTATGCAACAACAAATGTGCTATTAACTTAAGCAAGAATCCGGTGTTGCACTCTCGTACCAAGAATATAGAGATCCATCATCACTTCTTAAGAGACAATGTTCAAAAGGGAACATTTCTATTGAGAAGGTATCTTCCAAGGACAATATTGACGACGTCCTCACCAAACCGTTGAAGCGGGAACAATTCAACTTGCTTCGTCTTGATCTAGGTCTCATGGAACAATCGTCGTAATTTGTTTGTCAATTCTACAAGGTATGTAAACATTAGCCTTACCTTCTTCTCTGAGTCTAGGATCTCTATTTCACACACAACTCACAAACAATATGGGGATTTTTCAAAACTCAAGGTATATTTTTTTTTTCAAAACTAAAGATAAATTTCCTTTTTATACAAGAAACTTTTCAAAATACTTTCTAAAAGGATACTTTCATTTAAGCAAAGAAACAACCCTTTTTTCATTGCATCTCATGTCTTTTGAATGCTAAAGGGAACACATAACTAATATGTGTTTTCGGGTACATTCATTTAAGCAAAAATGAATTAAGGAGCACTCGGGTTATCTCACATACTAATATGCTTTTCTACTTCTTCGTTTATTTTTCCTTTTTTAGGAGTCGAGATAACCGCAACTCCAAATGGTTTGCATATAGGCACACACTAGGCACCAATGTTTCCACAAGGAAAATTTGAGCTGCCTGAGATCACTAGTACCACGGATCCCAGCATTTACGCTGGACGGTTCCCTAAAGGAACGGATCCGTGGGAACGAAGCATAAATTTTTCTTCTATTTTTATCATTTTGGCTAAAAACCTTCAGGTTTTCATCATTTTAGCTCTTTCACTAATAAGTATGTTACTTAATGTTTGTGCTCTCATGATGACATGCCTTAAATTCATATCTAATCATTAGATTTTAGTCCATATTTTGGTTTTGGCATATGTGGAAAACTAGAAGGGGGGTTGAATAGTTTTGCCAATTAAAACTTCCTTTTAATCTATTTAGATCGACTTATGTCAATCTATTTGGATGTGTGTGTTGAATGTTGATAAACAAGCATATAAAGGTAAGTAATGAAAAGATAAGAGTAAGAAGCACAAAACCACAACGCGAGCATTTATAGTGGTTCGGCTACAAGGACACCTTCCTTGCCCTACTCCCTCCCCGAGTCACCTACTCGAGAGTTCGTAATCACTACACCAATCTCCTTATGGCGGAGAAGCCTTCACAACGTCGCCTACCCTTTTTCCGGTGCTAGGCTAACCACCGGGTTCTTTCACTCCAAGGTGAACCACACCTACACAACGTCGCCTACCCTTTATAAGGTACTAGGCTAAGTACCTAGTTCTTTCACTCCAAGGTGAACTACACCTTCACAACGTTGCCTACCCTTTATTAGGTACTAGGCTAAGCACCTAGTTCCATTGCAATGGAGGAACTACTACCACACTACACCAACGACTAATCCCAAAGGAGATCTACTCCTTTACAACATCATCAAGGATATCAATATCCTTGGATCTAATACTAGTCTATCTTGTACATCGAAACACACCATATCGAATGTACATCTAAGGCACCTTTCACTAATGCCTTTGACTAGATCTACAAGACACCTTTCACTAATGTCTTGTGTCTTCACTTCTAAGCACCTTTCACTAATGCTTCTAGTCTTGACTTCTAAGCACCTTTCACTAATGCTTCTTGTCTTGACTTCTAAGCACCTACCACAAGTGCTTATGCTATAGACGATAGATACCCTTCACTAATATCTTTGTCTTGACACTTGAGACATCTTTCACTAATGTCTTCAACACTACACTCCTTTGAAGGAAGAAAGGAATCATCAACAAGAAGACTTCAGTAGCCTTGATGATGAGGAAGCATGGCAAATCATGGACTTGAGCTTGCTCGACTTCAAAGGTGGCGATCTTGCCTTTAAGAGGAACCTAAAAGATCACACAAAAACAAAACTACAAACATAGATCTCTTGGATCTGAGGTCAGGGAGTTTTTAACTCAGGGAGAAAGTGTGTTAGAAAGGGGTGAGAAATAATGAAGAAATGGCTCACTATTTATAGAGGAAAAATCCTACTGTTCCCCGGATCCCACGGATCCCTTCCACAAAGGATTCGTCTAGCGTTAAGCTAGGGATCCGTGGGACGCTCCCTTTTACCCATGGGTATTTTGGTTATGGGTCATGGGTTGAACCATGGATCTTTGGCTAGATACAATGTATCTTTGAGTGCAATGCACTTGGTCACTTGGGTATGGGTTGATCCATGGGTTATGGATATTATCCATGTATGATATAAGCATGATGTCATGCAATGGGTTATGGGTCAAGCTCCATGGGTTATGGGCTTTGGGTTGTACCCAACTACATTTAATGTATTTACCCAATGGGTTGTGATACTTAAGTTTCTACCCATTTATATTAATATACTACATACTAGTTATGTGTATATTTTACCCAAAATATGTAAACACTAGTTGTTGTACATATGTATTACTAAATCATAAAATCACTTATACTTGTTTTAGTGTTTTATGTGAAAGTGTGAATATGTTAGAAACTATTAGTTCAAACCATATACGTATTTTATTTGTTTCGTTAACATGATTTTACGTTTGTTATCGACAAAACATTAGAAGATCGTAAAATATGAATAAACGTTTTTACCGCTTATTTGTATTAACAATCTCCCCCTTTTTGTTGATGACAAAACATAAAATTATTTTAAGGAAAAGCTAAAATTCATAAAAGTTTGAATTTGTAGTTTTTACTTTCTTCTCCCCCTTTTTGTCGAAACAAAAAGTGTTTGAAGGAAAGCAACACATCGTTTTTAAGAAAAACATGTGAAAGAAGTAAAAATAGAAAGAAATAGAGAGCAAGTAACGGGAAAGGATCTCGTATTTACTCCCCCTTGACGAGTCCATCCCTATGTAAGGGCGTCAAGAAAGTAATACTAATCTAGATTGTTTGCAAGTAAGTTTGCAAAAGATTTCGTCTAAGTGACGAATGTGCTCCCCCTTGATGATTTCAATTTTGCAAGGGGATGTAACGAAAAGTAAACCTAGTATTGCAAGTAATTTGCAATGTATTGCTTTGACATAAAGCTCCCCCTAGCTTTAGGATGTCAAAGTCTTCATGTGTAGATTGAATAACTACAAAACAAAGGTTAGAAAGCAAGTATAATTCACAATTTCCTGCAAATGTGGTCCAAGTTAGTAGAAAATAGCTTTCTGTCTCACGGATCCCACGGTTCCCTCCTAGTAGGGATCCGTCTAGGCAATTCTGAGGGATCCGTATTAGCTGGTTAGTTTAAGCAAAGGTGATATAACAAGTAATGTTATCACAAAAATGAGATATGAATACAAAGTAATCATATGCTCAGAAAAATAACAAGTAGCATGTAATTCCATTTAATAAAACTAGAGTTATGATATACATGACTCTAAAAACTAAGAATTTACATGACTAGGAATTTCTAAACCAACTATCGCTTGATGCTAGGACACCACTAAAATCTTCTAGCTTGAGTTTTGTTTAGGTTTAATCTCGTCAAAACGTTCGAGGAGATGATAGAACATGAAACGTTGGTCTTCTCGTACGTCATGTATCAAAATTTCAACATGTTGACAATGATAGCAATCTTTGTCATGGCTAGGTAGTGGTGGTGGAAGAAATGAAATGGCTTGATGCGAAGGATCAAGTGAAGCAACTTGTGGAGCTTTAAACGATGGATGGATTGGTGAAGGCGCATTTGAGAATGATTCGACCAAGAATGATGGTGGTGGTAGAGAGGTGTCAACTTCCATATAGTCGGGTGGTTGACTTTGATGATTTCTTATAATCCAAATGGGATTATATGAAGGAAACGGCGAAAAGAAGGCCGGAGCAAGTGTTGACTCAACACCTTGATTTTGTACCATTATTCCTCCTAATGAGGAGATGTTGTCGGCGGAAGCGGATGAGACGGCCTAGGAGGCAAGTCCTCTAAATTGTAGAGGTGTGGTGATGATAGTGGGGATGTAAATGAAATAGCTCTAGGAACCAATGGTGATGGTTTAGTGGAGATGATATTGTTTGGCCAAGGAGGTATGGTGGTGTTTGGCATTGGTAGTTTTGTGGGCACTATCCTTTTAGGAATTGGTTTGATTGGATGAGGAGGGATCCTATCATTTGTTGGCTCGATCGGAGATGATTCGGTTGAAGATATTTCGTGTATAACACGCGCCTTTTTCATGGGTGGTTCTTTGGTGGATAAGTTACTACTTGGGGTTTTCCTGATGATGAGATGATTTCAATAGGTTTGCAAGGGATTCTAAAGTGCTGAAAGTTAGGATGAGAGTGATGACTATGGAGGTCCTAACAAAGTGGTTTATAAACCAAGAGATTTGGCAAGTGCATTTAAGCCTTAAGCCACTAGGATTCATTGGAATGTGATGATTAACATGCACAAGAGTCAACTTCAAAGTTTGTACTGATCTAGGGACTCATTTAAGATGAGATGGAGTGTTTGAGTTAGGAAGATGAGTTGAAATGATTGTTTTAGCAAGATTTGACATAAACTGTCATCCGGATCCCACGGTTCCCTCCTCAGAGGGATTCGTCTAGGCTAATCCTAGGGATCCGGCTCTCAGCAGCTATGAAAGAGTGGAAATGATGTTTCTAATATCTAAGACCTATAACATCTTGAGTGTTTCAGTCCTCCTAAGTGTCTTAAATGAAGGGGTGCTTAAGCACTTGAAGGTAATGAGTGATGTGGCTAATGATTGTCTTTTATGAAAGGATTTGGAACTTTCAAGAGTACCAATGGATGAGCAAGGATGACACTAAAGATGAGAGTGTCAATTGAAGCTAAATGATCCTAGAGATCAGGTTGTGACTTAGGATAGTGTTTTGGAAAATATCTTAGAAACATTGAGATGGGAAAAACAAGAATTTGATCAACTTTGATCAACTTTGAGGTAAGGATGATTTATGATCAATTTTGTCATAATCTAAAGATTTCTAAATCTAGATGTGAGGGATCATGTGAGAATGATGAGTGATCTAGAGAGCGGAAGATTAATGGATGAAGGTGAAAATGATAGATCTACAAGCGTCTTAGAGTGTGATCTAGGTGAGTTATGTGTGAATAGGAAGGATCTACTTATCTTGATAAGGACTTAATTTGCCTTAAGACACTATGTTTAGCTTAGTGTGAGGTGTTCTAAGGATATGTTTGAAATATAATGCTTGCAATTGCATTTTCTGTTTGCCGGATCCCACGGTTCCCTAAGTGTAGGGATCCGTCTAGCACAAACTTTGGGATCCGTCCATTTGCTCAGCAGAACCTTTACTAAAGGTATGCAATGATCTTGACAATGCATTATATTCCAAGGTTAATTTAAAGGGGTTCTAACACTAAGATATCAAATGTAAGATGTTTTATTTCATGAGAGAAATAGGATTACATTGATAAAGCACGAGTACAAGAGAATTGATCCTATTTTGAAATACTACTAGGTTTCTTGAGTGTTTTCGCTAGGAGGATCATTACGTGATTGATGAGTGTTGGTGGAATCAAGAATGAAGAAAGTCTTCATGAGAGATATGTTTAGCGGTTCCATCATCTTGTTCACAAGTACGTACAACGGACTTTGAAATTGAGGATGGAAGTGCATAACATTATGATAGAGGCGTGTCAAGAAAAATCCATAAGGGATGAGTTTATTCTTGGAGCCCTGAAGATTTACAATTCGCCTTGCGAAGAAGTAGGCGAGATTGTATGGTTGTTGTGTTAGCAAACAGTACAACATGTGAGCACAACAAGCAGGAAGGATATCTCGATTTCCCCTAAGACTCCAAACATTCTCACGTAGGATGAGTGCAAGAGGCTTGTACTCTTCTCGGATGTCCGGTGTGAAGATAATGTTTAGATCGGAGTAATATGGTCGAGGTTTGCATATTATGCGATTTAAATCTTCCGGGGAGGGTATGTGTGAACAATATGGGCTATTTTCTTCACGAAAGTTGAAGAGAGAATCGAGAGACCAATCTTCGGTGAAGGCACATTGTCCATGATTTGGAATCCGGAGGATGTGAGAAAAATGCCCAAGGGTTAGAGTAAACTTTTGGTTTTTGATATAAAACCAAAAAGATAGAGAACGATCCTCGTTACGAACGAGTTCAACTTGACGGAAGAATTCCATTATGAACCTTGGACATATCTTCTCGTTGATTTCAAGAAGACATTCTAGTCCTATGGCTCGGAAGGAGGTATTGATACCTTCTTCGAATTGTAGAGAGGTGTCTACAATACGTCATTCGTGGAAGTGACGGTTTTCGAGATTATTGAATCCACGGACATGATTGCCAGGCGTGTTGGGTTCAAGAGAGATGTTCGGAGTGTAGACGCTAGTGAGTGAAAAATCAAACTCATATATTCATGCGTCATAGTTGAACCTATAGAAATGATAAGTTAAAACAGAGATGTTTGTGGTCAACCTATGATTATCTAATGTTTTTACTAGATTTTTATTAACAATGGTTTTTAACACTCTAACTCACTCAAGGTTTTGACTTTCAAGTGGATTATTACTTTTAGAAAGATAGTGTTTTTTAATCTTGCATGAAAACTGTTTTCCAGTATGACGGATCCTACGGTTCCTTTACAAAAGGGATCCGGCTAGTATATCATCCGGGATCCGTGGATCTGTAGTAACAGAAACAGATTTGATAAACACATAGGTTTTACATTTTTATACGACGAAATATGTTTTATCTCACAATTTCTTTTAGCATGCATACCTGACTTCTAATGTATCACGAAAGAATATGAAACAAATAAATCAAAGGAAATGACAAACATATTATGATAATAATAACCTAGATAACTAGATTATTAGTAGTATTGCATTTCAATACTAAGGATGATACAAAGGATTGAGTATATGATCCCAATGTAGATTAACAACACAAAGTAAATGTCTCCATATGTGAACTTCATCATAGGGAACACAAGTGCGATGAGTGTTAAGGCGATGAGTACGAGCGCGATGTAAACCATGTTGATGACGAATCTTCTTGGTTTCGGTTGAGATGGAATGAGGAGGAAGATGAAGTTTTTTTTTTAATGAGAGGAAATTTTTGAAATTGGAAGATTTGAAAAAGTGAGGATTTGATAGAGTGGTCGACGGTGGGAGTATTTATGGGGAAGGAGGAATTTTTGAAATTCGTGTTTTGTTTTATTATTGGATAAAAAGTAACAAAACATAAGTTTTATATACCACGACTTTAGACGAGAAATAAAACACGTATGTGAGAAAAAGGCTTCCTAATGAAGCTTCATGTAATACATATATAAGCACAAAAGATAATCATATAAATACCTAAATAGGCATACTTAATTATCAAGCAAACTAAAAAGAAAATCATACCTCTAGCGCACTTAGGAATGTCTTTACAAATGACACAACAAATGTCACTTAGACGATTCCTTCTCCTTTGCGTTTAAGATACCTTCTTAAGGAATGTATTCTTGTTACCAAGCGATTCCTATAGCTTGGTGGGTATGAGCTTTGACTAATCAACATTGTTAATACAAATAAGCCGTAAAAACGTTTATTTATATTTTATGATCTTCTAATGTTTTGTCGATAACAAAAGTAAAATCATATTAACGAAACAAATAAAATACGTAAATGGTTTGAACTAATAGTTTTCTAACACACTTACGTTTTCACATAAAACACTATAACAAGATTAAGTGTTTTTATATTTTAGATACACATGTACAACAACTAGTGTTTACATATTGGCCTAACAAGTTTAAGTAAATCTATGAGTTAGATACATATGTACAACAACTAGTGTTTACATATTTGGTTAATACATACTTATATTAACTACACTAAAATGGGTAAAAACAAGTATTTACTAAAATGGGTAAAAGCAAGTATATACTAAATAGATAAAAACTAGCAAATGGTTTTGACCCATAACCCATGGTTTTATATATACCACTTACACAAGTTCAATGTATCCTTAAGGTACATTGTATCTAGATAGAAAACCATAGATCAACCCATAACCCATGACCCATGACCCATAACCCAAAATACCCATGGGCAAAGAGGAGCGGACCACGGATCCCTAGCTTTGTGCTAGCCGGATCCCAAGTGGAAGGGATCCGGGGAAATAGTAGGTTTTTCCTCTATAAATAGTGAGCCATCTCTTCATTATATCTCACCCCTCTCTAACATACTTTCACCCATGAGTTAAATCTCACTAACCATAGATCCAAGAGATCTATGTTTGTAGTTTTGTTTTTGTGTGATCTTTTAGGTTCCTCTTAAAGGGAAGATCACCACCTTTGAAGTCGAGCAAGCTCAAGTCCATGAGCTGCCAAGCTTCCTCATCATCAAGGCTATTGAAGTCCTCTTGTTGATGATCCCTTTCTTTCTTCAAAGAAGCGTAGTGTTAAAGACATTAGTGAAAGATGTCTCAAGTGTCAAGACGAAGATATTAGTGAAGGGTATCTATCGTCTATAGGATAAGCACTTGTGTTAGGTGCTTAGAAGTCAAGACTAGAAGCATTAGTGAAAGGTGCTTAGAAGTGAAGACACAAGACATTAGTGAAAGGTGTCTTATAGATCTAATCAAAGACATTAGTGAAAGGTGTCTTGTAGATCTAATCAAAGGCATTAGTGAAAGGTGCCTTAGATGTACATTCGATATGGTGTGTTTCGATGTACTAGATAGACTAGCATTAGATCCAAGGATATTGATGTCCTTGATGATGTTGTAAAGGAGTAGATCTCCTTTGGGATTAGTCGTTGGTGTAGTGTGGTAGTAGTTCCTCCATTGCAATGGAACTAGGTACTTAGCCTAGTACCTAATAAAGGGTAGGCGACGTTGTGAAGGTGTAGTTCACCTAAGGTGTGAAAGAACTCGGTGGTTAGCCTAGCACCGTATAAAGGGTAGGCGACGTTGTGTTAGGTGTGGTTCGC
Source organism: Chrysanthemum seticuspe (assembly GCA_019973895.1). Lineage (NCBI taxonomy): Eukaryota > Viridiplantae > Streptophyta > Magnoliopsida > Asterales > Asteraceae > Chrysanthemum > Chrysanthemum seticuspe. The sequence continues at coordinate 184,474,927 of BPTQ01000007.1, read as the reverse complement.
CTTGGTGTGAAAGAACTCGGTATTTAGCTTTGTACCGGAAAAAGATTAAGCGACGTTGTGAAGGCTTCTCCGCCATAAGGAGATTGGTGTAGTGATTACAAACTCTCGAGTAGGTGACTCGGGGAGTGGAGTAGGGCAAGGAAGGTGTCCTTGTAGCCGAACCACTATTAATACTCGTGTTGTGGTTTTGTGCTTCTTACTCTTCTCTTTTCATTACATATCTTTATATGCTTGTTTATCAACATCCAACACACACAACCAAATAGATTGACATAAGTCGATCTAAATGTTTTAAAAGGGAGTTTTAATTGGTAAAACTATTCAACCCCCCCTTCTAGTTTTCCACAATTGGCATCAGAGCTTCGTTACCAAGTTTCTTGAAGTATTCTGTACTTTAAAAACTTGATACGATCCATAGTTAATTGAAAACTACAAAGAAGGTTTTTCATAAAAACAAACACCATGTTTTTTTTTTTCAAAAACTATATGTTTGGATGTTGAGTTGATAACAACATTTTATATATATATATATATATATATTTTAATTGCACTAATCTTCCTTGTGATATTGATTAGTCAAAGCTCATACCCACCAAGCTTTAGGAATTGCTTGGTAACAAGAATACCTTCCTTAAGAAGGTATCTTAGATGCAAAGGAGCGGGAATCGTCTAAGTGATATTTGTCATTTGTAGAAGACATTCCTAAGTGCATTCGAGGTATGACTTTCTACTTATATCTAAATGATACTTGTTTAGTATATAAGTGTTATTTGCTAGGCTTTTATTTGAGTAGATTTTTGTGTTTACACATGATTTACATGTAGCTTCGTTAGGAAGCTTGTTTCTCACATACGTGTTATTTTTCTCGTCTATAGTCATAGTATGTAGATCTTATGCTTTATTTCTTCTAATAAAACAAAAACACGAATTTCAAAAATTCCTCCTTCCCTATTAATAAACCCACTCGACGCCCACTTTTTCAATCCTCACCTTTTCAAATTTTCCAATTTCAAAAATTCCCTCTCATTCAAAAACTTCATCTTCCTCCTCATTCCATCTCTTCCTAAACCAAGAAGATCCGTCATCAACATGGTTTACATCGCACTCGTGCTCATCGCCCTAACACTCATCGCACTTGTGTTCCCTATGATGAAGTTCACATACGGAGACATTTACTTTGAGTTGTTAATCTATATTGGGGTCATTTACCCAATCCTTTGTATCATCCTTAGCATTGAAATGCAATATTATTGATTATCTATTTTATCTAGGATGTTTGTGTTATTATGTGTGTTTCATTTCTTTTGATCTATATGTGTTATATTCTTTCGTGATACATTAGATGTCATGTATGCATGCTAAAAGAAAATGTAGGATAAAACATACTTCATGGTACAATAACCATAAAACCTATGTTTTTATTAAAACTGGTTCTGTTACTACAGATCCACGGATCCCGGAAGTTACACTAGCCGGATCCCTTTTGAAAAGGAACCGAGGGATCCGTCATACTGGAAAACTGTTTTCATGCAAGATTAAAAACCACTATCTTTCTAAAAAATAATAATCCACTAGAGCTTCAAAACCATGAGTTAGCTAAATACTAATTGTTAATAGAATATCTAGTAAAAACGTTAGATTATTATAGGTTGACCATAAACGTCTTCCCTTATTAACCCATCACTTCTATAGATTCAACTATGACGCATGAATACGAGTTTGATTTTTCACTCACTAGCGTCTACACCCTGAACATTTCCCTTGAGCCCAACACACCTGGCAATCATGTCCGTGGGTTCAATAATCTCGAAAACCGTCACTTCCATGAAGGACGTATTGTAGACACCTCTCTACAATTCGAAGAAGGTATCAATACCTCCTTCCGAGCCATAGGACTAGAATGTCTTCTTGAAATCAACGAGAAGATATGTCCAAGGTTCATAATGGAATTCTTCCGTCAAGTGAAACTCGTTCGTAACGAGGATCGCTCTCTATCGCTTTGGTTTTATATCAAAAACCAAAAATTCACTTTAAGCCTTGGGCATTTTGCTCACATCCTCCGAATTCCAAACCATGGACAATGTGCCTTCACCAAAGATTGGTCTCTTGATTCTCTCTTCAATTTTCGTGAAGAAAATAGTCCATATTGTTCACACATACCCTCTCCGGAAGAATTAACACGCATGATATGCAAACCTCGACCATATTACTCCAATCCAAACATTATCCATACACGGGATATCCGAGAAGAGTATAAGCCTGTTGCTCTTATTCTACGTGAAAATGTTTGGAGTCTTAGGGGAAATCGAGATATTCTTCCTGCTTGTTGTGCTCACATGTTGTACTGTTTGCTAACACAACAACCATACAATCTCGCCTACTTCTTCGCAAGGCGAATTGCAAATCTTCAAGGCTCCAAGAATAAACTCATACCTTATGGAATGTTCTTGACACGCCTCTATCACAATGTTATGCACTTCCATCCTCAATTTCAAAGTCCGTTGTACGTACTTGTGAACAAGATGATGGAACCGCTAAACATATCTCTCATGAAGACCTTCTTCATTTATGATTCCACCAATACCCATCAATCACATAATGATCCTCCTAGTGAAGACACTCAAGGAACCTAGAATAGTCAAATAGGATTAATTCTACTCTGTAATCCTATCTCTTCCATGAAATAAAACATCTTACATTTGATTTCCTTGTTTTAGAACTCACTTAAACAAAACTCGGAATATAATGCATTGTCAAAGATCATTGCATACCTTTAGTAAAGGTTCTGTCTAACAGATAGACGGATCCCAAATGTTGTACTAAACGGATCCCTACTTCTAGGGAACCGTGGGATCCGGCAAAACAAAAAATGCAATTGCAAGCATTATATGTCAAACACATCCCTTAGAACACCTCACACTAAGCTAAACATAGTGTCTTAAGATTGATTAAGACTTTATCAAGATAGGTTGACCTTTCCTATTCTTTCCAACTCACATAGATCACACTCTAAGGCTTTGTTAGATCTATCATTTCAATCCATCACTCTTCCGCTCCCAAAACTCACACTTTATTCTTCTTATATGATCTCTCACAACTAGGTTAGAAGTCCTTCGATTATGACAATATTGATCATTAATCAATCTCACCTCAAAATTGATCAAAGTTGATCAAATCCTAGTTTTTCCCATCTCATAACCATTAGGATATTTTCCAAAACATAATCCTAAGACACAACCTGATCTCTAGGATCATTTAGTTTCATTTAACTTCAATTGACATCTTTAATGTCATCCTTGCTCATCCATTGGTACTTGTTGAAAGTTCCAAATCCTTCCATAAACAACAATCATTAGCTACACCACTCATTGCCTTCAAACATTTAAGCACCCCTTCATTTAAAACACTTAGGAGAACTGAAACACTCAAGGTGATGTAGGTCTAGGATCTTAGAAACATCATTTCCACTCTTTCATAAACTGCTGAACGCCGGATCCCTAGAACTAGCCTAGACGGATCCCTCTGAGAAGGGAACCGTGGGATCCGGATGACAGTCTATGAAAAATCTTACTAAAACAAATTATTTCAACTCAAACACTCCATCTCATCTTAAATGAGTTCCTAGAACAGCACAACCTCTGTAGTTGACTCTTGTGCATGCCAATCATCACATTCCAATGAATCTTAGTGGCTTGGAGCTTAAATGCACTTCCAAATATTTTGGTTTATAAACCACCTTGTTGGGACCTCCATAGTCATCACTCTCATTCTAACTTTCAGCCTTTGCAATCTCTTCAAATCATCTCATCATGAGAAAAATCCCAAGTAACAACCTATCCACCAAAGAACCACCCATCAAAAGGGCTCGTGTTGTACACGAAATCTCTTCAACCGAATCATCTCCGGTCAAATCAACAAACCTTCATCATCCAATCAAACCAATTCCTAAAAGGATAGTACCCACAAAACTAACTATACCAAACACAACCATACCTCCTAGGCCAAACAATATAATCTCCACTAAACCATCACCCTTGGTTCCTAGAGCTATCTCTTTTACATCCCCACAATCATCACCTCACCTCTACAGTTTAGAGGACTTGCCACCTAGGCCGTCTCATCCGCTTCCGCCGACAACATTTTCCTCGTTAGGAGGAACAATGATTCAAAATCAAGGTGTTGAGTCAACACTTGTTTCGGCTTCCTTTTCGCCGTTTCCATCATATAATCCCATTTGGATTATAAGAAATCATCAAAGTCAACCACCCGACCTTATGGAAGTTGACACATCTTTACCACCATCATCATTCTTGATCGAACCATTCCTAAATGGACCTCCACCAATCCCTCCATCATTCGAGGCTCCTCAAACCACTTCAATTGATCCTTTGAATCAAGCCACTTCATTTCATCCTCCACCACTACCTAGCCATGACAAAGATTGCTATCATTGTCAACATGTTGAAAGTTTGATACATGAAGTACGAGAAGACCAACGTTTCATGTTCTATCATCTCCTCGAACGTTTCGACGAGATTAAACCTAAACATAACTTGAGCTAGAAGATTATAGTGGTGTCTAAACTTCAAGCGTTAGTTTGTCTAAGAAATTCCTAGTTATGTATTGTCTATTTTTTATTTTTGAGTCATGTATATCATAACTCATGTTTTATTAAATGGAATTACATGCTACTTGTTATTTTTCTGAGAATATGTATTCATATCTCATTTATGTGATAACATTACTTGTTATATCACCTTTGCTGATTTTAGTCATCAGCCAGCCGGATTCCTCAGTATTGCCTAGACCGATCCCTCCTTGAAGGGAACCGTGGGATCCGTGGTACAGAAGCACATATTTCTACTAACTTGAGTCTCTTTTGCAGGAAATTATGCAATATACTCTTGTTTTTCTAACCTTTGTTTTGTAGTTATTCAAAATACACATGAAGATTTTGACACCATAAAAGCTAGGGGGAGCTTTGTGTCAAATAATATTGCAAAATCATTTGCAACTTAATCCATTTTTGGATTACACTTCATGATACCCCATTGCAACTTTGCAATATTCGAGGGGGAGCACGTTTTCGTCACTTAGACGAACCATTTGCAAACTTAATTGCAAACACAACTAGCTCATTTTACACTATGTCCTTGACGCCCTTTTTCAAAGGGATGGACTCGTCAAGGGGGAGTTAAGACGAGTATCATTCCCGTCACTTGCTCTCATTACATCTTTTATAATTTTTCTTATAAAAATTGTGTTAGTTTCTTCAAACACTTTTTGTTTCGACAAAAAGGGGGAGAAGAAAGTAAAAACTACAAATTCAAACATTTACAAATTTTAGCTTTTCCTTAAAATATTTTTATGTTTTGTCATCAACAAAAAGGGGGAGATTGTTAATACAAATAAGCCGTAAAAACGTTTATTTATATTTTACGATCTTCTAATGTTTTGTCGATAACAAAAGTAAAATCATATTAACGAAACAAATAAAATACGTAAATGGTTTGAACTAATAGTTTTCTAACACACTTACGTTTTCACATAAAACACTATAACAAGATTAAGTGTTTTTATATTTTAGATACACATGTACAACAACTAGTGTTTACATATTGGCCTAACAAGTTTAAGTAACTCTATGAGTTAGATACATATGTACAACAACTAGTGTTTACATATTGGGTTAATACATACTTATATTAAGTACACTAAAATGGGTAAAAACAAGTATGTACAAAAATGGGTAAAAGCAAGTATATACTAAATAGATAAAAACTAGCAAATGGTTTTGACCCATAACCCATGGTTTTATATATACCACTTACACAAGTTCAATGTATCCTTAAGGTACATTGTATCTAGATAGAAAACCATGGATCAACCCATAACCCATGACCCATGACCCATAACCCAAAATACCCATGGGCAAAGAGGAGCGGACCACGGATCCCTAGCTTTGTGCTAGCCGGATCCCAAGTGGAAGGGATCCGTGGGATCCGGGAAACAGTAGGTTTTTCCTCTATAAATAGTGAGCCATCTCTTCATTATATCTCACCCCTCTCTAACATACTTTCACCCCTGAGTTAAATCTCACTAACCATAGATCCAAGAGATCTGTGTTTGTAGTTTTGTTTTTGTGTGATCTTTTAGGTTCCTCTTAAAGGGAAGATCACCACCTTTGAAGTCGAGCAAGCTCAAGTCCATGAGTTGCCAAGCTTCCTCATCATCAAGGCTATTGAAGTCCTCTTGTTGATGATCCCTTTCTTTCTTCAAAGAAGCGTAGTGTTAAAGACATTAGTGAAAGATGTCTCAAGTGTCAAGACGAAGATATTAGTGAAGGGTATCTATCGTCTATAGGATAAGCACTTGTGTTAGGTGCTTAGAAGTCAAGACTAGAAGCATTAGTGAAAGGTGCTTAGAAGTAAAGACACAAGACATTAGTGAAAGGTGTCTTGTAGATCTAATCAAAGACATTAGTGAAAGGTGTCTTGTAGATCTAATCAAAGGCATTAGTGAAAGGTGCCTTAGATGTACATTCGATATGGTGTGTTTCGATGTACTAGATAGACTAGCATTAGATCCAAGGATATTGATGTCCTTGATGATGTTGTAAAGGAGTAGATCTCCTTTGGGATTAGTCGTTGGTGTAGTGTCGTAGTAGTTCCTCCATTGCAATGGAACTAGGTACTTAGCCTAGTACCTAATAAAGGGTAGGCGACGTTGTGAAGGTGTAGTTCACCTAAGGTGTGAAAGAACTCGGTGGTTAGCCTAGCACCGTATAAAGGGTAGGCGACGTTGTGTTAGGTGTGGTTCGCCTTGGTGTGAAAGAACTCGGTATTTAGCTTTGTACCGGAAAAAGATTAAGCGACGTTGTGAAGGCTTCTCCGCCATAAGGAGATTGGTGTAGTGATTACAAACTCTCGAGTAGGTGACTCGGGGAGTGGAGTAGGGCAAGGAAGGTGTCCTTGTAGCCGAACCACTATAAATACTCATGTTGTGGTTTTTAGCTTCTTACTCTTCTCTTTTCATTACATATCTTTATATGCTTGTTTATCAACATCCAACACACACAACCAAATAGATTGACATAAGTCGATCTAAATGTTTTAAAAGGGAGTTTTAATTGGTAAAACTATTCAACCCCCCCTTCTAGTTTTCCACAAACATGACAAAGAGGATTAGTGCAATTAAATGAAACAAGTAAAAAAAATGTTGTTATCAACTCAACATCCAAACATATAATTTCTAAAAAAATGGTGTTTGTTTTTATGAAAAACCTTCTTTGTAGTTTTCAATTAACCATGGATCGTATCAAGTTTTTAAAGTACAATATACTTCAAGAAACTTGGTAACGAAGCTCTGATGCCAATTGTGGAAAACTAGAAGGGGGATTGAATAGTTTTGCCAATAAAACTTCCTTTTAATCTATTTAGATCGACTTATGTCAATCTATTTGGATGTGTGTGTTGGATGTTGATAAACAAGCATATAAAGGTAAGTAATGAAAAGATAAGAGTAAGAAGCACAAAACCACAACGCGAGTATTTATAGTGGTTCGGCTACAAGGACACCTTTCGTGCCCTACTCCACTCCCCGAGTCACCTACTCGAGAGTTTGTAATCACTACACCAATCTCCTTATGGCGGAGAAGCCTTTACAACGTCGCCTACCCTTTTTCCGGTGCTAGGCTAACCACCGGGTTCTTTCACTCCAAGTTGAACCACACCTACACAACGTCGCCTACCCTTTATAAGGTACTAGGCTAAGTACCTAGTTCTTTCACTCCAAGGTGAACTACACCTTCACAACGTCGCCTACCCTTTATTAGGTACTAGGCTAAGCACCTAGTTCCATTGCAATGGAGGAACTACTACCACACTACACCAACGACTAATCCCAAAGGAGATCTACTCCTTTAAAACATCATCAAGGATATCAATATCCATGGATCTATTACTAGTCTATCTTGTACATCGAAACACACCATATCGAATGATAAGATCGTTTATGAGCTCTAGGGGGTAATAATAACAACAATTATAATGCACAGCGGAATAAGAAAACATCGTTTGTTATTATTAACAAAGTTCTTCGTCATCATCTCTAAACTACTAACCACGCTAACCTAGGCGTTTACATGAACATACGCCTAGGAACTAATCAACTAACCAAAACCCTAGGCGTTCTCCCCTAACGCCTATACACACACACACCTTTGGTGTTTACATCTTGACACACTATCAATCTAATTCCCTACCTCTCTTTATATACTAGAGAGTCTAGGGTTACAATTAACTACTAGGGACTAAATAATAAAATCTTCTTTAACAAGTAAGTCCCTTGTGTTTCTTTGTCTTCATAATTCCTTCATCTTTCATATTTTGTCATAATCAACTCAAATATAATTCCCAACAATCTTCCCCTAGTTGATAATGACAAAACCAAATAAGCACGAACTTCCCCTGAATTTAAGATGTCATGAAAGATAAGAACTTCCCCTTAAACATGCAATATCACCAAGGATCTTCAATTTGCAAATCTTCTATGTAATGCCTTCTTCCCCTTTTATTCATAATCCACTAGGAGACGCTAAGTAGAAGCAACTTTGATTCCAACAACCACAAACCAATATCATACGACTAATCCATCCTTCTAATGCCTCAAGATACCTGCCATGAAGATCACCAAAAAGCTTGCTAAAAATGAAATTAAGGTAAAAGAAATTTGAACCAGAAGTATAAATACCAACAAGTAGTATTAGAAATCTTCCCCTCGAATGATGCTTGTAAATAACCATAAGAACTTGTCGAATAACTAACCGTCATGATCACAAATACGTTGTAGTTCCAGCCATGAAGAACATAGTACCACCCAAAATACTAATAAAGATGACTACAATCGCATTTGAAACTAAGCAGTAGTAACATGAAGAATAGTTCAAAGAGTAACCGATAGAAACCATGTAAATAAATCCATATCTTCCCCTGAACATGATAACTACCTTTACCAATCTTCCAATCTCTTGTGTTTGTATACTAATATCCCATGTGTGTGTGTTTTTTGACCATTCACAAACTCAGATGAGATCGAATCAATGCTAAAAATCATGTGAACTTCCTCTCACCTTTTGTAAACTGATATCTCTCAAACTCAGTCGAGAACCAAAAATATGTATTTTCCACCAAACCGTGTTTAATCCAAGCTCAATAATAAACTCTATTGTGTGCCTCCTGTTTGCAGCCATCACATGTATTGTATCCAGATTTGCTACATACTCCTGTCCCGACTTGATTAATCTTCAAACGAACAATATACCATTTGAGCTTTATACTTGATCCCAATAATTTTGACAATCTGAGCGCACCATACTTGATCACAAGTATTATTGCATGATGAAAACCAATCAGTGAAAAGAAATTCTAAACACAACCCAACTTGCTCGATCTTCAATAATCAAAACACCAAAGCAGTAATTTGCGTCCAAGCAGTACTTTGAATCCTCCAAGCAGTACTTTGAACTTAGAACAGTACTTTAATCCAAACAGTACTTTCATCCAAGTTTTTTTTACCTATCTTTTTCTGCTGCTCTAATATATATTGCAACCAAATTAGGTTCTATCCAAAAACTTTAACCCTTGATTGAGATTTAACCAATGATCACCAAAACTCTTATTCAATTCACGTAATTACCCATGAACATACCATATTCATTCACATGTCAACAAGTTAACTCAATGAAAGAATGCTCACCGTCCCATGTGAACACAATCAGTAGGAGATTATTAAAAGCCCAAATAAAATACTCCTATTCCCACGATGATCAATACAACCCATGTGACACAAGTAGCCAATCAGAACCATAATATATACTAACAGTAGGCTTCTTAGGCAAAACAATATTCCATTCATGATCCCATGCAATAGAATCGAATAAATAAAGAAGATAGCTTGGCAGTGGTTACTTAAGTCGAACAATATAAACATTAGTCAATAATCTCAAGCTAACTGTCTTTTCCACATGCAATCGTTACTGGCCCAACTTTCTAACACTTCCATATACCATATCATTTCAATCACACATGCGTTAAAAACAAAAAAAACCTCATCACATGTTATGTCATGATAACCGTTAATACTATATGTGGTTCTTCTTCGTACATATGATATGTAAGTGACTCATGTGATTACGATTTGGACCATTAAACTCCAATTACAATCCATAAATCCAGCAGCACATAACTGAAACAAGCAGTACTTTAGGGACCAGCAGTACTTTGATCTTTCATCTGTCATGGCAGTACTTTGCCTAAACCCTAATGATGTGCCCGGTAGGTGCAAGTTTTAAATTTATAAAAGGTGAATTACCAATATTACCAATAACACATACGAGCAAGTATACTCGTCCGTTATAGCAAGATTATGAAGGTAAGTCGGGATCGTTCGCAGGGATTTGAGTGAATCAGAGCACAAGTTTGAATTAACGGAGTCTATCAAAAACATATAACAAAGCAAATAGATATAATGAAATTCAGATGATTAAAAACTACACTTGCTCAAACTAGTATCATATCATAGATTAATGTGATTGTATTAACTACTTAACATGTTGGTTGTGATAATTAGTTGAAAACTAATCTATTGTTCTTACAAGTTAAACCTTCGTCAAGATTTTAGTTCATAAAAACAAGCTTTAAGTTTAACCAATCAATTCAAGATCAATTCAAGTTTCATAAGTCTACTTTCATAAACTTAAACACAAAAACATCCACTTGTTCATCAAATTGCTTAAGAAATGGTCAATACAAAAGGTACCCGATCATAGACAAAAGGCTACAATTAATTTTCAACAACTAATCTTACGACCATTTAGATGTTTCCAACTAATCCAATTTGATAATCAAAAAGCGTTTCTATTACAACCACACCTTAGTTCCTTTGTATAATCAAGAATAATGGGTAAAAACAATCATCCATAGACAAAATGATTATGACTAGTTGAATAATACGAAGTTCTTTCGACCCCAACGATAGTTACCAATTAGCCAAACTTGATTACCAAATGTCACTATGAAACTTTAGCACAATTGGATCTTAGAATCAACTTGAAATTGAATTAAAACATGTTAATACAATCACTAACTAATCATATAATAATCAACATCATTTAAGCAAGTGTATAAAGAAACTAGCCACTCATAGCAAACATGAACATAAACTCATAACTTTGATCATTAGAAAACATGATTAAAAGTCTTACAATGCTTGGAATAAGATTACAAATGATGAAGTAATGGTTCCCAAAGGATCGTGGTGGACTTCTTAGTGTTTTGGCTTCCAACGGTGGAACTTATGGAACTCCAAACTTCTCTGGATTTCTAAGGACGAATTTCAGGAGGTTAAGGCTTGGTTTGATGAGTAGAGAGCTTTGTAATTGAAGTGTGTCTAATATGCTCACAATTAACCTCTATTTATACTAATTCCAAGGCCTAGGGTGTTAAATGCTTGGCTTGGCCTCCAAGGAGTAAGGAAGGAACTAGAATACACCAAGAGAAGGACCTAGAATCGTTTGGATGCAAAGGGGAAGCTTAGTGATGAAGTCTTGACAACTGCAGCTTCTCCAACCGGATCGGTCATACGACCAACCGATCCGGTTGGTCTTCAATAATAACTCACCGACCGATCCGGTTACGGGTTGCGACCGATCGGTCGGTCATGGCAAAAACATTTATTCCGACCAAATGCCAACCGATCCGGCTGAAGGTGTAACCGGATCCGGTTGGATCTTCTGAGATAAGAAACTTGATCTTTCTCTCTTTACTCTGACTTGTAGAACTTGGTTCTTCAATCACTAAGGTCTTCAAAGGTACTTGGGATTTAGCTTTACTGGAACGGGAATCTTCGATTAACTGCATATTTCCACATTTTCCTCCATTTCCTTGCACTTGGTTATAAATACTAGACAAACATCTCTAGATACGATTAAGTGCTAAAATCACACAAATATAACCAAATAACAGATATAAAAGTACAAACAATGCTACTAAAAACATGCACAATCTGAGTGTTATCAAATTCCCCCACACTTAAACTTTGCTTGCCCTCAAGCAAATCTAGGACAAACATCCACTGGGACAGAATCGTGATTATGAAAAATGTGATGCAAATCAACCAAGTATAAATACGAGAGAAGATTCATCAATTATGCTTATAAAGGTGAAACATCAAGATGTTTGACAATATCCAACGATTTTCTTGCATGATAAACATTTCAAAACACCTCACGAAAAATAATGGAATATAATTCACTCAATCACTCATTTTTAGTGGAGTAACAAGATAAATCACACTCATTGCTCAGTCGTGATTAGATTATTACCATAAGCTTGTACAAGAAACAAAACTCCACCGACCGGCGTGAGCACCAAGTAAAAACATCTAAAGAGGGCTTTTATTCGGGTTATAATGATAGGCTAAGGGTTAAGGGTATGGATAAGGCATGGGAATGTTTAATGAAATTGGTGTAAAAATAAAAATGAAATCAAGTCTAATACCCGTGTTGCTAGCTACCAAACATTCCACGAACCAGATAAATGATTATAGCTTTGCTTTCTTCTTTTTCACTTCCCACAGCTCTTTGCTTTGCCATGTCAATTATTCTTCGATCATAGCACATTGGCTATTATTTCCATACTTTCAACACATTTTTTTTTTTTTTTTTTTTTTTTTTTTTTAACATAACGCATGGCTCAATCAATCACAAAAGATGTGGTACTCATAATAATTTGAACAATCTTCACTTTCCAGGAAACTAGCAACCAACCGTTAGACATTGATAAGGGGTAGGCTAAGGTTAAAAGTGTAAAATCTTTTTGTATTTTCTGGGTGAAGCAAAAATGAAAGGGATGGCTCAGAAGGTGTAACTAGGGGTATCTAGTGCTAAAAATGAGCACTACAAATGGGTCCATGTGGGTGGTTAACTAACCGATGTGGCTAGCTAATATATCATTAGATGTAAAAATGGAAGGCCATTTGGGTTAAATCCTAAGTTGCCTCTTTATCACACGAATTCACTTATATGACACGAATGCAATCTCACTGCGGTCTAGTAATGATTTACAAGCACAAGTTCTAGAATAAATAAAATCACCGGCACACTCATAGCAAAAGATCTAAGCATAAAAGATGTATGCTAATAAGAAATAGGCTCAAATCCTCACAATTTAGTGGAAAGGGTATAATATGTGCTAGCAAATGTTTATCGATCCCAGAATGGATTGCAATAGTAATCAGAACACATCTCGAAGTTTCAAATATTACCAGTTTTTACCAGTGGAATGATCCAGTTATTCTAATAGATAATCCTAAAAGTGTGAAAATAACTAGATCACAAGGGCAAACAAAATTTTAAATTTAAGCATGAAAACTCTAATTTTTCCTATTCACCCCCCCACACTTAAGTTAGACATTGTCCTCAATGAAAAACGAACTTCAAAGTATAGAAATAGGGAAAATAGAGATGAAACCAGATATGTCAACGAGTTTATCAGCTTAAAATTCTTTCTTCATTCCTGGCGTCCACTAGAGAAATCATCACCTGCACACAATCTTATAAACAAACAAAAGTTTTTATTAAAAGGGTGGCACCCCCCCACACTTAAGTTCAACCAAAGGTTAAGACTTTGGGGAGTGACCACAGAAAATCAAATATGAAACACACGGGTTGCCTCCCGAGAAGCGCTTGTTTTATTACCGAGTCATCAGCCTGACTCGATTCTTCCCGAATTTATTCAGCTGCAAGGGCAGCTTTGAACATTTTATAGAGTTCGGGGATGTACATGAATTCTTCACCAGTATCTTCAATATCGTTCCAGACGAATTCAGCAGCTGGTTTCCATGGGACAATTTGTGGAATTCTTCCAGGAAATGGTGCTACAAAAGTGATAGTTTCGAATTCATTCTCATGGTGTCTCCAGGACACTGCCGCAACTGAAACTTCATTCGTTTGCCCCTTATCGTAGTATAACTTGATTCGGTGTCCATTAACAATGAAACTTCCACTTTGTTTGTCATAGAGTTCGACATACCCAGATGGATATCCATGTTTAACGACATATGGTCCAAACCATTTTGGTTGTAACTTAGGAGCTTTGAATTTGAATTTCATGTTAAAAAGCAGAACTTTATCTCCGGCTTTGAATTCTTTTCGACTTCGTAGCTTTTTATCATGATAGGCTTTTGTTCTGGCTTTATACAGTTTGGAGTTTTCATAAGCTTGGAGTCTTAATTCATCGAGTTCGTGCAATTGCAGAAATCTTTTCTCTCCAGCTATTTTGAGATCGGTGTTACATTGTCTGAGCGCCCAATAAGCACGATGTTCAACTTCGAACGGCAAATGACAAGTCTTCCCATACAGGAGTCTGTAGGGAGTTGTACCAATTGGTGTTTTATAAGCCGTACGAAATGCCCACAGAGCATCATCAAGTTTCCTTGCCCATAAAGACGGATTGTCTTTTACGGTTTTTTCCAGTATTCTTTTGAGAGCTCTGTTGGTATTTTCGACTTGACCACTAGTTTGTGGATGATAAGCAGTCGCAAATCGATGATGAACTCCATATCTTTTCATGGTTTTTTCCATTTGTTGATTGCAGAAATGAGTTCCACGATCGCTTATGAGTGCTTTGGGAATTCCATAACGAGCGAAAAGCTTTTTGAGAAAATTAACGACGACACGAGCATCGTTTGTTGGTAAAGCTTCAGCTTCTGCCCATTTGGACACGTAATCTATAGCAACGAGAATGTATTCGAATTTGTGGGATTTAGGGAAAGGTCCCATGAAATCTATTCCCCAAATATCGAATATTTCACACACTTGAATGCTTGTTAATGGCATTTCATCCCTTCGAGAGAGATTGGTGGTTCTTTGACAAGCGTCACAGTTTTGAACAAGTGTATGTGCTTCTTTGAATATTGTTGGCCAATAGAATCCAGCATCAAAAACTTTCTTAGCTGTGGTGGAAGGACCATAATGTCCCCCAGTTGGGCCATGGTGACATTCGTCAAGAATTTTACGAGTTTCGGAACCAAAAATACATCTTCGGATCATCCCATCGGGACACATTTTGAAAAGATATGGCTCTTCCCAAAAATAGTATTTAAGTTCTGAAAAGAATTTGCTTCTTTGAGCATGAGTTAGTCCTTTTCTGAGAATTCCTCCGGCGAGGTAGTTTGCAAAGTCAGCAAACCAAGGATCGTCATTTCCTTCGATGGTCATGAGAGTTTCATCGGGAAAATAATCATCGATTTCTTCTTCTTTTAACTCCTCAAGATTAGGATTTTCGAGACGAGATAAGTGATCAGCAGCAAGATTCTCTGCTCCTTTCTTGTCTTTGATTTCGATGTCAAATTCTTGGAGTAACAAAATCCATCGAATAAGACGTGGTTTAGCGTCTTGCTTGTTGAATAGATATTTGAGTGCTGAATGATCGGTAAAAACGACTGTTTTTGAGAGCACAAGATATGATCGGAATTTGTCAAAGGCAAAAACGACAGCTAGTAATTCCTTTTCGGTGACGGTATAATTTTGCTGGGCACTATTCAGTGTCTTGCTGGCAAAATATATAGGCCGAAAGTGTTTCCCTTCGCGTTGTCCTAAGACAGCTCCAACAGCAAAATCGCTTGCGTCGCACATAAGTTCGAAAGGTAGTGACCAATTAGGTGAAACCATGATCGGAGCACTAGTAAGTTGAGATTTCAGTGATTCGAAAGCTTTTATGCAATCAGCATCGAATTTAAAGATAGATTCTTTCTCAAGAAGTTTTGTCATTGGACGAGATATTTTGGAAAAATCTTTGATGAATCTGCGGTAAAAACCAGCATGTCCTAAAAAACTTCTAACGGCTTTGACGTTGGTTGGTGGTGGAAGTTTTGAGATGACATCGACCTTTGCTTTGTCGACTTCCATTCCGGCACTAGAGATTTTGTGGCCAAGCACAATTCCTTCAGTTACCATAAAGTGGCATTTCTCCCAGTTGAGAACAAGATGTGCATCTTCGCATCTTTCGAGCATTTTATCGAGATTAGAAAGGCAAGCTTCGAATGACTCTCCAAAGACTGAAAAATCATCCATGAAAACTTCCATGGAGGTTTCTAGCATGTCTTGGAAGATGGCGATCATACACCTCTGAAAAGTTGCGGGTGCATTACAAAGACCAAAAGGCATACGCCGATATGCGTAGGTTCCAAAAGGACAAGTAAAGGTGGTCTTTTCTTGATCGTTAGGATCGATGGGAATTTGAAAATATCCTGAAAATCCGTCGAGGAAACAAAAGAATTTATTTCCCGCTAGTCTTTCAAGCATTTGATCCATGAATGGGAGTGGAAAATGATCCTTTCTGGTGGCTTTGTTTAACTTACGATAGTCAATACAAACACGCCAACCGGTGACAGTTCTAGTTGGAACTAGCTCATTTCGCTCATTAGTTACAACCGTCATTCCTCCTTTCTTCGAAACACAGTGAACAGGGCTTACCCAAGGACTATCCTCAATTGGGTAAATGATTCCAGCATCAAGAAGTTTAATGATTTCCTTTTTAACAACTTCTTTCATGTTGGGATTGAGTCTACGTTGACGTTCTACCATAGGTTTAATCCCTTCTTCGAAATTGATTTTGTGTTTGCAAAAATTAGGACTAATTCCTGGGATATCAGATGTTTTCCAAGCAAAAGCTTGTTTGTGATTTTTGAGTACGGAAACTAAACTTTCTTTCTCATCATCCTCGAGTAATGAAGATATGACTACTGGAAGAAGTGAGTTCTCCTCCAGATAAGCATATTCAAGATGATTTGGAAGAGGTTTGAGTTCGAGATCCGTGGGTGGTTCTTCGATAGAGGACTTTATTCGCATTTTTTCATTGAAAGTGATTTCCTCAAAATTTTCTTCCTCTTCCTCTAATTCTTCTTCTTCTGAGTTATCTTCTTCAAATTCTACTTTCATGAAATCATCAAATTCTTTGTCAGAATCTGTTTCATTGATTTTTTCAGAAGTAGTCATGAATGGATCGGATTCGTTCAGTAATGCATCTAATTCCTCATCAGTGACTTCATCAATAACATCGACGTTAAAACAAGTGTCATCACTGGAATGTGGGTAGCGCATTGCTTTATCGATAAGAAAAGTGATTCGATCTTCCCCAACTCCAAGGTTGAGTTCTTTTCCTTTAACTTTGATGATTGCGTCGGCGGTGTTTAGGAAAGGTCTTCCTAAAATGAGTGGAACTTTACTATCTTCTTCCATTTCCAAAATTACAAAGTCCACGGGAAAAATGAATTTACCGACTTGAACAAGCATATTCTCAGCAATTCCCACAAGATATTGATAGGAATGATTTGCCAATCGAATGCTCATTTTTGTTGGTTTCAGGCTGTTATTGCACAACTTGGAATAGAGTGAATAAGGCATCAAATTGATACTTGCGCCAAGATCGGCTAAAGCATCACATTCAACGTTATTCCCAAAAGTACATGGAATAAGAAAGCTCCCAGGATCTCCGAGCTTTGGTGGAATTTTGTTTTGAACTATGGCTGAGCATTCTTCGTTAAGAAAAGTTGCTGATATTTGCTCAAGCTTGCTTTTGTTATTAAGAAGTTCTTTCAAGAATTTCCCGTAATTGGGCATTCCGGCTATAACATCAACGAGAGGAACATTGAGTCTAACCTCTTTGATTATTTCGATAAACTTCTTATAACGCTCTCCCATCTTCTCTTTCTTTAGGCGTTGAGGATAAGGAATTTTCGGTGTATACGCCTTGACGGGTGGAATGTCTTTCTTTTTGGTGGTTTGAGTTGTGTTTGGTTCTTCGTTTTCATCCTCACTATCAACGGTGATAGGAGTATTAGGATTAGGTGGTGGATCGTACGAGAGACCACTTCTTGTAAAAACAGCATTGATATGTTCATTTCGTGTTTGGGGTGGACGGTACGTCTTATCATTTGATGGTTTTGGATTGGATTGAGTGTTACTTGGCAATGAACCAGATGGTCTAGAAGAATGTTGGTCAGAAAGTCTGCCAAGCTTGTTTTCAAGATCTTGGATAGATGCTTGATGATTTTTCTGTCCTTGCTCAACTTTGGCTTTAAGATTGAAAAATTGATTTTTGATAAAATCATTCGCGGATTTTTGACCAGCCACGAATTCTCTCATGGTTTTTTCGAATTCAGTTTCTTCAGTCTTTTTGTCGGAAGTTTGGTGTGGTGGATCGTCAGTTCGTGGTTGAGAATCACGGTTGTCATCCCTTGGTCGGCGATCTTGCCAATTTCCAGAATTTCGACCATAATAATTACTACGATATCCTCCTCCACGGTATCTTCCTTGAACGTAATTTGCTTCTCCTTCTTTCGGTCCACCCATAGGTTTATCGTCGCACTCGGACGATGGGTGATTTCCTCCACAATTGTTGCATCCGTCTCGCATTTCTTTCATTTCATCTTTGATATCCTTGTATTGCGAGTTGATTTGTGAGGTTAACGCTTCCATCTTCTCCATGAGTTTTGAGGTATCGGTGTTTTCGACAAAAGCAACGGTTTTTCGGAGAGGTTTGGTTTTGGAATCTTTGGACCAATCAAGTTTGAGAAGTACTCGATCTTCGAGCAATTGATGTGCATCGTTAGGAGTTTTATAGAGAAAAATTCCTCCAGCATCAAGGATGCCTTGAGAGATTTCATCCAGTCCATGGTAAAAGATTTGGATAATGGTTCCTTTTGATAATCCATGTCCATGACAACTACGAAGCAAATCTTTCATTCGAAGCCAAGCTTCGACAAGTGATTCGTTTGGGTTTTGGTTGAAAGCACGAATTTCTCCCATTAATCGATCAAACATGGCAGGTGGAAAGAATCGGCTCACAAAAGCTTGCCTCATCTCCTCCCAAGTATTGATGATTCCTGGGGTCAATTCATTGTACCATACTTTAGCATCTCCGGCGAGTGATGATGGAAAAAGTTTGAGTTTGATGGCATTGACATCGGTGTCGCCATAACAAAACATGCCGCAAATTTCGATGAATTCGGCAATGTGCTTATGCGGATCGGCCCGCGCACGGCCATCGAATTGTCGGTCTTTGATCATAGAAAGGTGATGTCCCTTCACGGTGAAGTTGTCACCAAGGTTAATAGCAACAATAGCACTTTCGGGTGTTGGTGCTACGGTTCGGTTTGTTCCCCACATAGGTTGATCGTCCGCCATGGGAAAAGGTAAATTAGTGAAAGGATTGTAAACAACTTTGGCTTCAATGAGGTTATCAAATGGTGGGTTTGGTACTCTTGGTATACGATTTTCCAATGGTATGAAACGTGTTCTCCTTCTTCTTCGAATCAAACGTTCTGGGTTGGTAAGAGGTGAAATTGGTTCTATTCCCGTTGCTCGAGTGTTCATACAATGCCCTAGAGAATCCAGGCAATATCTAAACACACGGACAAACAACGAAAACAGTTCTTATGGAACAGAAGAAGGTAACCGGATCGGTTGCGGGTTGCGACCGATCGGTCAGACCTGTTGAATGATGGGTAAACTCGTAACCGATTCGGTTGAGGGGCAACCGGATCCGGTTAAGGTTTCTGTGAAAAAAAAATTAGAATCGGCTGAGGGAAATTCAAAAACTTGTTGAAACACAATCAAATCCCCGGCAGCGGCGCCAAAAACTTGATGTGCCCGGTAGGTGCAAGTTTTAAATTTATAAAAGGTGAATTACCAATATTACCAATAACACATACGAGCAAGTATACTCGTCCGTTATAGCAAGATTATGAAGGTAAGTCGGGATCGTTCGCAGGGATTTGAGTGAATCAGAGCACAAGTTTGAATTAACGGAGTCTATCAAAAACATATAACAAAGCAAATAGATATAATGAAATTCAGATGATTAAAAACTACACTTGCTCAAACTAGTATCATATCATAGATTAATGTGATTGTATTAACTACTTAACATGTTGGTTGTGATAATTAGTTGAAAACTAATCTATTGTTCTTACAAGTTAAACCTTCGTCAAGATTTTAGTTCATAAAAACAAGCTTTAAGTTTAACCAATCAATTCAAGATCAATTCAAGTTTCATAAGTCTACTTTCATAAACTTAAACACAAAAACATCCACTTGTTCATCAAATTGCTTAAGAAATGGTCAATACAAAAGGTACCCGATCATAGACAAAAGGCTACAATTAATTTTCAACAACTAATCTTACGACCATTTAGATGTTTCCAACTAATCCAATTTGATAATCAAAAAGCGTTTCTATTACAACCACACCTTAGTTCCTTTGTATAATCAAGAATAATGGGTAAAAACAATCATCCATAGACAAAATGATTATGACTAGTTGAATAATACGAAGTTCTTTCGACCCCAACGATAGTTACCAATTAGCCAAACTTGATTACCAAATGTCACTATGAAACTTTAGCACAATTGGATCTTAGAATCAACTTGAAATTGAATTAAAACATGTTAATACAATCACTAACTAATCATATAATAATCAACATCATTTAAGCAAGTGTATAAAGAAACTAGCCACTCATAGCAAACATGAACATAAACTCATAACTTTGATCATTAGAAAACATGATTAAAAGTCTTACAATGCTTGGAATAAGATTACAAATGATGAAGTAATGGTTCCCAAAGGATCGTGGTGGACTTCTTAGTGTTTTGGCTTCCAACGGTGGAACTTATGGAACTCCAAACTTCTCTGGATTTCTAAGGACGAATTTCAGGAGGTTAAGGCTTGGTTTGATGAGTAGAGAGCTTTGTAATTGAAGTGTGTCTAATATGCTCAAAATTAACCTCTATTTAAACTAATTCCAAGGCCTAGGGTGTTAAATGCTTGGCTTGGCCTCCAAGGAGTAAGGAAGGAACTAGAATACACCAAGAGAAGGACCTAGAATCGTTTGGATGCAAAGGGGAAGCTTAGTGATGAAGTCTTGACAACTGCAGCTTCTCCAACCGGATCGGTCATACGACCAACCGATCCGGTTGGTCTTCAATAATAACTCACCGACCGATCCGGTTACGGGTTGCGACCGATCGGTCGGTCATGGCAAAAACATTTATTCCGACCAAATGCCAACCGATCCGGCTGAAGGTGTAACCGGATCCGGTTGGATCTTCTGAGATAAGAAACTTGATCTTTCTCTCTTTACTCTGACTTGTAGAACTTGGTTCTTCAATCACTAAGGTCTTCAAAGGTACTTGGGATTTAGCTTTACTGGAACGGGAATCTTCGATTAACTGCATATTTCCACATTTTCCTCCATTTCCCTGCACTTGGTTATAAATACTAGACAAACATCTCTAGATACGATTAAGTGCTAAAATCACACAAATATAACCAAATAACAGATATAAAAGTACAAACAATGCTACTAAAAACATGCACAATCTGAGTGTTATCACCTAAGTACTTCAAAAAATGCAGCAGTATTAACATCGCATTAACATCGATACATGGCTTGTATTCACCAAGTTATCTCTCTCAAGAACACGAGCAACATATTCATAAAGCTCTATGACAAATCCGCAACAGCAGCTAACCAAATCGAGCCAAAATAAGAAAACCTTAACAATATAGTTAGAGTTTCAACACATGATTCATGAAGCTTTAATCTCCCTTCAAGTTTGATCGCAACCAGTTAAACAGAATCGACCATAATCCCTTGTACAATCAAAAACAATATAAACCTGTTATGTTTCATGAAAACCCTAAACCATCATCAAATCTGCTTTCTTGGAATGAATTATAAACATTAAGCAATCAAGAACCATCCTCCATGACGAATTAAAACAGGAAAATATGATTTTAAAAAGTTAAATATCAAAGAAAACCATAAAAATCGATTTTCTGAAAAACCCTTCAGCAGCCAACTTCGACAACATATAACTTTCACATAAAAGCTCAAATCAACAATCCCTCTAGTGAGAAGTTAGATGGCTATATAGAGAACATCCACCAAAAATTTCGTCACGATCCAACGGTTAACGAAAAAGTTATGCCCTCTTGAAAATAGTCCTGCAGAAAGATACGAAAATTTGTAACAGCTTCGAATTTTTCTTCTTTTCTTAGAAAACCCTTGTAGATCCGAGCTCCTCGCTCTGATACCAATTGATAAGATCGTTTATGAGCTCTAGGGGATAATAATAACAACAATTATAATGCACAGCGGAATAAGAAAACATCGTTTGTTATTATTAACAAAGTTCTTCGTCATCATCTCTAAACTACTAACCACGCTAACCTAGGCGTTTACATGAACATACGCCTAGGAACTAATCAACTAACTAAAACCCTAGGCGTTCTCCCCTAACGCCTATACACACACACACCATTGGTGTTTACATCTTGACATACTATCAATCTAATTCCATGCCTCTCTTTATATACTAGAGAGTCTAGGGTTACAATTGACTACTAGGGACTAAATAATAAAATCTTCTTTAACAAGTAAGTCCCTTGTGTTTCTTTGTCTTCATAATTCCTTCATCTTTCATATTTTGTCATAATCAACTCAAATATAATTCCCAACATCGAATGTACATCTAAGGCACCTTTCACTAATGCCTTTGACTAGATCTACAAGACACCTTTCACTAATGTCTTGTGTCTTTACTTCTAAGCACCTTTCACTAATTCTTCTTGTCTTGACTTCTAAGCACCTACCACAAGTGCTTATGCTATAGACGATAGATACCCTTCACTAATATCTTCATCTTGACACTTGAGACATCTTTCACTAATGTCTTCAACACTACACTCCTTTGAAGGAAGAAAGGAATCATCAACAAGAAGACTTTAGTAACCTTGATGATGAGGAAGCATGGTAACTCACGGACTTGAGCTTGCTCGACTTCAAAGGTGGTGATCTTGCCTTTAAGAGGAACCTAAAAGATCACACAAAAACAAAACTACAAACATAGATCTCTTGGATCTGAGGTTAGTGAGTTTTTAACTCAGGGAGAAAGTGTGTTAGAAAGGGGTGAGAAATAATGAAGAAATGGCTCACTATTTATAGAGGAAAAATCATACTGTTCCCCGAATCCCACGGATCCCTTCCACAAGGGATCCGTCTAGCGTTAAGCTAGGGATCCATGGGACGCTCCCTTTTACCCATGGGTATTTTGGTTATGGGTCATGGGTCATGGGTTGAACCATGGATCTTTGGCTAGATACAATGTATCTTTGAGTGCAATGCACTTGGTCACTTGGGTATGGGTTGATCCATGGGTTATGGATATTATCCATGTATGATATAAGCATGATGTCATGCAATGGGTTATGGGTCAAGCTCTATGGGTTATGGGCTTTGGGTTGTACCCAACTACATTCAATGTATTTGCCCAATGGGTTGTGATACTTAAGTTTCTACCCAATTATATTACCCAATATACTACATACTAGTTATGTGTATATTTTACCCAAAATATGTAAACACTAGTTGTTGTACATATGTATTACTAAATCATAAAATCACTTATACTTGTTTTAGTGTTTTATGTGAAAGTGTGAATATGTTAGAAACTATTATTTCAAACCATTTACGTATTTTATTTGTTTCGTTAACATGATTTTACGTTTGTTATCGACAAAACATTAGAAGATCGTAAAATATAAATAAACGTTTTTACCGCTTATTTGTATTAACAACATTTACTCCAATTCATTATTTTCTCTATAAATAAGGTTCCAAAATGCTTGCATATCGATCACTCCCAACTAACCTTACAAACAATCATCATCATGTCATCCAAAAGATCTTCCAACATTGATAAACTACCTAGTGAAAACAATCATTTTCAAGAAATCCAAAACTTTATCCTACAACCTTCCGTAGTGCCACCACCTAAATCTAGAAGAACCGCACGGATTAGCATCCGGCCTTGTTGTTTAGCTAAACCATTGTCAAAAATTCCATCATCAACTACTCATTCACCACCAAATGATTCCATAGTAGCACCTCCATAATCTTCAACAGGCACATCACCACCATCACCTATCGAGTCTCCACCTAAAATCACCCTATCAGAACTCCTTATGACTACGAAAACAATCCCAATACCCATGTCTAGTTCACCACCCACATCATTTCAACAAACTTCCAACTTAAACCCAAAAGAACTAGTGTTTTTAACACCACCAACATCTCCAAACACACTTTACAAAGATCTTGCAACCTCACCACCTTTAGCTCCCATTATTTTACAAGACCATTTAGGTTCTTATACTCCACCACTCACCAACATCATGAACTTTGATCCATATTTTCCAACTTTTCCACCACATATTCCGCCTTCTACAATTCAAACTTACCCGAAAACCATCCACCCACACTACCCACATCATTTACATTGTGAACATTGCCAATCCACTAGGGAACATGCAATAGAAATAAGGCACGAGATGCGATTCATACTTAACCACATCCTTGATCGCATCAACATCATCACTCACCAAAACTTCCATAATTAACCTTATGCAAGCATGGAAGGAATGATATTACTATTTTCTCTATTTTTTTTTTCTTTTTGAGTCATTTTAAAGAACAAACATTGTTCTTAGTTTTTACATTTTTGTAAGTGGCTTATATACCACTAAACTTTATCGTTTTATTACAAGGCTTTGTTTACGTACCTTAGCTCTCCATCTTGTTTTTCGTCCCATACAAGATTTTATTACAAATTACTACTAACCTTTTCTTTGTAGGTATTATATTTTCTCACTTGACGCCCAATTCTAGGGGGAGATACCGTCAAGGGGGAGTTAGTGCTTCATGGATTATACTATTTTTTTCACACTTTATTTCTTCGTTAGGTTCGCTTTTTCTTTCGACAAAAAGGAGGAGAAGAAGTAAAACTTGCATATGCTTTCAAAACATACATCTAATCTTAAGTTTTACTCATCATAACATTATATATTGTCATAAGTCGTAACAACATGTATTTCTTCGTTAGGTTCGCTTTTTCTTTCGACAAAAAGGAGGAGAAGAAGTAAAACTTGCATATGCTTTCAAAACATACATCTAATCTTAAGTTTTACTCATCATAACATTATATTTTGTCATAAGTCGTAACAACATGTATTTATATTTTAGCGATCTCTTTGTGTTTTGTTGATAAAAAATATAAAGTTATCATAAGTAAAATTATAAGGATACATGTTATTTTGTAAAGCATTTACATATAGTCATTTAACATAAATTGTTGTAATTCATTTGTTGTAATAGTTTATTACAACAGGTAATATCCAAGACCATGACCCATACCCATGGAGCAAATTCATAACCCATACCCATGATCCAATGTCTAGATACATTACTTATTCCTTTACCTTTCTATCCATCCAAACGAATTCACATAAGACCGAATCTAAAGTTTTTGAAACTAATCTTAAAATTGGCAAAACTATTCAAACCCCCCCCCCCTTCTAGTTTTCCACATCTATTCTTCCGGTTATCCAATCCAACTCTTACATCTTTGAATGCCTCGATAAACGCGCCAACAGCAAGTTTACAACTGTCAATTTGCCTATTTATTGTCAACTATTCCAACAACACTTCTACTAACCGAATCTCTTCCACCAATTTCTTAAATGACATAAATAATACATAGTAACATGATTATCTATAAAATAGTTCAAGATCCAAAAAACAAAAAAATAATACAAGAATAAAAGTGTAATATTTTTAGAAGTTTACTTTTATATACACACTTTTTAACACTAAATTCTATATCCAAATATCATTATAATGTCTTAAAAATGAAAGGAACATATTTTTCTAAAATTGTTATTATTTTGTTTTTCATAAACAATATTTTCTTAAAAACATGCTTTGGTGATATCTTTATGTGTAGATGATGAAATAATCAAATGTAAACATGTATGGTATATAAATGTGAAGTGAAAAACTAGAGTGTGATGCTTACTTGAAGATGTGAGAATGTTTTGAGAGAAAGGTCACTAGAAAAACCTAAGTATAACCCAAATAAGCTTTTATACCCATAAACTTTGTTAACCCTTAACCAAATAAGCTCTTAATAAACTATATATTAAGCAAAAACCAAATATTTTCTTACCTTTTTTTTTTTACTATTGTAACCGAATATGTAGACAAAATAAAGAGATAGTTTGTATTTTGTTTTGAGGTGGAAATGATAAGTATCACATGATCCTTATCCTATAATCAAACCAAGCATGGTCTTAAATAATAAATTAAGATCCTATAGTTCTAGAACAATATAAAAAAATCAAAGCACGGTGCAAGGTATTTTTTGGTCGTGGGTTGGTCAAAGAGAGACAAAAAATTTTCCTACTTTTGCATATTAACCAAAGGACGGTAATTGTTCTTCTTATATAAAATGACTAAGCATGGGACCTATCATTTTAATATTACTAGTGTGCTAGTTGAAGTGAAAAGTTCATGACAAGTATGTTGTGCATGCATGACTTAGTGATTATAAAAAATGAAAAGCTATATATTTTTCCTAAAGGTGGTAATGGTTTCTTGTTTAAAATAATGTTGTTATTGTTTGTGTTTTACAAAAAAAAAAAAAAAAAAAAAAAAAAAAAAAAAAAAAAAAACGCAACATATTTTGAATTCTTTTGATGTATAATATGTATAGTGGTATGCTGGTTTAATTATTAGGGGTATTGGGTATATTTTTTATCCATGAAAATGTAAAATGCAAGTTTACGTAACTATGTAAAAGTTATAAAATCGTAAGTGTATAAATAATAAAATAAGCTTGTAATGATGGTATTATGTCAATTATATGTGTAGACTAATTTTAATCTGATGTCTTTGTGCAATAAAGACTGATTTCCGATTTACGTAACTGGACTTGATAGTTATACGTAAGGACCTGAAAAATGTAGGTTGTTATAGTCTATCCCCGTTAAGAGAGTTTCGTCCCAAAATTGAAGTCGTTACGGTTAACTCTAAATGGGCAAGCGTTCTTGTCATTGAGTAAAGCCATCAAAAACCTTATGAAAATTTTAGGTAGCTTGAGTTGAGCCTCAACTTGAATTTAGCTTAATTTCACAACTCATCAAACAAGAATTGTCATGATATTAAGCTAAGTAGCAAGTTTAAGCTAAGTAACAACTTGATTCCAGCTTAATCTCACATCTCACAAGAGATTAATCTAAGTAACAAGTTGAATCTAACCTTAAGCTACGTAACAACTTGAATCTAACTTAATTTCAAAACTCATCAAACAAGATATGTCATGAAATTAAGTTAAGTATCACGTTGTAAGAAAAGAAATTCAACGTCTTTGAATAATTGGCTCAATTTTAGGATCGCTTTAAACTAATAAATCAAATAGATATCCAAAGCCTAGGTTGTCGTAGGTTAAGAAAATTCAACTAAGGGAGATGTGTATTCTTATTTCCTCCAAAATCAATAGTGCATGACCTAAGCATATCTCCCAAAGTTTGGATAGTATGCCGTCTCTGACCATTGGTCTGAGGATGGTAAGTCATACTCATATCCAATTGTGTTCCTAATGCATCCATATTGTCTACCTATGAACCGATTGTCATGATCCGATATAATAGATATAGGCGCTCCTCTTGTTCATCGCTCTAATTGAATTTCTTATCCTTTTGGGTCAACAAGGTGAGAGGTTTAGAAATCATATAAAAGTTCTCAATAAGTCGTTTGTAATACCCTACTAATCCTAAGAATGAATGGAACTCTATCGGCGTCTTAGGTGGTTTCCAGTTCTTAATGGCTCAAATCTTCCTAGGGTCCTGATGAGTGTGTAAATACTCATCATTTTTGTTCCTTCTGCACTGCAAAAACAGTCAAAAACACTTTGAAAAGTCTCAAAAAGACAGAAAAAATATTTAGACTGTGTTTTATTCAATAATTGTAAAAATCTAGTCCCTGGTTATTCAAAACATGTAATTTTTCATAAAATGCCCTCAGGGATTTTCAAGTTGTCAAAATTAGCCTTATAAAGTCAGTTTTGCAAAATGGCAGCTTTGGTCCCTGAAGTTTCAAAGATTGACAGAATTTACCCCTGAATATTTTAAATTGAAAAATTAACATTTTTGGTCCTTTGGTAAATTAAACTTGTCATAATTGGTCCCTATGTGAATATTGGATAATTACAGTTTCGGTCCCTTGGTTTTTGTGGAATTGCAATTTTGGTCCTTATGATTAATACCAAATCCAAACCGGCCAAGCCAAAGCCTGCAGCCCAATCCCTTCCTCAAGCCCAAGCCCACCAACACTTGAACCTTGAACCCTAGCTTGGACCTTGAACCTTGACCCTTTTGACCTAGCCAAAACCCCGTGAACCCCCTTATTTGAACCCTTTGCCTACTAATAAAATCCCGGTCAAACATTCGGTCAAACCCAGCACCTCGTTTTCCCTCCACTTCACCTCCTTCACCCACCCCTCTGCAATTCCAGCTCCAAGACCATACTTCCAGCTCACACTCCACTCCCTATCACCCTCCACCTCACCTAACAGCCAAAATGCAATTAATGCTTCTTCCTTCCTTGCACTCAACCCACCCCAACTGGAAAAAATGGTTTTCCCGCCAAAATTCATCAAACGGCTAAAATGAGCCCAAGTAATCCAACGGCTCTAAAAAGTGGTGGGAAAAGCTGAGAGGACAAGTGGGAGTATTTTCATTCATAAATAGAAGGAAGAGAAGGAGGACAAGGGAGTAGTTTTAATTTTCTAGTTTTCTTGCAAATCGTTTTTATTATTAATGTCTTAGTTTAATTCTTAAATTGTAATTTCCAGTTTCTATGTACTAAATTTAAGTTACTTAATCGTTTGTAATCCAGTTCAAGTTCTAATTAAAAGTTTATCCAAATTTCTTGTTTTTAAGTTTTCTTTTATTTATGCAGTTTTAAATAATCTAAATCCAGGCTTCAAAAAGTCTTTTTATAGCATAAGTGAGCTTATTAAAGCTGTGTATAGCTTGTAGTAAGCTCACCACTCAGTTTCAATCAAAGTTGGCATTTGGTCAACAAAAGTCAAAGGGGGAAGGAATTTGATATTAGATATTGGAGTAAGGCTGGAAATGTTTGTGGGTGATATTTGAATTTGTTCAGGCATTATTCACACAGAAGTTATGGTTTTCAGTTTGATTCCGTTAATTTTCAATCTTTAGTATAAAATTAGCTTAACTAGTTCATGTTGATTAATGCTGTTAAATCTTGTTTATTTGTGCTCATTCCTGTTTAAATTAAGTTATTATGAGTTTCTGTATTAATTTTATGGCCTGATTACCTAAGTTGTTTTGTAAAATCTCAATTTTGCATACTTTAAGGAGTGTTTGGAAGTACTAGTTTCATGGGTCAAAAGACAGTTTCGACCCATTTTGGTTGTAAAAATGGTTTATTTTAGTGTAATTGTTATCATCTCAGCAATCTTAAGTAGTTTTAAGTTTAGTAAAAGCTTCAAAATGGTTTTAACAAGTTGCATGATGTTTCTGTTTGGCTAGTTTGGTTTTGACCTGTTCTTGTGTCTATTATGCTTTTAACTTATGCTTATAGAGTCATTATCAGTTGCATTAGGATAATATAAGATTGTGGAGGTTAGTTTTAGCTTATTAGAAGTAGCTTATCAGGTCTGCAGTTCTATTTCTGTCTTAATCTGTTTCCTACATTAGTACTCCTTTCTCCTAAGTCGCTTTTAGTTTTGATTTTTAATTTTCCCATTTCAAGTCCTTTTTAGCCGAAATTTGGAACTTAAGCACTTTGGTTGGTGATTGGTAACTAGGTAATTTTAGTTTTTTGTTTTTTTGATTTTTATAAGCTAGCTTTTCATTAGCTCAAAGTAGGTGATTAAGGGCCGTTTGGCATATTGAGAGTTGAAATCTGGTCTCGAGCTTTTTTTCTCTAGCTTGTGCTTTTTAGGTCCCCATCAGTTGCAGTAGCTCATTTTAGGTTAGATTTAGGCTGTAGTAGCTTATGGTAGCTTTTGGATAGCTTATTGCTTATTTCAAGTGCTTATTCATATTAGTAGCGTGCCCAAATCATTGTTCTTGTGTTCCAAATTGGTTTCTGTTAATTTTCCCTTGTTCTCAGTATTAATTTATAGTTTTCTGGAGATTTTCATATTTTTTCCTGTTTATATTCTATTTTTCTGCATTTTTATTCATTTTCTAGCATTTTTAAATAGCATTTTATTCAAATAAATTAGAAAAAGCTCAAAAAAATACAATTTCAATTTTCTCTGTTTTAGAATATTCAAAAAATCATAAAATGTATTTTTCTTGAATTTTCTTAGTTAAAATATATTTTCTAGCATTTTAATTAGTTTTAAATAGTATTAAATTCGTAATAAATAGAGAAAAATTCAGAAAAATGTGATTCCAGTTTTGAAAATTCTTTTTAGTTATTTAATATTTTTAAAAAATAGTTTTGTAATTTTCTTGCATCTTTTCCTAATTTTTAGCATTTTAAGCTATATTTTAAATGTTTAAAATTAGTTTTTAATTCAAAATAAATCAAGAAAAATCCTAAAAATTAGTTTTAATTCTTAAATAGTTTTCAAATATCATTTTTAGTTTAAAAATAAATGTAAAATTCTGTAAACGTACGCATTTTAGGTTTTAATCGTTAAACGATTTTAAATATAGAATTAAAATGACTTTAAAGTCTTGATTATATTTAATTTCCTTAGTGTAATCAATCATAAACCCTTTCCTGTTCAATATTCACCCGATCACTACGCGTTTAGCTATTCAATCGCATAGCTCGTTGGGACTTAACGACCCGGGGAAACACTAAACTCCTCTGGACTTAATTGCATTTTGTTCTGAGTTGTTTGACTTTTATGGTTGACCATTCACAAGTGGTTGACTAATAAAAGATAGACCGTTCGGAGCGAATCAAATTTTGGCCCCGCTGCCGGGGAGCTGTGCTAATAGTCTTACGTTTAGCAGATTAGTGATTTGAATATTCACCCCTTATTCATACCATCTATATATATTTATATTTTCTTATAAAAAACCATAAAACCCAAAAAGATTCTTCTTTCCCCATTTTCATAATTCCCTTGACTCTGAGATTTCTTAGAGTTAACTCTAGTGTATGCGCACTCACTCTTCTAGGTCTGTGAGCCCATTTCGTGAGCTTGTCAGGATTCCAAGAAGGCGTATCCGTAGACGTTCTGCCCCATCAGTCGGATCTGAGATCCGGACTGCTCGCACTACTTCCGTTATCATGGCGGATGAACGTCCTATGTGCGAGCTTCTCCAAGCACCCATCGATGGGTATGGAGATGCTATTGTTATTCCAGCCATTGTGGCTGAAAATTTTAAACTCAAAACCGGGTTACTAAATCTTGTAACCTCAAGTCAATTCAATGGTTTTGAGAGGGATGATCCTCATGCTCATATTCGATGGTTTAACAAGATTGCATCTACCAACAAATACAAGAATGTCCCTACCGATGCTGTCAAACTTCTTCTGTTCCCATTTTCCCTCGAGGGACAAGCCCGGATTTGGCTTGAAAAACAACCCCCTCGATCGATCGAAACATGGGAAGACCTGGTGAAGAAATTTGTGAACGAGTTCTATCCACCTTCTAAAACCACGAGTCTTAAAAACGAAATCATCAAGTTCACACAAAAGTTTGATGAATCCTTCAGTGAATCGTGGGATCGTTTTAAGGAGTTGCTCCGCAAATGTCCTCACCATGGTTTCTCCGAGTTGATGCAACTCGATACTTTCTATAATGGAGTGAGTCAATCTGATCAAGATTCTCTCAATTCCTCCGCTGGAGGAAATTTCTTGAGCAAAACTGTAAAAGAAGCTTTAGCAATAATTGAAAACAAGTCTAAAGTCCGCACTGCACGAAGCAAACCGGTTGTTTCCCAAGTCAGTGTTGGTCCTTCTGCTTCATCGCCCGTGAGTCAATCTAGCACCGATGCTAAGATTGACAAACTCACGGAAGCAATTCAAGCTATGGTTCTCTTCAACCAAAAGAAAGTTTCTTTTCCACAAACTTCACCTCCTGCTGAAGTTAAGAAAGTGGAAGTATGTGTTACTTGCGGTGGCCCCCATGCCTATTACAACTGTATGGCCACCGATGGTAACCCTTTTGAAGCAAACGCTGTGGGCGGGATTTCCAATTCAGGAGGCAACCAATACCGTGCTCCTATGGACCCGAACCACCGTCCTAACCACTATCCTGGACCACCCGGTTTCAACCAAAACCAAAACCGTAATCAAAATCAGAATAGAACGAACCAAGGTTTTCAAAACCAAGGTAATTTTAGTCAGAATAACGGTTTTCAAAATCAAAGTCAAAATTTCCAAAGCCAAGGAAATTTTAATAGAAACCAAGGTCAGGGAAATTTCAACCCAGGGTATTTTCATGGCAATAATCAAGGAAATTTCCAAAATCAAGGCCCTAATCCAAACAATAGAGGCCAGAATTTTCCTACACAAAATCAACCCATTGTTCCAACTGGACCATCATCTGATGAGTTGTTGAAGCAATTTATGAAATCCCAAGAGGAAATGAATAGGTTGTTGGTAAGCCAGATTTCTGACATTAAGAAGTCTTTAAATGATCGACCCTCGGGCTCAGGTACTTTACCTAGCAACACGATCGCTAATCCGAGGGGCGATGCAAAGGCGATCACAACCAGAAGTGGTGCTTCATATGATGGACCCGCTATTCCTACTACCTCTTCTTCTTCTCTCCCGAAGGTAGTGGAAAGTGAACCTGAGGCGACCAAGGACCAAGTGCAACCCACTAGCTCACAGAACACAACACATGTCCATCCTCAAGTTGTCCCGAAACCCAAATCCAAACCAGGAGTTGTTTTTGAACCTCCAGTTGAAAACCCCAAATCCAAAACTTCTATTCCTTACCCATCACGTTTAAATGAGCAAAAGCTCCACGAAAAAGCCAGTCATCAAATGGACAAATTTTTTCAAATTTTCCAAGAACTACATTTTGACATAAGCTTTGCGGATGCTATCATGCTGATGCCCAAGTTTGCATCAACTCTCAAACACATGTTAAGCAACAAGGAAAAACTGTTTGAAATGGCTAAAACTCCTCTGAACGAGAACTGCTCAGCAGTTCTGTTAAAGAAGCTTCCCGAGAAGCTTGGAGATCCTGGAAAATTTCTTCTACCTTGTGTTTTTCCAGGAATGATTGAATGCTTTGCCCTCGCCGATCTTGGTGCAAGCATCAATCTGATGCCTTATTCAGTATGGAAGAAACTTTCTCTTCCAGAACTTATTCCTACATGCATGACTCTTGAGCTTGCAGATCGTTCAATATCGCGTCCTCTTGGCATCGCCGAGGATGTATTCGTGAAAGTAGGAAAGTTCCATTTTCCAGCTGACTTTGTGGTTGTTGACTTCGATGCCGATCATCGGGTTCCCCTCATTGTTGGACGAGGATTCCTGAGAACGGGTCTTGCTCTAATTGATGTATTTGAGCAAGAAATCACATTACGTGTGGGTAATGAAGCTGTCACCTTTAACCTTGATCAAACTTTGAGATACTCCTCAAACTATGATGCTGAATCGGTTAATCGAATCGATGTAATTGATATTGCTTCAGAGGAGTACTCTCAAGAGTTTCTTGGTTATTTTCATAATTCTGTGAGTGGGGATCCCACCACATCTTCTCAACCAATTATTGCCGATTCTTCCCCCTCTCTTACTCCGTTTGAGGGAGGTGACTTCTTTTTAGAAGAGATCGATGAGTTTCTTGCTAATGATGAATCGATTCCACCGGGAATTGATGATGGTGTTTATGATTCGGAGGGAGATATCCTTTATCTTGAGCAATTGTTAAATGAAGATCCATTACCGTCACTCCCTCCGAAAGAGATCACGATTGAAGAAATCAAATCCATACAAACATCTACTAAAGAATTTCCCGAGGTTGAATTTAAGGACCTACCTCCTCATCTCGAGTATGCATTCTTGGAGGGTGATGATAAATTACCCGTCATAATTGCTAAGGACTTAACGGAGGAGGAGAAGACTGCTCTCATAAAGGTTTTGAAGTTGCACAAGCAAGCAATTGCTTGGAGACTCTCCGACATCAAGGGTATTAACCCTGAATTTTGTACGCACAAGATTTTATTGGAGGATGATTTCAAACCAGCAGTCCAACATCAGAGAAGGGTGAATCCTAAGATTCATGAGGTTATCAAACAGGAGGTTCTCAAACTTCTTGATGCCGGTCTAATTTACCCGATCTCTGATAGTCCTTGGGTCAGTCCCATCCACTGTGTTCCAAAAAAAGGTGGCATAACTGTTGTCACAAATGAAGAAAACGAGTTAATTCCAACTCGATTGGTTACGGGATGGCGTGTGTGTATTGACTATCGCAAGTTAAACGAAGCCACCCGTAAAGACCATTTTCCTCTACCCTTCATGGACCAAATGCTTGAGAGATTAGCAGGGAACGAATACTATTGTTTCCTAGATGGTTTCTCGGGGTATTTTTCAGATCCCCATTGATCCACAGGATCAAGAAAAGACCACATTCACCTGCCCATTCAGAACTTTTGCCTACAGACGTATGCCTTTTGGCCTATGTAACGCTCCTGGCACGTTCCAACGATGTATGATGGCAATTTTCCATGACATGATCGGGGAAACAATGGAGGTGTTTATGGATGACTTCTCGATCATTGGGGACTCATTTCAAACATGTCTCTCTCATTTAGAAAAAATGCTCAAACGGTGTGAAGACACCAATCTTTGTCTAAACTGGGAAAAGAGCCATTTTATGGTCAAGGAAGGAATTGTCCTAGGCCATAAGATTTCAAAAAACGGGATTGAGGTTGACAAAGCGAAAGTGGATGTCATTGCTAAATTGCCTCATCCTACTACCGTCAAAGGTATTAGGAGTTTTTTAGGTCATGCCGGTTTTTATCGCAGATTCATACAAGATTTTTCTAAAATCGCTCGGCCTATGACTCATCTCCTTGAGAAGGATGCTCCTTTTATCTTCTCACCTGAGTGCATCGAAGCTTTTGAAACATTAAAGAAAAAGCTTACGGAAGCACCCATTCTCGTTGCCCCCGACTGGGATTTACCCTTTGAACTCATGTGCGATGCAAGTGATTTTGCTATCGGTGCAGTCCTGGGGCAACGTAAAACCAAGCATTTTCAGCCTATCCACTACGCGAGTAAGACTATGACTGAAGCTCAAACCCATTACACCACTACAGAAAAAGAATTATTAGTTGTGGTGTATGCGTTTGAGAAGTTTCGACCATACCTAATCTTGACCAAATGTGTGGTGTATACGGATCACTCGGCTCTCAAATATCTCTTTGCAAAACAAGATGCAAAGCCGAGATTGCTCCGTTGGGTTCTCCTCCTGCAAGAATTTGATATCATTATACGTGATAAAAAAGGAGCTGAGAACCTGGCTGCTGATCATCTGTCCCGTCTAGAAAACCCTCACCAGGATGTGTTCGAGAAAAAGGAAATAAACGAAACATTTCCTCTCGAAACACTC
Source organism: Chrysanthemum seticuspe (assembly GCA_019973895.1). NCBI lineage: Eukaryota > Viridiplantae > Streptophyta > Magnoliopsida > Asterales > Asteraceae > Chrysanthemum > Chrysanthemum seticuspe. The sequence continues at coordinate 184,439,400 of BPTQ01000007.1, read as the reverse complement.
AATGTGGTTTCTTTTCATGGAGACTCTTCTACCCCATGGTTTGCTGACTTTGCAAATTACCATGCGGGTAACTTTGTGGTGAAAGGGATGTCGTCCCAACAGAAAAACAAATTCTTTAAAGATGTAAAACATTACTTCTGGGACGACCCCTACTTATTCAAAATTTGCACGGATCAAGTCATCAGGCGATGTGTGTATGGTCAGGAAGCAAATGACATTCTCAAGGCTTGCCATTCTGGACCTACTGGGGGACATCATAGCCCCAACTACACTGCCAAGAAGGTGTTTGATTCCGGATTTTATTGGCCCACGATTTACAAGGATGCCCACGAATTTGTCAAAACCTGTGACGCTTGTCAACGTCACGGAAATATATCACAAAAAAATGAAATGCCGCAAAACGCCATTCAAGTGTGTGAGATTTTTGACATCTGTGGCATTGACTTTATGGGGCCATTTCCTTCATCTCGAGGAAATAAATACATACTCGTGGCCGTTGACTATTTGTCAAAATGGGTTGAAGCGAAAGCTTTACCTACCAATGATGCCCGAGTTGTTGTGAAATTCTTAAAATCTCTTTTTGCTAGGTTTGGAACTCCACGAGCTATAATCAGTGATCGTGGTACGCATTTCTGCAATGACCAGTTTGATAGAGTCATGCAAAAGTATGGTGTAACTCACCGTCTCTCTACTGCGTACCACCCCCAAACAAGTGGGCAAGTGGAAGTTTCCAACCGAGGGATTAAAAGAATTCTGGAGAGGACAGTAGGCGAAAACCGTGCCTTTTGGTCGGATAAGCTAGATGACGCACTCTGGGCCTTCCGTACAGCTTATAAAACACCCATCGGGTGTACTCCATACAAGCTAGTGTACGGAAAGGCGTGTCATCTGCCGATTGAGCTTGAGCACAAAGCATACTGGGCCTTGAAACATGCCAACTTCGATATTCAGACAGCTGGTGATCACCGGAAAGTTCAAATGAATGAATTAAATGAACTCCGTGATCAAGCATACGAGAACTCTTTGATCTACAAAGAAAAGACAAAGAAGATTCATGACTCCAAAATCAAGAACCGCGTTTTCAACGTCGGTGATCGAGTCCTTCTTTTCAATTCAAGATTGAAGATTTTCTCAGGAAAACTAAAATCCCGCTGGTCTGGACCATTCACCATCACTAAAGTATTTCCTTATGGAACTATTGAGTTATCTCAACCCGATGGTCCAAATTTTAAAGTGAATGGTCATTGATTGAAGCACTATTTTGGAGAGAACATTCCACCTGTGGTTGTCCCGGATCTACAAACTTTCCCCATGAACCAATGAATGCGGGGATCGAGTCAAGCTAGCGACTCGGGAATCAAAAACAGTAGCACACCATATGGGTTTTCACCTATATTTCTGACTTCTTTCTACTTTCTACCACCCTAGTGTGGGGGAGTTGCCCCCCGCTGTTGTATATAAGTTTTCATCCAAAAAAAAAAAAAAAAAAAAAAAAAAAAAAAAAAAATCACAAAAATAATGGCCGTAGTATTTCCCTTTTACGTTCTATGTTTCGGCATAACCGCCGGTACTTTGAATATTGAGGGCAATATTCATTTCTAGTGTAGGGGGGGAATTCTCACGAATTTTATCATGTAATTATACCACCCAATTCCCCCATTTTTGGCCAAAATTTTTTTTGGAGTAAGTGTTTTGCACTTACTCAGCTTACGGTTATCAGTCCGCCATGTCTAATAAACAAAAGGATTGGCTAATCCAGGAGCAAACGGCTCTTGGTAAAGATATCTCAAATCCGTTGACGGCTTGCAATTTGCCCAAAATTGTATGGTGTTCAGCTCACCATATCTTTAATTAGTGAAAAGTTGGCTAGCCCGCAAGTTTATGGCTTGTGGTAAAGGCAGTTGGAAAATCATAATTGGTAATCGACTCACCAAAGATATTTTATCTAAGAGTTGGCTAGTCTAGAAGCAAACGGCTTCTGGTGTAGACAAATCAAATCCATTGGAAGCTGGTGATTTGCTCAAAATCATATGGTTATCAGTGTACCATAGTTCTTACTTGAACTGAAACATTTGGCTACTCCAGAAGTAATGGCTTTTGGTAAAGAGACTTAAGTCCATTAAGTTTTCACAAAACATTGCTAGGGACTAGCAATAGTTTAGTGTGGGGGATTGATGAGTGTGTAAATACTCATCATTTTTGTTCCTTCTGCACTGCAAAACCAGTCAAAAACACTTTGAAAAGTCTCAAAAAGACAGAAAAAATATTTAGACTGTGTTTTATTCAATAATTGTAAAAATCTAGTCCCTGGTTATTCAAAACATGTAATTTTTCATAAAATGCCCTCAGGGATTTTCAAGTTGTCAAAATTAGCCTTATAAAGTCAGTTTTGCAAAATGGCAGCTTTGGTCCCTGAAGTTTCAAAGATTGACAGAATTTACCCCTGAATATTTTAAATTGAAAAATTAACATTTTTGGTCCTTTGGTAAATTAAACTTGTCATAATTGGTCCCTATGATGAATATTGGATAATTACAGTTTCGGTCCCTTGGTTTTTGTGGAATTGCAATTTTGGTCCTTGTTATTAATACCAAATCCAAACCGGCCAAGCCAAAGCCTGCAGCCCAATCCCTTCCTCAAGCCCAAGCCCACCAACACTTGAACCTTGAACCCTAGCTTGGACCTTGAACCTTGACCCTTTTGACCTAGCCAAAACCCCGTGAACCCCCCTTATTTGAACCCTTTGCCTATTAATAAAATCCCGGTCAAACCCAGCACCTCGTTTTCCCTCCACTTCACCTCCTTCACCCACCCCTCTGCAATTCCAGCTCCAAGACCATACTTCCAGCTCACACTCCACTCCCTATCACCCTCCACCTCACCTAACAGCCAAAATGCAATTAATGCTTCTTCCTTCCTTGCACTCAACCCACCCCAACTGGCAAAAATGGTTTTCCCGCCAAAATTCATCAAACGGCTAAAATGAGCCCAAGTAATCCAACGGCTCTAAAAAGTGGTGGGAAAAGCTGAGAGGACAAGTGGGAGTATTTTCATTCATAAATAGAAGGAAGAGAAGGAGGACAAGGGAGTAGTTTTAATTTTCTAGTTTTCTTGCAAATCGTTTTTATTATTAATGTCTTAGTTTAATTCTTAAATTGTAATTTCCAGTTTCTATGTACTAAATTTAAGTTACTTAATCGTTTGTAATCCAGTTCAAGTTCTAATTAAAAGTTTATCCAAATTTCTTGTTTTTAAGTTTTCTTTTATTTATGCAGTTTTAAATAATCTAAATCCAGGCTTCAAAAAGTCTTTTTATAGCATAAGTGAGCTTATTAAAGCTGTGTATAGCTTGTAGTAAGCTCACCACTCAGTTTCAATCAAAGTTGGCATTTGGTCAACAAAAGTCAAAGGGGGAAGGAATTTGATCTTAGATATTGGAGTAAGGCTGGAAATGGTTGTGGGTGATATTTGAATTTGTTCAGGCATTATTCACACAGAAGTTAAGGTTTTCAGTTTGATTCCGTTAATTTTCAATCTTTAGTATAAAATTAGCTTAACTAGTTCCTGTTGATTAATGCTGTTAAATCTTGTTTATTTGTGCTCATTCCTGTTTAAATTAAGTTATTATGAGTTTCTGTATTAATTATATGGCCTGATTACCTATGTTGTTTTGTAAAATCTCAATTTTGCATACTTTAAGGAGTGTTTGGAAGTACTAGTTTCATGGGTCAAAAGACAGTTTCGACCCATTTTGGTTGTAAAAATGGTTTATTTTAGTGTAATTGTTATCATGTCAGCAATCTTAAGTAGTTTTAAGTTTAGTAAAAGCTTCAAAATGGTTTTAACAAGTTGCATGATGTTTCTGTTTGGCTAGTTTGGTTTTGACCTGTTCTTGTGTCTATTATGCTTTTAACTTATGCTTATAGAGTCATTATCAGTTGCATTAGGATAATATAAGATTGTGGAGGTTAGTTTTAGCTTATTAGAAGTAGCTTATCAGGTCTGCAGTTCTATTTCTGTCTTAATCTGTTTCCTACATTAGTACTCCTTTCTCCTAAGTCGCTTTTAGTTTTGATTTTTAATTTTCCCATTTCAAGTCCTTTTTAGCCGAAATTTGTAACTTAAGCACTTTGGTTGGTGATTGGTAACTAGGTAATTTTAGTTTATTTTTTTGATTTTTATAAGCTAGCTTTTCATTAGCTCAAAGTAGGTGATTAAGGGCCGTTTGGCATATTGAGAGTTGAAATCTGGTCTCGAGCTTTTTTTCTTTAGCTTGTGCTTTTTAGGTCCCCATCAGTTGCAGTAGCTCATTTTAGGTTAGATTTAGGCTGTAGTAGCTTATGGTAGCTTTTGGATAGCTTATTGCTTATTTCAAGTGCTTATTCATATTAGTAGCGTGCCCAAATCATTGTTCTTGTGTTCCAAATTCGTTTCTGTTAATTTTCCCTTGTTCTCAGTATTAATTTATAGTTTTCTGGAGATTTTCATATTTTTTCCTGTTTATATTCTATTTTTCTGCATTTTTATTCATTTTCTAGCATTTTTAAATAGCATTTTATTCAAATAAATTAGAAAAAGCTCAGAAAAATACAATTTCAATTTTCTCAGTTTTAGAATATTCAAAAAATCATAAAATGTATTTTTCTTGAATTTTCTTAGTTAAAATATATTTTCTAGCATTTTAATTAGTTTTAAATAGTATTAAATTCGTAATAAATAGAGAAAAATTCAGAAAAATGTGATTCCAGTTTTGAAAATTCTTTTTAGTTATTTAAGATTTTTAAAAAATAGTTTTGTAATTTTCTTGCATCTTTTCCTAATTTTTAGCATTTTAAGCTATATTTTAAATGTTTAAAATTAGTTTTTAATTCAAAATAAATCAAGAAAAATCCTAAAAATTAGTTTTAATTCTTAAATAGTTTTCAAATATCATTTTTAGTTTAAAAATAAATGTAAAATTCTGTAAACGTACGCATTTTAGGTTTTAATCGTTAAACGATTTTAAATATAGAATTAAAATGACTTCAAAGTCTTGATTAGATTTAATTTCCTTAGTGTAATCAATCATAAACCCTTTCCTGTTCAATATTCACCCGATCACTACGCGTTTAGCTATTCAATCGCATAGCTCGTTGGGACTTAACGACCCGGGGAAACACTAAACTCCTCTGGACTTAATTGCATTTTGTTCTGAGCTGTTTGACTTTTATGGTTGACCATTCACAAGTGGTTGACTAATAAAAGATAGACCGTTCGGAGCGAATCAATGAATACCATATTTGTTAATCACGTGCCCGAGTAAATGTACTTTATCTAGCCAAACACACTTTGAATACTTGGCGTATCGCTTTTCTTTCCCAAGAAAATCTCGAATTAACCTTAAATGTATTCCATTTTCTTATTTGGACTTTAAATAAATCATAATATCGCCAATGGAAACAATGAAAAACTTATCCACGTATCGCTTACACACGCGACTCATCTATTCCATGAATACAGCAAGAGCATTGGTCAATTCGAAGGTTATAACTGTAAACTCGAAATGCCCGTATCTAGTCTGATAACCGTTTTTAAGATATCACCCTCGTGTACTCTCAACTGATGATAACCGGAATGAATATCTACCTTGGAGAACTGTCACACATCATGTAATCGGTGCCGCTCACATAGTTAAGTCTATACGAAGCTCAATTCGTCAACGAGGGGTAAATATTGTTAGGTTTTTATGGAATACTACAGGGAAGTCTCAAGCACATGAGGTATCTTTGGGTTTCTGCTCGTCTTACTAGGTGTACAAAAAAAGGAATTCAAATAGTAACTATCGAGTGATTAGGTTTTAAGAAGTGACTTGTCTGTTGTTGAGCAAAATCACATAATTTTTTAGCTAAGTAGCAGCTTTGAACTTAATCTCACGTCCATCAAACATGAAGTGACATGAAATTAAGTTAAGAGTTTTTAAAAAGCTTATTGTTTTTGAAAAATTTATTTAAAGTTTGAGGTTTCTTAAGAATGAACGAATGACAATTTCATCACCCAAGAGTCTTACTGCCGGGTGGAGGAAATTCAAACTATCTTATTGTTTTCTACTCTCTAGCAAATTAGAATATCAATCCCATAACAAAATTCTAGGACCCTAGGTTTCGCAATTAACAATGGCATGAATTTAGTAGAAACAAAGTTATAAGCAGCATTGGAATCATAAAACATTATAGTATAATGATCGTTTAAGGAGAACATACCTATCAAAAATTTTGGATCTTGTTGAACTTCATTGCACCCATCACGAATGCTCTACCCCTTGCTTGGTTAGCATTGCTTCCACGGTTTTAGTTGATTCCATCAATCGATGAGACCTGAGTCGGGTTATTTTGCAGTTGCCCTTGTGCCCTATTCAGCTTAGGACACGTGTTCCAAAAATGATTTGGGCTCCCACAATCATAACATGCCCTCGGGTAAATGACATTAATCTAAGTCACCTGCATGGCTACTGCTCGACAATCCTTTGCAATATAACCAGGCTATTGCAGTTAAAACATGCACATCAGAGCGTAGACTCTAGATGATGGCTATCACACTTAGCACACTTTCGGAAAGGACCCCTATACACATTCCTACCACGATTTGCTGCCACAAATCCTTTTCACCACTCCGCCTTCTTGTTATCAAATTTGTGCCTTCATGCTTTCTTGGCTCACTCATACCCTTCCTTTTATCACAACTTTTGGATAGGGTTCCATTCCAGACCATCTCATCTGTTAAGGATCCAGCTTTTAGTATTGCATTTTGAATATTAGAAGTCTTAGTCGCTTACACCATCCCATAAACTTTAGGAACTAAACGGTAGATGTACCTCTCGATTCTCTTGGATTCCAGGGTAACTAGATGAGGGGCTTGCTTGGCTAACTCATGGTGTCGATCTGTATAGACTACATGACCAGCTCCTACCATAGCGTGGTTCTAGAATTCATTCTCTAACCTCTGCATCTCATTGTTTGGACAATCTTCCTCATTCAGCAATGCCTTAAAGTCATCCCAAGTCATGCCAATGGCAGCTTCCCTGCCTCTGGCATGTATTTGCTTGTTCACTTATGTGGCATATTTCACCTTTTGGTGAATTGCACAGTCACTTATATCAATCACCGAATCCATTTTCTTGACCCACTGAGTATATGCCAATGCACCTCCGTTGCCATCAAAGTCCACCGATTTGCATGCTGAAAATTCCTTATACGAGGATCCTTTGCCACCGTTGTTGTTGTTACTATCATTGGTGTGGTCATTTCCATCGCCGTTTTCTGTATGATCATTCTTGCTTTCATCATTTTATGGGTTACTGATACGCGTACAACGCGCGTTCAGGGTCAAAGGAACTTCCTTTTCGTCGAGCAAGTTTTTCAACACCCTAGGCAGTGAACCTAATCGTTGTAGTGTAGTATTAGGGTAAGCCTCGGGAATTGATATCGTTCTCTAGGGGAATAGGAATGCTAGTGAGAAATTACTACGCTAAGGTTAGGGTTGAGGAAGATTATTTTTTTTTTTATCTTTTTTATGTTTTTTAGAAAATGGAAATTACGAATCTCGGGGTATTGGATTTGGGGGGGTTGGTATTTCTACCGATTACTCTACTTATCTAATTATCTAAACTAAGGTGAGTGTAGTCTATGTCTATTGTTGTGTGCTCTTATGATGACTAAAAATGTGTTTACTTAGATGCTGTTACTCCCTAGTTATCTCCTATTGATGGTTGAATTGTCACGTCCTTATTCTTAACGCGTTGTGTTTTCTAAGGTCATAGGGTATGTGTTTATCCCTAACTCTTTGAAGCTACCTAAGGTTAATTACTACGAAATCTCTAGGATTCATAAACTTAACACTAAGGTTATCTTTGGATATTTAGCCTACAATTCCACTAGTAACTATAAGCTAGGGTTCAACAAAGATTAATCAAGCATTAATAACACAACGGATGACCTATCGCAATACTAGGTCAATCACAATTAAGATAAGAGACAACCAATCAATAGTCAATACCTAGGTTTCATATATCTAAGCAAACACACAAGTAAATTAGCCGGACATGGAAAACATGCAAGCATACACACAAATAATTGAAGACATAATTGTATTAATGAAGTAAATCACTTATCTTGTTGTAAAATTGGGTATGGAACCCTAAGAAACTGGCCAAGACAGCTTATGTTCGGTTTAGGTTTTACTCCACAAAACTACCTCTCTAAAATACTGAAAATTTGAATTCTATGTATAGAGTTACAATATGCGACGGCGTCACTCTTTAATTGTGACGCCGTCGGGTCGCCGCCATTAGGGTTTCGTCTTGGCCACGTCAAATCTGTGACGGCGTCATCTTATGCTCGTGACGCCGTCGGGATCAAAATCTAGGCCATCTGAGTTGTGACGCCCTACTCTTTTAAACCTGATGTCGTCACTTGTAAAATAGCAATTTGCTCTCGGAGTCGTCTCAAGATGTGTCGCGACGGTGTCGCAATTAAGCAGTGACGCTGTCCCCTTCAATTCCAGCAGCTTGAGTGTCTCGATTCTTGACTTTGGCCATTTTCTTCATATATTCGTGCCTTTTCGTCCGAATAAGTGTCATTCCAGCAATTTGCCTTCAAGAGACCTAAAAAGTGAAAAGGAACGAAATGGATAAAAAAGTGATCAATTAAGGGCTTAAATGACCCCTCAAAAGTGTACCTTTTAAATCCTTATCAGTTACTGATATGATCGCCAACCTGGGTGTTAGGATTTAGTAAATCCAGTTATTAAAGTGTCGGTCACCTCAAGTATATGTAATCATTAGAAAGCTCGTAGTCGTAGTTATTTAATGTTAGGTTGTATTTAGTTAAGTAACACCATGGAGGACGGACGGGTTTTTACCCACTGTATGCCTGATCCATAGCCCGTAGGTGGCGTTTATGTAAGATACTATAAATACCCTCTACCTGCCAAGGTAGAGGGTTGGAGCTTATAATAATACTTTTACTTTCTCTCACTAAGTTCCCAAACCTCTCAACTTTCTCTCTCTAAAATCTATATTGTACGCCTCTTGTGAATCATGGTTTGATGTGTTTGTGAAATCCTATATCTATCAATTGGTATCAAGAGCCATGGTTTGATTATCTCTCTTACATACTCTTGGATTTCTAGTGGTTTTGTATGGTTTTTGGGTTTGAAAAAGTTGAGTGGTTTTTGCATCATTTGGACCATTTCTTGTGTTAAAGTTTGGATTTTGGTTGTACTTTTGTGTTTAGAATCATCATAAGTGCTTAGGTTTTGATTTGGAAGGCTTGAATCACTGTGGTTGGATTGTTTTTGGAATTTAAAGTGACGTTTGTGTGGTTTGCATGTTAGCGATTTGTGTCACGGTATAATATTCAGTCAAGCGATTTGTCTAGGTTTGGTAGCGATTTGTGTCAATAACAAATCACTTATTTAAGCGATTTGTCCGGGTAGTAGCTGTACTTGTGCGACTTGTTCGGAGAAGCGATTTTTCATCTTTTCAGCGACTTGCTTATTTAAGTGAGTTGTCAGTTTAAGCGATTTGTCTTATTTGTGTGATTTGTCTCTTCAAGCGATTTGTCAGTTTAAGAGGTTTGTTGGGTTATGCGACTTGCTTATTGAAGCGAGTTGATCAGTTAAGCGACTTGTCTCATTTGAGCGATTTGTTCCATTGAGTGATTTGTCTTCTTGAGCGATTTGGTGTTTTTTTTTTGTATTACGTTTTACGGTTTTCTCTTGATTTAGTAAAATCCCGTGAAAGAACTTATTTCCCGGTTTAATTAAAGAGTTTTAAAATCCCGTAGAATTTGTAATCATGTCTACCAACGTACCCACTATCATCTCTACTGTTGCTGAAGATGTTCAAGCTGCTGGATCCGATACTCGTCCACCTATGCTTGACAGAACTGATTATGACTCTTGGGCTCAACGAATTAGGTTATATTACTTGGGAAAGGAGAATGGGGTTAACATTCTTAAGTCAATTGACGAAGGACCTTATCAAAATTGAGACTACCAGAGATGTTCTTGAAACTACTGCGGATGGTACTATGATCTTAGGTTTGGACAGACCAAAGACGTATGATGAGCTTAGTGATAAGGAGAAAAAGAGATACGATGCTGATATCAAGGCTTCAAACATTAAACTTCAGGGTCTTCCAAAAGACATCTACAAGTTGATCAATCACAACACTGAAGCCAAGGCAGTTTGGGACAATGTCAAGCTGCTTCTCTCTGGTTCTGCATTAACTAAAGAAGACAGAGAACCACAACTATATGATGACTTTGAGCACTTTAAGATGAAGCCAGGGGAAAGTGTCACTGAATATTACGTGAGGTTTCACAAGCTTGTGAACAACATGAATCCCGAATGGCACAAATTTGTCACTTCAGTCAAGTTAACTAAGGGATTGAAGAACACCAACTATGAGCAATTGTATGCCTTCCTACTTCAGAATGAGAAGCATGCTACGTTTGAACAAATGATTCTTGAAAAATTCAGATCTTATCAAGGAGAGACAAGCTCATCAAATGATTCAACAGCATTCTACTCCAATGTAGGGATCACTACCAAAGCTTCACAAGTCATACCTACTGGAAATGGTAATCACAAACTCATTCCCGATCCAAGGTTCAAGCAACCTGATGCTGATACAGTCATGGAACATTTCATCAATCAACTGGCTCTTATGGTTAAGCAAAACCTGACCCTCACTCCATACACCAACAGTCTACACACTAACAATGAAATCAGAACTGCATCCAATCTACATAATCATGCTTTGGTCAAAGATGGAAAGATCATGGTGCAACCAGTTCAAGGTAGGCAGTATGAACAAGGAAAAAGTAGAGTAGGTGGAGGGTATGTGGCCAATCAGAATCGTGGAAGGAATGCAAATCAAGGACAAGCAAAGCCAATCAAGTGCTACAACTGCAAGGAACTGCACATCCCCAAAACGCCCTCAAAATGCAGAGTACTTCAGAGATAAAATGTTGTTAGTACAAGCTCAGGATAGTGGTGCTGTTTTGGATGAAGAAGAGTTGTTGTTTCTTGCAGAGGGAAATGCTAAAACCTATGATGCTGATGTGGATGAGCAGCCAATTCAGGAAATAGGTCACAATCATCAAAATGCCTTTCAAGTTGCTGACTGTGATGCATTTGACTCTGATGTCGATGATGAACCTACTGTCCAGACAATCTTCATAGCTAGCATTTAACCAATGGTCTCTCCAAAGGTCTCGTCACCACAACAGGCTGGTTCATCCAAAGATTCAATCATTTCAGAGGTATCAAAACTATACTATGAAGTTGATGAGAAAAAGATACATAACAAAGTACAATCTCATGAAACTTATGAATCAGATATTGATTATGTGGATAATAGTAACATTGTCCCATATGATCAATATGTGATACAAAGTGAAAGTGAAATTGTACCAAGTGATGCATCTTCTGCAGTCAATGATGACTATGTTTTTGAAGAATACACTGCAAGTGCCCCTGATGTTTCTGTTATCTCTGAACTAAATGCCTATAAAGAACAAGTTGCTATTAATGAACAACGGGCTAAGTTTGAGTTAACTACCCGTGAGCAGGAAATGGATGACCAAATGCGTACAATTATTAGAAAAAGTAATTTTAGAGAAGAAGTGTTAAAACAAGAGTTAAACTCCTTACAAGAAAAGCTTTCTAAAACTGTTAAGCAAAAGCAAGAACTTCAAGATAATGTTAAAGTGCTTAAACAAGAATTTAATGCTAAGGAATCAAAACTTTTGAATGATTTTTCCAATCTAAAAACCTTGAAAAACAAGCTTGAAAATAAGTTGTACGTACTAGGGAATACCATTCAGACTGCTCACATGATCACTAAGCACAAAGTCTTAAGCGATAAGCATAGTATTCACCTCGTTGAGAAACCCAATCCTATGTATGGTGAAATAGCTAGAGAGGCTCAAAAGGTAATCTATGATGGCATGGAAATCCTTAAGCCTCGGCAGAAACCTAGTTGCGCTGAGTGTACTGAGGAAGATATGCAATTAGAAGAAGCCTCTAGGGAGAAAATGGATAAGAAGCTAAAAGATCCTGAGTGTAAAAGGAAAAACATAACGATCGAACCTAATGATTACACTAAAGAAAATTGGATCTCCCTGAACATGTTTAAGCCTCAAACTCAATTAACCCCAGAACAAATTTTTTGGAAGAAAGATATGGATAAGCAAAAAGCTAAAGTACTTGTTGAAACAAATACTCCCCTTAGGAAAGTGCCTGCAGCTACTGTGTATCCTCCGAATACACCAATGCATTTAGTTCCTAGAACTATTTCCACTAATAGCAAGACCTTAATTAGCCTGTATGTTGTTTATCAACTATTCGTTGATTTCGAGAAGACATGTAAGAAAAGGATCACACCTACTGGGATAACTGAAGGGGAGAGGGGTTTTGAGCAAACTAAAGAATGTTATTTAACTGAGGTCATGCCTTTCTTTAAACAATTAAAAGGTCAATTTGAGAGTCTTCAAAAGGGGATAGACTCAGATATTAAAGAAATGAAAAAGGAATTTGATGCAATGATAGTTGAGGTCAATGATTATGAACGGGAACTCAAATATAATGAAATTGAAAGGAAGAATATGCATATCTTAAATGAGAACTTAGCATTCTATTACTGCTTCTCAATGTGTGGCTCAAGATGTGTTTTATACTGTTACTAAGCATTCTATTACTGCTTCTCAATTTCATGAATTATCTGTTGCTTTGAAAGCTTCCCATGATCGTGTCATTGAGCTTGAAAACAAAAACTCAAAACTAAGTGAGAAAATTGATCAGGATGATCACGATAATTTGGTAAAACATCTTTCTAAGCTAGAAGTTGAACATTTTGATTTGCAACTAAAATATCAACATCTCAAAGAAAATGTGAAAACCTCAAACATCAAGACATCCTCAAATGTTCCAAAGTTTGATGCAGTTTTTGAAATTAACAAACGTGACGAACAGATTCAAGCTCACTGTAACACGATCAGAAAGTTGAAAGCCCAAATTTCACAATTAAAGGGTGAAAATAACAATGTAACTGGCTCCCAAATGCCTCATCCTTTAGATTCTCAGTGTTCTCAAACTTTTCATCTTCAAAACTTGGTTAATGCTTTACAAAAGGAAAATATGAGTCTTCTAAAAGAAAATGAAAAAGTTAAACGACACTTTAAAGAGTTATATGATTCAATGAAAGTCACTCATGACAAGAACAACGAAAAAATAACGTCTTTACAAAAGGAAGTTGAGAATCTAAGGAGTCAGGTAAAAGGGAAAATGTCACTCGTCTTTAATGAGAATGTTGCATCAAAGTCATCTACTGACTCTAAATATACTGTGACCGTTAAATACATTCCTCCTCATCTTAGAAATAACAAACTTGTGTTTCATAACTATTTCGCTCACCTTAAGGATAGTCTAGAATGTCTCCGTGAGATTGTAGAAGATGATTTCATAAATAAGCCACTTGATAGTGAAATTAGGTTTGCTTGCATTCAGGGCAAACGATCTCAATAGCTGTTAGAATGTTTAAGAGAAACATGTCCTAAATCCTTATGTGAGAAAGATAAAGCTGTGATGCCTTGTTCTATGCCTAGTGCTAAGTATGCAAGCCATTCTATGCCCAGTGTTAAGAATGTGAACTCTAAATTGCCTTCAAGTAGTTCAGATCCCTGCACTTCTAGTTCAGGAATGCAAAAGGCAGCCCAACCAACTAATGTTCCCATAATTCCCTCTACAGGAGTAATCAGTGACACAAAAGCAAGTGGGTCAAAGCCTCCAGGCAATACAAAGCAAGATAGGACCTCGCAAGCTAAGAATGTTTATGAGTGCTAAAACACACATCATTTTATATCTCAAAATATGCTGAATCGGACTAATAACCATTAGATATGTCAAATTATATTGCAAATATGTTGGATATGTGTTATTATGTCTTGCGGGTACAAAGGTTTGAAAACAAAGCAAAAACGGTGATTTTTGGATGAGTTTCGATGACGTTTTCACGTTTTTCGAGGATCAAACGAAGTCATAAAAATTCCTTGAGCACACCATTGGAAAGAGCATGGAATATCGAGTCAAGTGGTTATTTTATTTGGAGCATCAAAGAAGATAAGAAAATTTGAAAGATTAAAAGGAGCATGAACGAAGATTATTTTGGAGATAATATCTAAAATTCGGATCAAGTGAAAGAGGGATAAAAAGTATTAAATGCAAAGAGTTAACACAAAAAGGCTCATGGTCTAGTTGTTGGGTTCATGCTTTCTAAACAAGAGGTCAAGGGTTCAATTCTCACTAGTGGCATTTAATTTTTGCTATATATTATATCAAGCCCAACTACAAGCTGCGCAGATCCATATGCGAGCCCAGCGCAGATGATAGTTGATGTAGGTCCAAGCCCAACTGAATTCAAGAAGTCCAGCTGTGAAATATTCAGCAGCCCAGTGAACTTTAATTAAAAGACTTGAAGATAAATTGCAAATGCATTGTTTTTATGAAATATTAACTTTGATATGAATTGCAAAGTGTGCATCTGTTGTTCCTAGCACGTGGCTTCCAACATCCAAAATAAAATTACTAAAGGCGCGTCAGTTTTATGTCCAACCCACTCGCTGCCCTCCACAAATGATCCAGCCAGCCAGACAGCGACACATGGCACATCATCAATGGGCATACGAGATATTTTGATGGAAAGATCGAGAATCAAATGATGGGCTATAAATTCATGTATCCAAGCATCAATAAAACTCAATTCATATCTCGCCGTGGAATACGACTCCGGAAGATTGATTATCGTTTGTCCTCAAATGATTGTTAAATCTTAATCGGGAAAACAAATATTAAAACTACCCTTTGCTACAAATTCGAATCAGTTTTTGACGCCGTTACCGGGGGATATGTTAAGATTTTTGCGTTTTGTTTCAAGTTAGTGCCTTGAAAATCCTTTCTTTTGAAAGTTAACTTTCGTAATTTTAAAAGAAAAATCACTAAAAAATTTGAAAATTTCAAAAAAAAAAATCCAAAAATATTTCCTTTTTCTATCTTTTAAAAAAATCCAAAATATTTTTCTTTTTTTTTCAAAAATTGAAAATAATCTTCTTTATCCTCTAAACTGATAATTCTATCTTCTCAACCCTCTCGTTTTTAATTCTTATGGCGTCTCGTGATAAAACTATGGAAGAATTACTATTCAAAGAACTAAAAGCTAGCCTTTGCGAGATGCACTTGATTGGTAACGACGACGATTATGACGAGGAGAGTGCTATTCCATTTAACGATGTTATTTCTCAACTCCCTCAGTCTATTGCAATCACATCCGTCTTACCCAACGAGGATCCCGAGGACTCTCTCATAATGGGGGACGAGCATCTCAGCACTATTTCGGAAACGGAATTGTCTAGTGTTGAGGACCTTGTCCCAATCCCAAGTGAGTCTGAGGATATATCCGACGATGAGTATGATTTGCCTTTTCGTGATGATTCTCTTAACTTTTCTGAGGTTACTTCCGGGATTTTCTCAAATCCACTTTTTGAATTTAATGATGACTATACTTTTTGCGAAGTAAATCCTCTTTTCGATGAAATGTCTGAGTCCGATACAGAGACCATAACGGAAGTGGTGGAAATTGCTAGCTCTCAGAGCACACCACTTGTCCCACCTCTGTATTATGACTCATCTCCTCCGTCATGTGATGACGATTCTACCCTTACTGATGAGTTATCTTTCGAGTATCCCATTGAGACATCTTGTGAAGACAAAAATTTTAAACCAGGGATACTCGTTGGAAGAGAAAATGAGTTTTTAAAATGTGATCAAAATGTTTTTCAAAATTCTCTATCCAAATATGAACTCCTTCTTCCTATGGAGTCCTTTGAGCTTGAAACGTATGTTATCAGAATCTTTTTTCCCTTCTTCACATATAATGTGACTTCTCCTCTCCTTCACTCCCTCGGGAATGAAGATAAAATTTTTGATCCCGGAATTCTCATAACTGATGGATTCCACACTTGCTCCCCCAAGGACAAATGAATTCGGGGTCGAGTCAAGCTCGTGACTCGTTAATAAACAAGCGCTTCTCGGGAGGCAACCCGTGTTATCTATCTATCTATCTTTATTTTTCTTCTAATAAGTGTGTTGTAGATTAGTGTGGGGTTGTGTTTCTTTCCACGTGTGTTTGCAGGTTCCCGTTTTGCTTGAAGAATCCCTATGATCGAGAAGACCTCCGTGCTTGTTTTCAAACCCTCCAACACTCGGTCTCCGATCATTTATATGTTATATATTGGGATAACCCTTTGTCATAAATAAAAATGATTTTTCACCTTTCACACTTAGAATTTTTTAAAACATTCGCCTTTTTCAATTCTAAGTGTGGGGTTAGCACTCGTAATTTTTAAACATTGAGGACAATGTTAAGTTTTAAGTGTGGGGTGGATTTCTATCGAAATATGACTTTTCCTGCTTTTGTATGGTCCCCATGCAATCCCGTTTTTAACCGTTTTATCAAAAAAAAAATAATAATCAATCAAAAATTTTTGTAAGCTTTTGCTAGTTTTATGATTGAAAAGTCTTTGCGAGTCTCTTAGAAGTTACTTTAAATATGCGTTTTCTTGAAAAAGTCTTTGCTAATTGCTTAGACAAGAGGCTATAAAATGCGATTATAGCTCAAAAGGCCAAGAATTTGCAAGTCTCCCTAAGTGATTTTAAATATGCGAAGCTTAAACAAGAATTTGCTAGTTTCTAATAAGTGACTTTAAAGTTGCGAGACTTGAGATTATTCTACGAAGCATTTGCTAAGTTAATATACGTTTTGACACCTTGTTGACTTTCCGCTGGTGAGAGTAGGAATAGAATTCTGACTTGACCGGGCGTGTTGAGCCCTAGCTTGTTCCCTTAACCATAGATAATTTAATTATCGGCTAAGCATCCGCGGATCTCATTGTTTGAGATTTTAAATTTGCGGAGATCGACAAATGATAGAGTTACTTATGAGTTTAGATGCTAAGCGTGGAGTAGATGGTTTTCTTTAGAGCCCATCGAAAGTACTCATGGCTTTTTGTTCCCAGAAAATTGTTTCACCCCATATTTGTGAATAAATAATTAGAGATGTTGAGTTTTTGGCGATAGTTAGTTCTTTATCTTCTTAAAAGAATCTTTGTTTTAAAAATTGGGTACACATCAAGGATCCGTAATAAATAAGTAATAAGTAATAAATAAAGTTATGAGCTGCGGTTCGAGATCGGACCCTTGGATCCTTATTTCAAAAGTAAGCGTTTAGGTCTTGGCTACCCTCTTACGCCGGCCCTTGGACCTCTAGCCGGGATTGTGTGAGGTCTTGGTCTAACCCACTGGGATCCTCATTTCATGAAGCCTAGAGTCTTAGAATTCTCCGTCGTAACGGCCCTTGGATCCTTTATTCTGAAACGTGTAAGGTCTTGGAATTACCCCGTGAAGCTCCGTAGTTCATAGCTCATATAAGTAAAAGTATAAGTGGAAAAAAAAAATGAAGTAAAAAAAAAAAAAAAAAAAAAACAAAAAAAAAAATTGAAAAAGTCAAAAATATAAGTGAATAAAAATTCCTTGATGTGGACCTTATTTTTAAGACAATAGTTCTTGAGAGAAGATGGATAACTAATTAGCGACTTAGCTTCATATCTTTATCAGATTAAAAAATATCGAAACGAGAAATTTGAAGAAATTCATTTCTCACCAAAAATAAAATAAATAGAGGAAAATAGGAAAATGGGAGCAAGAGGTAATTACACAAGTAACTTCCATGGGTAAGGTTAGCATCTAAAATCATATTTAACAATGATTTTGATTTTACGCTTAGTTTGGGGACTTGTGAAAAATCAGGGACGATGTATTCTATCCGTATGGTCACTCCTCGCTGAGTTGTGTTTCCTACTCCGTGATCCTAAAAATGTCTTTTGAAAAATGTAGGAGTTATCGATTGACATGAAAGTTCAACAAACCGTCACACAAAAGGAAAGTGTTTATGTTATATATATACTTGATAAAATGGTTTAAACGGGGCTTTTTCAAAGCTAAAGATTTTTTGTACCCCTTGATGAACATCTTTCTGTTCTTGTTTGATGTGAAGGATTATTAGTTAAAGGGGTTTAAAAAAAATTATTTCACTACGTGTGTAATTAACATTGCGTGTGGGACCAGCAATGGTTTTAGTGTGGGGTATTTTGATGAGTGTTAAAACACAGATCATTTTATATCTCAAAATATGCTAAATCGGACTAATAACCATTAGATATGTCAAATTATATTGCAAATATGTTGGATATGTGTTATTATGTCTTGCAGGTACAAAGGTTTGAAAACAAAGCAAAAACGGTGATTTTTGGATGAGTTTCGATGACGTTTTCACGTTTTTCGAGGATCAAACGAAGTCATAAAAATTCCTTGAGCACACCATTGGAAAGAGCATGGAATATCGAGTCAAGTGGTTATTTTATTTGGAGCATCAAAGAAGATAAGAAAATTTGAAAGATTAAAAGGAGCATGAACGAAGATTATTTTGGAGATAATATCTAAAATTCGGATCAAGTGAAAGAGGGATAAAAAGTATTAAATGCAAAGAGTTAACACAAAAAGGCTCATGGTCTTGTGGTTGGGTGTATGCTTTCTAAACAAGAGGTCAACGGTTCGACTCTCACTAGTGGCATTTAATTTTTGCTATATATTATATCAAGCCCAACTACAAGCTGCGCAGATCCATATGCGAGCCCAGCCCAGATGATAGATGATGTAGGTCCAAGCCCAACTGAATTCAAGAAGCCCAGCTGCGAAATATTCAGCAGCCTAGTGAACTTTAATTAAAAGACTTGAAGATAAATTGCAAATGCATTGTTTTTATGAAATATTAACTTTGATATGAATTGCAAAGTGTGCATCTGTTGTTCCTAGCACGTGGCTTCCAACATCCAAAATAAAATTACTAAAGGCGCGTCAGTTTTATGTCCAACCCACTCGCTGCCCTCCACAAATGATCCAGCCAGCCAGACAGCGACACATGGCACATCATCAATGGGCATACGAGATATTTTGATGGAAAGATCGAGAATCAAATGATGGGCTATAAATTCATGTATCCAAGCATCAAACAAAAGACAATAACGTAAAACTCAATTCATATCTCGCCGTGGAATACGACTCCGGAAGATTGATTATCATTTGTCCTCAAATGATTGTTAAATCTTAATCGGGAAAACAAATATTAAAACTGCCCTTTGCTACAAATTCGAATCAAATGTGCAATGGAAGAGAGTAGAAGACCACCCTAGGAACATTAAGTTTAAGTTGAATAAAACGAATCTTGTTGATTCTAGTATTAGCTATAAGCATACTGTAATTAATTTGAATTCTGGTACTATCTGCAAAACATGTAATGATGATTGCTGGGTTTCTGTTACTAATCATGTATGTGGTGTGAATGATTTGATTAATGTTGTTAAATGCCCAGTTAAAATTGTTAATGCCAAAAATCAAGCTAAGAAGGCTAGAAAGCAAAGGCGGAAGAAAGTTAGAAAACATTGGAAACCCACAGGAAGAAAATTTAATAATATAGGTTATCAATGGATACCTACTGGCCGCAAATTTAATCTTAATGAGTTGTGCCCTAAATGTAGGATCGAATATTATTGTGTTTGATGATTCAGGTGGTCTTGGATGATCAAAATACATGTTAAACATTTTAGAGAGAGAAAGTAGAGAGAGAGAGGGTGTTCTTGCTAGAGGTTTACACAAAGGGAATATTAGATTGAATGAGAAGCACCACCCCTTCCATAGATGGAAGGGGTATTTATAGTTACATGAAATACGACCTCCTAACGGCCTGTGGATCAGGTATACAGTGGGTAAAGACCCGTCCTTCCTCCACGGTGTTACACTACGCTAAGCTACGCTACAAACTAACTAATAAACTGCTAAATAACGTAAACAACGACAAATCTACGAGCTAACATATGCTAGACCATTATTGGGGTGACCGACACTTTAACATAGAATTTTCCAATTCCTAACAATCTCCCCCTAAGGGAGGTCACCCCATGAAATACATTTTGCTTCCTAGCATTATATCTTTGACTTCGTTCTTGAGCTCGTAGACTTGAATTCTTCATTTCCGCAATCTTTGTGCTTTAGTAGCGAATCTTCAAAGTCCGCATAGTTTAGTACATTCAGTGGAGGCCTTTAACTGATCCACATCTTTGATGATCTTCGAGCTTTCATTGAGATCATCAGCCACAGTAAATCTCTGGATCACCCTTTATAGTGTTGCCATCATGTGAAGTTATGACTTTCGGACCGACATGCTCACACTTTCAGGATCATGACATCTTTCCATCAGAGTAGCGGAAGCTTTACTGACTCATGATATTTTTAGCAGCGTAGCAGGAACATAGTATAGAAATATCAGAGCCAGGTTGTGTAGATTAGCACCATTCATGATTTCTTCAAATTAAGTGTGGATGCTGTGAGCATGCGACTTTGGATTGACCGCTCAATTCTGATCAGCTGCAACCGTCCAAATGTACCTGCAAACAACAGTTAGCAATAAAGCGCACGAAAGTGTCTTTGATCACTTTCGTTGAATTGAGGTACACGGCCCACGGTTCCCCGTTGATCAGTACAAGTACTGCCTGTGATCAGGAAGGATTCCTAAGAATCTCCTTGACAGGGTTTCGCAGCTGTTCTAGCCGTTCTCAAACCGGAACGTCTCAAAGAAGACAACACGGAGTGAGTGAACCAGCAAATTGAGATTTACTGATTGATAGAAAATGATTTGAAAACAATCGCGTATTGCTTGAAGAAAGAGTTTTGCAATACGACGAAGGTTTTATGAGAAAGATCAATTTTCAATCAAAATACTTTTTGTATTTGAAAATAGTACACATTCGATGTGCTAGAGAAAAGAAGATTTGCACACCGAACGGTTTTTCCAAAAGTATTTTTTCAATCAGAGATACTTTTTGTGTTTGAAAATGAATACACATTCGATGTGCTTGAGAAAAGAAGATTTGCACATCGAACGGTTTTTCCAAAAGTATTCGTCAATTCCAATCCTGGACCAAGGTTGATTCAAGAGTGAATCGCCCCATCGTTTCTATCCAGTTGTCACAAGTTTGATCTTACGAGAAGATCTCACATGTCACCCACCAAGAGCTTGTTTGATGTTGGCTCTAGAAGGATTTCCATCTTCATTGTGAATATTTTTACATATCACTCGGATGTTCTGGCAATACCACAGGGATAATGCGTAGGACTCTTAATATATTCTTACTTTCCACATTGTGTGAAACAACAAGTTTTCATTAATTTTGTGTCCTAATGAGATATTGTGGATGATCTCTTGGCTCTAGACTCAATAGTGCACATTTGGTTCCTGTGTCGGAGACTAGGGAGAGGGTCTCCTTCTTCAATATCAACGATCTCTAAGAGAAAGTCGATAGATTATGTCGGTTCCCCGTGAGAATGAAACAAGCCCTTTTAAGAGGAACTTGAGTAGCTTGGGAAGTTGTAGTGCAGTGCATCACTGGGTCCATGATGTCTTGTCTTCAATACCAGTGTTACCTTAGTAACCACCAGTAGCATATGAATTGAACCCGATTACTGCCCTAAGGTTGAATTATTGGAGGGCTATTTCTTTTCACCCTTTTCACATTCAATTCTTTTTCATTCTTCAACCCCTTCAGTGCTTACCGAGACTTCATTACTAGAACCTTGTTGGGTTTATTCCAGTACTAGCTCTGTCCCAGTCCGCACTCTTCCCATATCTCACTTTTCTCCTTTTTTCATCATACCTAAGGACTCTACACTATCTAGTGGATTGTCCCTGGGTAGATCTCTCCGGTTCTGGCGGATCGTGGGAACTAATAACTAACCTCACCATCCTTATAACTCCATGCATAAAGTAAAATGGTCGGTCTTTTGGTACAGTTCATTCCTTCTCAAAACCAATTAAAAAATCATTTGGAAAATCAATCAAGGTACTTGTGATATAAAATCAAAGCATTTTGTACCTTAATAGTTTTGATCATTTAGAAATGCTCCCCCTCAACATGTGCATATGATTTTGAAATTGTTTAGCACATGGAGGCAAGAGTTCTTTGAAATAATTTCTTTGAAATAATTTCTTGATCACAATTTCCATGGAAAAAGCCATTCGATTTTCTTTGGTAAATTCTCCCCCTCAATATGTGCATAGGATATTTTGAAATCATTTTTATCACATAGAGGCAAGAGTTCTTTTGAAGCACATTTACGATCACACAAGCCATTAAGAAACCATTTAAAACTCAATCAAGGTACTTTATGTTAAAACATAAAAGCATTTGCACCTCGATAGGTTCCTTTCTTTTAAAAATGCTCCCCCTCAATATATGCTTCGAGATTCGAAAGCGTTTAGCACATATGAGAGAGCAGCCTGCACAACTGAATCAAAACGATCAACTTTTATCAAATTTCATTATTAAATCACAAATTCTCCCCCGATCAAAAATATCAAACCCTTTGAGATTTTGGATCCCAAGTGATTTAATAAGGTTTATAAAACATGGGAGAAAATGTGCCTGATTTAAAAACTCATCTAGTTTTTTTTGGATAAATGCTCCCCCTCAACATGTGCATTATGTATATTGAAATCGTTTGGCACATGGAGGCAGGAGTGCCTTTGAAGGACTAAAACCAACTCCATTAAAACAGATTTGAGATTTAAATCACGATCTCTCACCCGATCAAAGATTTCAAACCATTTTGAGATTTGTGATCCCAAAAGATTTAAATAATTTAGAAAATTTTTGGGGAAAGACGTGGCAAGATTTGATTTTGAAAAATGACAGATAAGGACCATATTTAGACATTAAAGATTGTTAGTGTCAGGTATGATTGTTTTAAGAGACCTTTAAGTAAAATAAAACAATTTCACAATCAAACAAGAACAGAAAAAATTTCATTTTGACAGATCTTTGAGTTTTAAAGAAAATCATACCATGACATAACATTAAATCTTTAGATCACCACATAATTTCGTACAAGCGGACTTCTGATGAAATATTGTTTGAAAATATTTTATTTTAAATCACTCTCCACCTCAATCGATGACCGAAGTCGATAATTGAGTGACTTAGGTTTTGATAAAAAGAAGTCCGGTGATTTTCAAATTTTAGTCCAATCTATTTTCAAAAAAATATTTTTCCATTTTCAAAAACAATATTATTCAAAGTTTTAGAAAAATGGTATCATCACTATTATCCCTGCACAAAGATACGTTAGGTGGATGAGAAGCTTCCGTTTTTGTTGCTGTAGGGTTTGGAAGAAAAACCATCTGCTGATGCAGTGAGACTTCTTTTTACGTTGCATTTTGAATGCCAACTGAGGTCAAATTAAGCTCCGTTTCTTCAATCACTTAGAAGAAAACCATCTGCTGATGCACTGAGATCTCTTACGTTGCATTTATGCCAACTCTCCATAGAAGTCCAATTAAGCTCTGTTTCTTCATTTGTCAACCCAAGATATAATTACCCTTTCCTTTCGGCATCCAATCATCTTCAATTGTGGGATCCGGATCGGGAACATTCTTTTATACCAATATACCTGCATACGTTAGTGAACACACATACAAATATATGGTGGTCAACATCACCCAAACAACAATCGACTAATAAAACTCAATGCAACATATCAATCAGATCATATAAATGTATGAGAATAATGTGTTCATCAAACTCTAATCATCTAATCCTAGCAATCATATCCTAGGCACCTAGTCCTTCAACATAGGTTAACATCATTTTTAATTAAGCATATTAGGATAATTAAGAAAGCCCGTTAGATGATGTAGATTTTGAAAAAAACATTATCCCCCTCAATCCATGACTCATTTTATGAAAGGTTTAAAAGCGTTGAAGTCATTGATTGAGTTTTCAATTTTACAAAAACTCTGAATCTGATTGTTTTAAAAGAAACTCATTTACCACCATTTTTGAAAACACCAAATATTTTTCTGAAGAATTTTAGACGGAAAAACATTTGTGTAGGAACAGCAGTCCTTCGACATACTTTCCTTGTTTTGTTTTTAGGATAAGTGCACGAAATATTTTGAAAATAGGTTTAGCGCATCACTTTCCTTCCTTTAAAAGAACGGGTTACTATTTGATATAATAGCAAGCCATAGTTTAAGCAAGGGTCACAGTCTGAAGTAACTGCAAGCCATTTTTTTGGAAGTGCGGGTTACAGTCAGAAATAACTGTAAGCCATACTTTGAGACATGTTTAGAAAAGAATATTTACACCTCCTGCTCGAACTTTATCTATGGTCCCGTGCCATTATTGAATGACATTTCTAAGACCGTAGATGTTATCAATACCAGAAGACATGTCTTGAAAAACAATATTTTTGGTATTTTCACAATTTCTGATTTTTATGGGTTTTTGTTGGTTTTATATTTTTCTATTTTCTTTTTGCTGGTTTTATATTTTTGTATTTGGTTTTTGATAGATATATACAAAGATAGAGAAGATGATATAGTAAAAGAAGATGATGATACGAGTATCGAGATAAGGATATCGAACAGCCCCGTTGTAGAAGATGGAAGTCATCATCTCTTAAACATTCACCACCAAAGCTTTCGAGGCTCCTGAATTGTGAGAAATTGAACCATCTGAAAGTGAGACTCTGGCAGCTTCCCCCCAAACCGAAAATCCTTAAGATGAGCAGATTCGAAGCTCTATTTCAAGCTTGCTTTAGCCAGGTGAACAAGGAAGCACACCATTATCATAAATCCCGCTGCTCCATTTAAGAACGATAATCGAGGATCTCCATTCGGGGTTATATCATCCAATAGAAGAACAACAACGTTTCATCCCACATTTAAATAGTCTTCTCAAATTTCATAACCACTGAAGTCTCACGCAATCCATTCCAAAAAGGTGTCAAGAAACCACTTCCCCCGAGTAGTTGAATTGAAGCAGTCAGTTTCTTTGTATAATGCTCAAGAACTCTCCCGAACACACTTCATGAGGGGAATGAAAACACCTTCCCATGTTCACATTTTTCTTCCCGGATGATCGTGTATGAAGCTCAAGAACCCGAAGTACACCAATATCCAAGAGCTCTCCCAAATACACATCATGAGGGGAATGAAAACACCTCCCCATGTTCACATTTTTCTTCCCTGATGATCGTGTATGAAGCTCAAGTATCCGAAGTATACCAATACACAGGGAATGAATAACTGATAACATTGAAGAAGCAGGCCAAGTCACTGATTATCTCTGCGGGTGACAATCTCTGCGGATGTCAACACCGGAATAAGTGATTATATCTCTGAATCACTGATTAAGCGCTCAAGTGAAACAGCTGAGCATCCCCAATGTACACAATCTCTCTCCCCAATGAATCACACACTTGTGTACCTCTTTTATCTTCAGAAACTTTCTTTTACATCACTTCCCCCACGTCGTTGGAATAATAACACTAAAAGCCTTGATGAGTAAAACCTTGAGTTTCTCTACGGTCATGACATTTGTTTTCCCGGGATATCTTCAATCACTTAGAAGTATTAAGCTCATCAAGTTTACTCGCCATGAGTCAAACCTTGAGTTTCTCTGCGGTAATAACATTTGTCTTCCCGGGATATCTTCAATCACTTAGAAAAATTAAGTTCATCAAGTTTACTCACTTTGTGTTTAGATGTGAGTCTCCTTTCCCCCTTGCTAGTTTTGACACTTCAGAATTAGCAACATTGTATAAGCCCAAATACTTGAAATCTTTATGAGAAGAACACTTGAACTCTTGTGAGAATCAACTTGCTGAAGACTCTCTCTGACTATTTTTATCAACCCTTATGTAGACAATTTGAAGTGACCACTGAAGAAGAAAACCCGATATACCCTACTTGAAACAGAAGTCAACTTCCCCACATTTGTATCTTAAGCTTGCACCTAATAATGGAAGAACGGTGTAGAGAATTTATGCTTCAAGCAAATCTCTAAGTACTCACTACCCAAACAAAGTATGAGACATTAACACCTCTTGCGATTATCCACACCATCATATGCGTGTGACACTGAGTAAAACAAAGTAACTCCTAATAGTGATAGTTAACCAGGTCTTCAACCATCCGCCTCGACTGCTGGTTACTAGATAAACCAAGTCTTCAACTCAAATTCTTAAGCCCGAGCAAGTTATCAAATAAGAACACGCCTTTGTGAAAGTCAACTTCAATCTCAAATAAGTGACAAATGATTAACTCCGAAGTAATCAACTTGTGTCAAATGTCCAATACGAGAAATAGTCAATAACAACGTCTCAAGGAGTCACTGCTAAAGAGTATGAGCAAGTATAATTGGGGATTGAATCTAACTTATAACTCTCTCCCAATTAGTGCTCTCCCCTAAACCGACAATCTGTTTGATAGATGCCCAGATTAAGAAGAAGTCTTTAGATCGTTAAATGCAACTCGTCTTTAGTCTTCTAACATGTAGCAGAAAATGTAGAACAGACTGTAGACTCAACCTTCTTCAAGATTGTGCAGTTGGGGAATAGATAGTTAACATCTTCAACTCACACCAAAAAGCATCCCACCAAAAAGCATCCCAATTAACTTACATCTTGCAAATCCCCTTAACTAAAATCCCTCCCAATCAAACAAGAACAGAAAGATGTTCATCAAGGAAATCAGTAATCAGGCCGCAACGAACACACAAGATGGTAACACCAAACTACCAATCACATCAAACAAGAACAGAGAGATTGTTCGGAATCATCATGTTGATGTATACGTGAAGCATTAACCGGAAGTACTTTGTGGATAAACTCATCAATCCGAGTGAAGATGTCAACCACCGGCTCTTAGAAGAAACTCCATGTAAAGATGATTCGATAAGAAGAAGCTCGGTTCTTACATGAGTTAGGAGCCGTTTGACCATATATTCTCAAATATTAATCAATCATGCAAAAAATTCACACTTCTTCTCCCCCTCAAGAATTGCATACGGAGATGCCATTCTTGATTAAATAAGTGAAAATCATCCGAATGTTCTATTCACACTTCTCTCCCGCAAAATAAGCACGTGATGTCGCCATCTTCATTATAATCGAGCAAGTGGAATGAGAAAACAATCAGTGGGAGCCCGGTTCACTTGAAGACTGAAGCGCATGGAAAAAGTATGAAGCATGTTGATGAGAATGGTCATAATAAGAAGATTTCTCTTCTTCCGAAGATAATGCGCACTGAAGCGTACACATTTCTTTTCTTTAAGAACGAGGCATGAACTGATGTGTTCATACGTCATAAGAAGATTTCTCTTCTTCCAAAGATAATGCGCACTGAAACGTACACATTTCTTTTCTTTAGAGTATGAGGCATGAACTGATGTGTTCATACGTCATAATCTCTCTCTTTTCAGCTCTCTTGGCAAAACATGTAAATATCACCATTATCATTCAGTAGGCTCTTTGTAGTGACAGCTGATGGAGATAACCCAATATGATGAATATGACCCTGAAGTAAACTAACCCGAACTCGTGACTTATACTTGCCCATATGTAACAAAGAGCGGTGCCGAGACTTCATCGTCCATTGAATCTCTAAGTACTCTATACTCTTCATCCAACCAACCATCAAGTATAAGACGTACATCACCTCTTGAAAATCCACAATTAAATGTGACACTGAGCACTACAACGTAACTCCTTAAAGTGATAGTTATTTTTGTGGTAAAAAGAGCCCAATTCCCCCAGAAAAGAAAAAGAATAGGCTCTAAAAAATAACTAGATTTCCAAGTCTTCGTTTTTGAAAATAAGCTCGAACAAGGATCATGAAGAATCTTCATCCAACCATCCCCGATACCTTCAGATACTAGGTACACTCGCCCGTGATATTTCACTTCAAACTCAAATAAATAATACTGAATTAACGCCGTTGTCACATCTTCTGAACTGCTCAAATATAGCCTTCTTTGACATATAAATGAACTTTGATAATGGTTTTCATCCCGATCATGGTTAAAAGCACATAACCCCGTAAAACCATGTAATAACCAAACCGCCATGACTAATATCCAAACACACATCCAATTCATGAAGTACACTCTTTTATCCGTTCTTCGAAACAGAAAACGTAGCACCAGCATCAAAAGAGATTTCGAAATACACTCTTCCTTTCTCCAAGATGGTTTCATCATTACAGGATTTTACAACTCTATGGTTTAAACCGAGAAATAGTTTCTTTCGCGGGATTTTACAAAACCAAGAGTAAACCGTAAGAAAGATCCAGAAATGTACTTTACTTTTACCAGGATGTTTCCATTGTCACGGGATTTTACAAGTCTATGATTTAAACCGAGAAATAGTTTCTTTCGTTGGATTTTACAAAATTGTTAGCCTCGCTTTTTCTAAAGATAACGTCACTTACGTGAATTGGACTAGACGCGTAGTATACTTTGCCCTTAGGGACTAGTATCGTGTAAGTGGCAAAGTTAGGGCCTATATATACCCCTCATGACTCTCCATGAGGGGTGAGTTGAATCATTTGGTCATTTGTATTGTTTTGTTCTTATCAATAAACCTTATCTTCTCCTCCCTCTCTCTAGTCTCTCTCTATAAAAAGGATGAAGATCTTCATCTTCTTCCACCAACCTAGACCTCCAAACCACATAAATCTTATATTTTTCGGTCCTGACAAAAATCAAGACAAAACCGTAAACAATGTCAGCTTGAATGTGTTATGACAACTTTGGTTTCGGTGAATATCTATTTTAGGGGAACATGCAGCGGTTCAACAGCGGTTCATTATTCAACATCATCAACATCATCAACCAACCAATCCACACTTTGGAAAACACATCATTCACGCATTCTGTCGGCTATTGCATTAACAACATGGTGAAGTAAGCCCGATATACCAAACTTGATCATGAAGTAAAATTCCCAGATTTGTTAATTAAACTTGTACTCATCCTTGTGAAGAAGAAACGGTGTACCCAATGTACAAAACCTCTTGACATATCCTCAACTGCGTGAGACACCGAAGTGATAGTTATGTTGTGAGATAAGCGAGAAAGAATCACAAACGTAACTAAATAGCCAAGTCTTGATCACACTCTATAAAAGCCCAAACAAGTCATCCTCGCAGAAGGGTAGAAAGAGAGAAGACGAAATAAGTAAACGCGCCCGGAAAGACTCACTACAAATCCAAATTAGAAATACCGAACAAACAACCCCGTAGTCAACATTTTCCAATAAACACTTCAAGCCGTGACATAATATTCTTCGTGAAAATGTGTACACCAAATTATTAGACCTCATAGCACAAATGGTATCACCCATATAACTCATCGATAAATCTCATGTTCAAGTTTCATGATCACAAATCTCATATTTGTCAATTCACATATGTTCAGATTCACGCATTTACGATCCAAAGTTGAGAAGCCCATCAGTCCATCACATTACATCCAAACCATCACATATACAGCCACATCTGGTAAACATTTAATCCCATATTAGATACAAAACCTCACGAAATCCAATACCCGATCCATTTAAATGACAAGTGCCAAAATAAATTCATGATAAATCACTTAAATCCTTAAGCTTGCAATTATCTTCATGTAATAAAATAAATTCCATCAAGAGATGATCATGAATAGGCTGATACAGCGAGTCACGTTAATCCCACACTTAACACCTAGATGTAGACTGATTCAATGATTAAGTCCAATATCAAATATGTGCGGCCCAGTATAAACACATGCGGTCCAGATTAAATATCAAATGTGTCAAGCCCCGTCCACTATATCAATTTCCCTAAATACACGGTATAAAAGACACACTTAAAACTCAAAGCTTAACCCTAATTGATCTCATAACCAGCCACCATCACACACGCATAACATCAAACCCTAAAATTTCTCATTCATCCGCCCCCATCAATTACCATAAACTCAGAAAGTAAAAACCTTAATCCCATATCAAAATCAGTCCGCCTCTTATCCTTCTTGATGTACATGACGACCTTGCCACAGGGATGGCTAGAGGTTTTAGTGGAGGCCACGAGGACAAGCATCACGGTAGGTTTTGATTTGTCCCGTCTTGTTTTAATTAATGTTCATGTGATTTGATATTAGAATAAGATTAAAACCGAACCAGAAAAGGTTTATAACAAAAAACAAATTTGTTATGAGGCTTCCTTAATTTCGAAAAGTGATGAAGATTTATCTTTAAACAAAGAATCAGTGAAGATAATGGTTCACCTAAACAATCTTAAAAGATATGAAAGAGTTGACACCAGATCTGAGGTTCGAAAATCATTATGAATTCTTTGTTTTTCTTTGTTAGGATTAAACGGACGATTGACACATGAATTAACATTACTTGTTAAATTCATTTCAAGGTTCGAATATAAAGCCTTTAAGTAAACACAAGATCAGTGATGGAAGAGTTTTGAGGGTATGACACAATGAATATCTTCAAGACAAATATGAGATCTTTTACTCTTTATGTTTTTATTTTCATTTGTATCGATGATGTGATAGTTCTTTCGTGTGAATGACCTCCAATGGTTTGTTGTTCCAATGATTAACACGAGAAACTAGACTGAGATTATCATGAGACATGGTAGATGTATAGAAGGTTGTTATGGGCTGTTGATATTTGAACGAGATTAGTCTTACAGTATCTTTTTCATACGAATCTTTTATCTCCATTGACTAATGATGGTAGGTCACGAGTAGTTGGTATATGGTATATTGTTTTGAGTCAAGGTCTGAGTCAAATTCTTCTTCTTCTTCCTTTCTGTTCAAGTCACTAAGCCAAGATAAGTCACAACAGTATATTGGTGTCAAGTCGCTAGCATGGAGTCAAGTCGCTACTTGTTCTTTGTGTTACAAGTCGCTAAGACTTTTATTTGACTCAATAGTCAAATAACCCAACTCGCTATTACCTTTAAAAACCAAGTCGCTAACCATATGTCAAGTCGCTAGCATAACCTTTTCAGTCACAAGTCACCAAGTCGCTACGACTTGTAAATACAAGTCGCTAGGCATTTTTGATACTCAACTAGCTACACATTTGTTTTGACAAGTTGCTACATATATTCCCTAACTCGCTAAAACCAGATACAAAGAATCTGGACGACTTGTTAAGACAAGTCGCTATGAAGAAACGACCAACTCGCTACGACGAATCACCTAAAAAAAAACTCATAAACTGCTTCTGTAATGACCCATTTTAATCATAAAACAGCATACCACACGAGATGTGACCAGAAAGAAAAAAAAACAGCACAAAAATGCTATCTTCTTGACCCGTTTTGACCATGTTTTACCATAAGAAACAAACCAAAATACCACATAACCATTCATGAAATGGTACAAAAAGTCTCAAAGAAATGTTATGGACATATAAATGACACCAAAACAGATGTATGACAATGAATAAGCAAAAACCATTTTGACCATAAACTGTTAATACAATGAATAAGAAAAGTATATCAGATTCGAAAAATATGTAAAAGGCAGCTTCAAAACATGGTACGAAAAACCACACAAAATCAATCAACACACAATAAACCTTGGCTCTGGTACCAATTGTAGGATCGAATATTATTGTGTTTGATGATTCGGGTGGTCTTGGATGATCAAAATACATGTTAAACATTTTAGAGAGAGAAAGTAGAGAGAGAGAGAGGGTGTTCTTGCTAGAGGTTTACACAAAGGGAATATTAGGGTGTTCTACTAGCCCGACATCTACCACTAATGATTTTATTGACTCTGCTTTTGATGTGGTTGTTCCAATCTCTTTGTCTAACCAAGTGGAACCCATTATTTCATGGGGTTCCTAATTATCCAGTTATCCATTCTTGTCTGTGTTCAACTTCAGATCATTCAAATCGTTCTGTGGTACCTGGACTCAGGCTGTTCCAAGCATATGACTGGAGATCGCTCGCGGCTCATGAACTTCGTGAGTAAATTCATCAGGACTGTTAGATTCAGGAACGACCATTTTGGTGCAATTATGGGTTATGGAGACTAAGTTGTTGGTAATAGTGTAATCTCCAGGGTATATTATGTAGAAGGTCTTGGTCATAACCTGTTTTCTGTTGGTCAGTTCTGTGATTCCGATCTAGAGGTGGCTTTTAGAAAACGTACTTGTTTCGTTAGAGAACTTGATGGTGTGGAACTTTTAAGAGGAACACGAGGTTCAAATCTATACACCATCTCTATCGAAGACATGATGAAGTCTTCTCTAATCTGCTTGGTGTAAAAGGCTTCGAAAACAAAGTCATGGTTATGGCATCGTCGTCTCAATCACTTGAACTTCGGCACCATTAATGATCTTCCCAGAAAGGACCTTGTAAGAGGGTTACCCAGATTAAAGTATGAAAAAGATCATCTTTGTTTAGCATGCCAATTGGGAAAAAGAAGGAAATATGCCCACAAACCCAAACCTGCAAACTTAGTTATGGAAGTTCTTCATACCCTTCATATGGATTTGTGCGGACCAATGAGAGTGCAAACGATTAATGGGAAGAAATATATTTTAGTCGTTGTTGATGACTACTCTCGATTTACTTGGGTAAAGTTTTTGAGGATAAAGGATGAAACTCCAGATGTCATCATCAAACTTATCAAGCAGCTTCAGGTTCGACTTAACAAGACTGTTAGAATTATTCGAACAGACAATGGCACTGAGTTTGTTAACAAAGACCTAAGTCAATTTTATGAAAGCATTGGAATCAGTCATCAAAGAAGTGTTCCACGCACACCTCAACAGAATGGTGTAGTTGAAAGACGAAATTGGACCCTTGTTGAAGCTGCAAGAACTATGCTAATTTATTTAAAGGTTCCAGTTTTTCTTTGGGCTGAAGCCATCGCCACTGCTTGCTAAACCCAAAATCGTTCCCTCATACACACCACTCATGCAAAAACTCCATACAAACTTGTTCATAAACGAAAACCTGATCTCTCCTACCTTCGTGTATTTGGTGCTTTGTGCTATCCAACGAATGACGGTCAAGATTTAGGAAAATTAAGAGCTAAGGCGGACAATGGAGTTTTTGTGGGTTATGCATCAAACAAGAAGGGTTATCGAATCTACAACAAAAGAACCCGAGATATCATGGAAACCATTCACGTCACGTTCGATGAGCTGTCTGGGCAAATGGCTCCAGGACAATCAAGTTCTGGACCCGCATCACAACCTTCATCAAGTAGTCCCATTAGTTCTTCTCTTGTACAAAATCTCTCACCAGCAACTCCTTATGTACCTCCTTTAGAAGATGATTTGAAGAAATTGTTTGATCCAATGTTTGATGAACACTATGAGCCAAATTGCCAATGATCTATCGAATCCATCAACAGAGGCTGCTCCTATCCCTGTCAACGTAGATAACCCTTCAGTGTCTATGTCATTGAGTCAAGAAGCACCTGCTGCTGATCACTTTGTCTCATCATCAAATCCTCAATCATCAAGTGTACATCATGGAATTGTTTCTGGTACCTATGATGGAGATAATCCCTTTGCTACTCCTGAAGATGCTCCCTTTGAGAACATATTTGCTCCTGAACCATTATCAGAACTATCTTCATCAGGAGAAAATGACTCTCCTACTTCAGTTCCTCAACAACAACCACATGAACACCTTAGAAAATGGACACATGACCATATATTGGACAACATCATTGGAAACCCCTCTCGTCCAGTATCCACTCGTAAACAACTTGCAACTGATGCCTTATGGTGCTTCTTCAACTTCGTATTCTCTAAGATCGAACCAAAAGACGTTAAAACTGCCATGAATGAAGACAACTAGTTTAATGCCATGCAAGAAGAAATTCATGAGTTTGATCGACTAGATGTATGGGAATTAGTACCTGCTCCTGACTGTGCTATGATCATTGCTCTAAAGTGGATCTTCAAAGTAAAACTTGATGAGCATGGTGATGTATTAAAGAACAAGGCTCGATTGGTTGCAAAAGGATACCGTCAAGCGGAGGGTATTGACTTTGAAGAATCATTTGCTCCAGTTGCACGTAGCGAGGCAATCAGAATCTTCCTGGCTAATGCTGCAAGTAAGAATATGGTAGTCTATCAGATGGATGTAAAGACGAATTTTCTTAACAGAGATCTTAAAGAAGTCGTATATGTCAGCCAACCTGAAGGTTTTGTGAATCCAGAGCATCCTACTCATGTATATCGCTTGAAGAAGGCTCTTTACGGTTTAAAGCAAGCTCCAAGGGCATGGTATGATACACTATCAAAATTTCTTCTATCTACTGGATTCAACAAAGGAGCAGTTGATCCGACATTGTTCACTAGAAAGTCAGGAAAACATTTAATTCACGTGCAAATCTATGTTGATGATATTATTTTTGCCTCGACTGACCTCAATGAATGTGACTGTTTTTCTAAGGAGATGGGCTCCAAATTTCAAATGTCAATGATGGGACAAATGTCATTTTTCTTGGGATTACAAATTTCACAAAGTCCCGGAGGCATTTTTATCAATCAATCTAAATATGCAAATGAGATTTTAAAGAAATTTGGATTTGATTCTTGTGACCCTGTTGACACTCCCATGATAGAGCGTACTAAACTGGATGAGGACCACTCAGGGATCATGGTAGATCAAACGAAATATCGTAATATGATTGGATCCCTAATGTACCTCACAGCCAGTAGAACTGATATTCTGTTCGCTGTATGCATGTGTGCTAGATACCAGGCTAAGCCTACCAAAAAGCACCTTGAAGCGGTTAAACGGGTCTTTCGGTATCTCCAAGGAACCATCAATATGGGACTTTGGTACCCGAAGGACACCGGTATGTCACTAACAACCTATGCAGATGCTGACCATGCAGGATGTCAAGATACACGTCGAAGCACGTCAGGAGGTGCTCAGTTTTTGGGGGATAAGCTCGTGAGCTGGTCTTCAAAGAAACAAATGAGTACTTCTATATCCTCTAACAGAGGCTGAATACATAGCCATGTCATCTTGTTGTGCTCAAATCCTATGGATGAGATCCTAATTATCTGACTATGGCTTTGAATTCAACAAAATCCCTTTGTATTGTGATAACAAAAGTGCCATTGCTCTCTCATGCAACAACATTCAACATTCAAGAGCGAAGCATATCGACAGTCGACATCATTTCATCAGGGAGAAAGTGGAGAACGGTGTGGTGGAACTTTATTTTGTGAGGACTGAATACCAGTTAGCAGACATCTTCACCAAAGCTCTTCCTAGAGAACGTTTTGAGTTTATCCTCCCACGACTTGGTCTAAAGCGTCTACAACCAGAAACACTCAAACGTCTTCAAGAGGAAGACGAGGAGTAATAGTTTTTTTTTTCTTCATCTATATCTTTGTAAATACTTATCAAAAAAGCAAATAGAAAAATATAAAACTTGAAAAAATCCATAAAACTTGAAAAAAAACTCGAAAAATTTCTAAAATATTGTCGTTTGTGTCATGTTTTTCTTGATTTGATAACATCTACGGTCTTTGTGTTGTCATTCAAAGAGTGACACAGGTCTTTAGATGTTGTTCGAATGTAAATAAATCGTTAAAAAAAATGAGAGAAAGTAAAACTAAGGCTTATAGTCATTTCAGTCTATAACCCGTTTTATATGAAAGAACAGAGCCATGCTTTATCTAATTTTTCAATCTCATGCCCTGATTCTAAAAACAATTGTTTGTCACCAAAAAGACAAATGTTTCTTTCACAAGTATTTTTTCCTTCTATAAATTCTTCTGAAAAATATTTGTTATCTAATGAAAACTAATAAAAAATAACTTGGACTCAATTTTTGAAAATCATCTGGACTTGACATGTGTCAAAATCTCTATTTCTCAATCAACAACATTTGGTCATTGATTGAGGGGGAGAATGATTTCAATTAAATCAAAAGGTTATTTGTCATCTTTTCATTGGATATTCAAGCATGTTTAATCTTTGGAGTTTAAAGTTTCAAGATTTGATCCTTATCGGTTAAATATTTTCATAAGCAACTCACAATTCTCCTCAAAAGCTTTCAAAATCAATTTAAATCTACAGAGATCACAAATCTCAAATGACTTGAAAATTGTGATCGGGGGAGAATTTGTGATTTAAATTGGATTTAAACTGATAATTTGATAAATGGTTTTATAGTGATTTACAAGCTCTCCTCCCTACATGTGCCAAACGATTTCAAATTTTCCATGCACATGTTAAGGGGGAGCATCTATATCAAACCAAAAAGGATTAAAACGTGATTGATTTGTTTCAATGTGCAGGTTTTCCCTTATATGTGCAAAACACTTTCGAATCTCGATGCACATATTGAGGGGGAGCAACTTTTTGAAAACCACATTCCTTCCCAAAAATACCTTTAACTAAGTGTGAAAAATACGAATCTTGATTGGGAAGGTGATGTAGATATTTTTGAAAATGATAGTCAATGAATTAAATTTTCCTCTTGCCTTCATGTGCCCAAATGATTTCAAATATACAATGCACATGTTGAGGGGGAGCTGTTTCTAAAATATCAAAAACAATTCAGGTACAAAATACTTTGATAATATATCGCAAGTATCTAGATTGATTTTCAAATGGTTTTCAATTGGTTCCAATGGCAGATGAACAATACCAAAAAGACCGACCAAATTTACTTTATGTATGGTGATATAAGGATGGTTAGGTTAGGTATTCGTTCCCACGATCCCGCCAGAGCCGGAGGGATCTACCCAGGGACAATCCACTAGATAGTGTAGAGTCCTTAGGTATGATGAAAAAAAAAGAAGGGAGAAAAATGAGAAATGGGAAGAGTGCCGACTGAGACAGAGCTATTACTGGAACAAACCCAACAAGGTTCTAGTAATGAAGTCTCGGTAAGCACTGAAGGGGTTGAAGAATGAAAAAGAATTGAATGTGAAAAGGGTGAAATGAAATAGCCCTCCAATAATTCAACCTTAGGGCAGAAACCGGGTTCAATACATATGCTACTGGTTGTTACTAAGGTAACACTGGTATTGAAGACAAGACGTCATGGACCAAGTGATGCACTGCACTAAACTTCCCAAGCTACTCAAGCTCCTCTTAAAAGGACTTGTTTCATTCTCATGGGGAACCTACATAATCTATCGACTTTCTCTTAAAGATTGTTGATATTGAAGAAGGAGACCCTCTCCCTAGTCTCCGGCATAGGAACCAAATGTGCACAATTGATTCTAGAGCCACGAGATCATCTATTAAATCTCATTAGGACACTGTCAATGAAGACTTTCTGTTTCACACAGTGTGGAAAGAGAGATTATATCTTAAGAGTCCTACGCATTATCCTTGTGGTATTGCCAGAACATCTGAGTGATATGCAAATATATTCACTATGAAGATGGAAAGCCTTCTAGAGCCAACATCAAACAAGCTCTTGGTAGGTGGCATGTGAGATCTATCCAATAGATCAACCATGTGACAACTGAACAGAAACAATGGGGCGATTCAATTTCATGAATCAATCCTGGTTCAGGTTATGGATTGACGGATACCTTTGAAAAACCGGTCGTTGTACTTAAAAATTCTTTTCTCTAGCACATCGACTGTGTATTAATATTTCAAAATTAAAAGGTGTTTATGATTGATAACTGATTTTCCTTAAAACCTTCGTTGTATTGCAAAAATATTTTATTGAGCAGTACACGATTGATTTTCAAATCATTTTTCATCAATCAGTGAATCTCAAATTCGCTGGTTCACTCACTCCGTGTTGTCTTCTTTGAGACGTTCCGGTTTGAGAACAGCTAGAGCAGCTGCGAAACCCTTTCAAGGAGATTCTTCAGAATTATACCTGATCACAGGCAGTACTTGTACGGATCAACGGGGAACCGTGGGCCGTGTATCTCAATTCAACAAAAGTGATCAAAGACACTTTCGTGCGCTTTATTGCTAACTGTTGTATGCAGGTACGCCCGACGTTTGCAACTGATCAGAATGGAGAGGTCAATCCATAGCCGCATGCTCACACAACACATTCACTTCTAAAGAAATCATGATAAATGCATCAACGACTCTGATATTATCACTCCATTCTTCTGCTACACTGCTGCAAATATCATGAATCAACTAAAGCTTCCGCTACTATGATGAGAAGAAATCATGATCCATAATGTGAGCATGTTGGTCCAAATGTCACAACATCACATAATGTCAACACTACAAAGGAAGAGTCAGAGATTTATGGTAGCTGATGATCTCAAAGCTGGCTCAAAACTCATTATCACGTGGATCAGTTAAAGACCTCCACTTGAATTAACCAAACATGCAAAACATGAAGAATCAAAGACTACGGGCTACTGAGCAAAGAACTTTAACAAGAATCCAAGAACAATCTTAATATGATATCTGTTTGTATTCAATGTAATTTGAGGTGACCTCCCTTAAGGTGAGATTGTTAGGATTTAGTAAATCCAGTTATTAAAGTGTCGGTCACCTCAAGTATATGTAATCATTAGAAAGCTCATAGTCGTAGTTATTTAATGTTAGGTTGTATTTAGTTAAGTAACTTCGTGGAGGACGGACGGGTCTTTACCCACTGTATGCCTGATCCACAGCCCGTAGGTGGCGTTTATGTAAGATACTATAAATACCCTCTACCTCCCAAGGTAGAGGGTTGGAGCTTATAATAATACTTTTACTTTCTCTCACTAAGTTTCCAAACCTCTTAACTTTCTCTCTCTAAAATCTATATTGTACGACTCTTGTGAATCATGGTTTAATGTGTTTGTGAAATCCTATATCTATCACTGGGTGACAATAGTGGGTAGCAAATCCTATAGATGTTGGGCGATAATGGTGTAAAATTCCGGATTCCCGCTACTGTTACCATCGTTTCCAATGTCGCGACCACCTCATCTACCTCCACGTTCACTAGTCCTTCCACTCCTCGGGAATGCACCACCTCGATTAGCTCTACGGTCGTCCTTCTTTGGGTCATTATCTATACGACGAAAGAAGTTTGTTGATTACTCGACTAAATCTAAATTGGGTCAACGACGATCCATGCAAGCATGGTCACATAAGTCCATGTGGGTTGTGATGGATTTATAATTATGTTGGCCACAATAATTATAATTACATCCTTTCCCACTTGTACTTATTACCAGGCACGCAAGTCTCACTGATTGACACTCACGTAAGCCTATAGACATCCTTCTACGCGTAAACTAAGTTTATCAATTTGTTCATACCTTAGTGATGTAAATGGAAAGTTGAAATTATGTTTAAAACTTGTCTAGTTTAAACATTGCGTAAACTAAGTTTATAATTGTCACTAACAAAACTTAGAAAGATCGTAAAATATAAATAACGTTTTCATGTGATATTTGTATTAACAAAATTTTAACAAAATCAACCTCAACACCATTTCAATTAAATAAAGTCAAATTCGTTGTCTAACAAACATTTGTACAAAATATTGATCGATATTAATATATAAAAAGTCTTACATTTGTAACATGACACGGCAAGGGCATGTTTGAAATTATGCTGTACCTATGTTGCAGGTCATGTTTTAGTACTTCAGGTTAAGGTTCGCAATCGAGTCAGATCTATTTGAGTTTGCGTGTTTTTGAGTCAACATTAACAAAACCCAAACACGGCTCATTTTTTACTCGTGTCAAAAAAACTCAACGCTAACGCTAACGTGTATAATCTGTGTATGACCCACGTAACTCATTTAACTAAATAGGTCAAAAGGAATGGTAGGTTGATAATTTAGAAGTAACTAGTTTATGTATCAAAATTTTAAAAACTTCATTTAAAATCTCAAAAATTTATTCTAATAATAGAAAATATACATAAGTTTCATAAAAACTTTACTAATATGAAAAGTTATAACACAAATCTAATAACGGGTTGATCTAATCAACACTTACCAAACTCGAACATGACCCGCTTGTTACACGTGTTTGACAGGTAGATTTTTTTTTTTTTTTTTTTTTTTTTTTTTTTTTTTTTTTTTTAAGGTTGTGTTTTATGTTAGTATCAATAATCACCGCCCATACATGTGGTATTACTCTTATCAGGTGAATGATAGTGTAACTTTGAAGGCAGGGACGCAACCATGATCAAATATGACCAGGTGCATTTAAGATGCATTTAAAAAAATTGATATTTTTTCAAAAATTAACAGTACATAAAAAAAACTCATAGGGGTCTTAAGCATCCGCGGCAACCCCCTGATTCTGTCCCTGTTTGAAGGAAACCAACTTTTTAGTGACTTCTATCGACTGTGATGTGGTGAACATGAGGACGTAATCGGTTAAAATTATAACTGGAATGGAGATTGATTTGAACTATGGCCTTCATTTAAGATGCATGTCCATCGATAGTAAGGTGCGTTTCGTTGGAAGAAAACACCCTTGTTTTCCACAAAATGTTTTGTGGAAAACAAGGAAAAAAGAGATCGCGTTCAAATCAACGTTTTCTATCTTTTACAAAACACAAAATCCTTATTTTCTAACTTAACATGGAAAATTACAAAACAAATTTTAGTTGTTTTCCTTTGTAACTCACAACCCTTCCTCACCTTTTCAAAATAGAAAACACAAACATTATCTAAACGCATTTTCTATCTTTTCTAGTGTTTTTTTGAGATAAATTTACCTTCCAAATTTTTACAAAACTAAAAATAGAAAACAAGAAAAAATTTTCTGCAACTAAACGCACCCTAAATGTAACCATTTAACATTGTAATTAAAAAGACATAAAAACTTACATTTTACTTTATGGTGCATCTCTTGTATAATATACTTTGGTGCAGAAAAAAAAAATAAAATAAAAAATAAAATAAAGAATATTAATTAAACACGTGGAATATAATTGAAAGACAACGAAACATGAAAGTGTTGGAAACGTAGGACTTGGACTAAGAAAATCTAACTGTGGGCCCAATTGTACCCCTAACAACCCAATATATCACTTCCCCTTTTGTGTCCCAGTGTTGTGACCGGCTTTCTAAAAGAGACCCTTTTGTCTTTGCCGACTATACTTGATTGAATCTCATGTTAGTTTAATTAGATTCAACGAAAGACACTTTTTTAGTTAAATATAAGCTAATGTTGGATTAATATATTTTCTTGACCCTTTAACCATCTCTATGTAATCTATGAAAAAGATAACTCGCACTCATAAGTCATAACCGACATTGTTGAGGTAAATCACGCGAGCCACACATACGAGACACATGGACGGGACTTAGACCCGGTATCAGCATTATAGATGCATATGTTGGAAAGATAAAGATCAAATAAAAAAGGAAGAGGATCCTCTGAAGTTGAGGATAACTTGATTGATCAAGTTACAATTGTCAATCATTGGATCAAATCCAATGGCTCAAATCATCTCCTATTCTTTTGATTTGAGCCATTGGATTTGATCCAATGGTTGATATTTGTCTAACTTGATCAATCAAGTTATCCTCAACTTGAGAGGATCCTTTCCCAATAAAAAGATAAATATCTGTAAAAAAATAAAAAGGTTTTTTTTTTTCAAAAAAAATTATCAAAAAATTTCACAAGATCGGGTATGGTGATGCATGAAAAAGTTGTGAAAAAATTATTTATGAAAGTGGATATTTTTTTTGAAAAAAATTATGAAAAAATACGTTTGCGGATTAAATCGTTTTTTTGTGCATCAAAATTTGGTTTTTGCATCCAACTTCTTTTGACGTTTTTCAACAAAATAACATTGCGCATCTAACTAAAACAAGTGAAAATTTTGTACATCAAATTTTTTTGGCGCATCAAAATTCGTTTTTTGTGCATTAAAAAAAAGGTATTAAAACTCAAAATTATAAAAAATGTTTTCACAAAAGTTTTACGCACCAACATACCCGATCTTGCTTGTGGATTTTTTTTGGAATTTTCGGAGAATTAAAAAAAAAAAAAAAAAAAAAAAAAAAAACTTATTAATTTTTTTTTACAGATATTTGTCTTTTTATTTTAACTTTACCCTATGTTGGAATATGTCTATATTTACAAAACCATGTATGTCCGGATTCGAATTCGTGACCACGGGATTGCACACATTACGAATGAGAATTAAATGTTAATTAATGTAAAATGATTACAATTATTTATTACACAAAACCGACTAACGATCGTTAAGTATTTAACGAAAAATGACTAACGACCGTTAAATGTGAAAGATAAGGACTAAAATGCAATTGGTTGGAAAACAAGTTAGGGTTACCCTATGGGCTTCTATTATGGCCGGCCAAAGGGGGAGGGGAGGGCTTGACCCAAACCTAAAACCTAACTTGTTCCCTAAGTGTCCTAAACCTATATAAGCAAAGCTTAATTTAGGGTTTTAGGTTAACTTTTGTGCACACATTTAACCTAATTGCTTTCTTCCTTCTCTCTTGGAAATAACGACCAACCCCCTCCTAGGGTGTTTGGTTTTGTATTTCTAAAACAAGGTTTTGTAGATCTAGCACTCTCTTTAATTCGTTTGTTAATTCGTGTGTAAAAGAACGTGGTGTAACGCACTATTGTTACATCGATTGGTTTTAGTTATAAAACGGTAAGATATAACTCGTTAAACCACTTTTTCACTTGTATTGAAGAGATCTAGGCAATTACAAGAGGTATGTTACGCATTTACTTTTCAGTTAATTAATTGCAATTATATGAAGTCTTCCGCTTGGTATACTCTGTGGTGTCTTGTTTATTATTTTGTATGTCAAGTCTAGTAACCTCAACGGTGGCATCAAGAGCCAGATACAATCTGTAATTAATTACTAAAAACACATAAAAAACGAATGCTTGTATTGTGTTATTATTGTATGTGTAGATCTAGGGTTTGCAAAAACCTAAACCCTAACTTTTTTTTTCTTTTTTACATGTTTTGTCATGGATCTAATTATTGTATGTTTTACTTGGCTTAAGTGTGTACATATAATTAATAATTTTGATAGATCTAAAATTGGGGAAAACCTCAATTATTATTAATAATTCAATTACATGCTATGTGGTATTTGTTTAACTTTGACTTACGCAATTGATGAATCGATGCACGTGGCTCACCGTCTTGTAAACGGGTGAGAGTCTTAATTAAACAGATACATTATTCAGATCTAGAGTTGATTGTTAATAGGATTTATCAAAAAGGTTTGCATGTGGCTATTTGATATGCATGATTAATTGTTAAGTTATGTATTCATTGTTTATGTGTTTATTTTTTAAATACTGGCTTGTTTTGTGTGACAAGTTGTAAACAAGGGTATTTTTTATAAGAAAAATAAACTGATCTAAATAATGGTGAAACATGTGTTTTTAAGCATAATATTCATAAACGTTTAATTGATGGATGTTTATGCACAAAATAGTTAGAACGGCGCACCCATTAATGACAAACTATAAGATGGGTATAAGGTTGGTATACATTAAATTGTGACCTTAAAGAAGAGGGTATATAATATGCTTCGCGCTGACCTAATTCTCCACTCGTTTGTGCGTCTTAATGGAGTTACAAAGTATTTCTATATAATGTGCATAAAATCTTAAAGGTGAATTGACCTTAAATTCTACGCGCCACTTTTGTGGTAATTATTCTAATAACTTGGGTCTTATGACTCATGCAGCAGTAGTATATAGTGGTAATTAAAGGTAATTCTGTAATTGGTGTAACCAATACCTCGATTAAAGTTTGATGATGAAAAGCTTAAACATTAAAACAAATATATAACTATTTTAATAAAACCTTATGCTACAAAGATGAATGCATGACATCTTTGTACATATTTGATTTGGCACCAAAATCAAACTTATTACCCTTAATTTAAGTTATATGGCATCCAATGAAATGGAAACACTGAGATTACCTTTTATTTTCTTGAGAACATGATTTAGATCGTAATCAAATGTTGGGATATATAAAGTCAAAGTGTTGAAGAGTCAAAGTACTGAAGTCAAAGTACTGCTAAAGAAGAATGTCAAAGTACTGCTCTTTCATCAAAGTACTGCAAGGATAAAGGACTGTTATGCAAAATCGTTAAGGATTATGTTGTAATTATAGAATGTTCTAAGTTTAGTTTAGTATTACTTGACGTACAAGGTTTGTAATTGTAAAACGACTAGGGTTATCCTTAAGCCTATAAAAGGACCCCTAGATTGGCATTAAACGTACGTGCATTATTAGAGAGTTTTAGAGTTTATCAAGTTCGATATTAGAGCTGCTAGGGATTGTTAGTGAATCTGTGTATCAAGCAGATTCAGAGTTTTAATATAATCGTTAAAGTTAAAGTTAATTCTTC
Organism: Chrysanthemum seticuspe; assembly: GCA_019973895.1. NCBI lineage: Eukaryota > Viridiplantae > Streptophyta > Magnoliopsida > Asterales > Asteraceae > Chrysanthemum > Chrysanthemum seticuspe. Next base: position 184,395,045 of record BPTQ01000007.1, on the reverse strand, counting down.
GTAGCTTTGTTAAGTAAATTCCGCATACTTAATAGAGTTAGTTCAGTGTTTCTTTGTTAGCAACTTAGGATTTATCTGAGGTTACTAAGTCCTTACAAGCTACATAAATTAGTTTGGTTAGAATACATCGATCCAACAAGTGGTATCAGAGCTTGTGTGGAAACTCTGATTAAGAAGAAACCCTTAAAACCTAGTTAATAACAAACCCTAAAGATGTCGACTGAAGCTGCAGCACCCCCATCCATCACCTCACTCATAATACCTATTATCAAGAATGGAGAGTACGATCTATGGAGCATGAAGATGAGGCAGTACATTGCCATTACAGACCATGCACTATGGAATGTAATTGTCAATGGTAATGAAGTTTTTGCAGAACCTGTAGAGATTCCTGGACAACCTAAACCACCCAAGGCTGTCTTACCAGCAACAACAGTAAGAAATTAAGAAAAAGCTCTCAACATCCTATTGTCTGCTATCCCTGATGGTCACCTACTCAAATTCCATGATGCTAAGGATGCAAAACAACTATGGGCTGCTCTCAAGACTAGATTTGGAGGGAATGATGCTTCCAAAAAGATGCACAGAAATCTGTTGAAACAACAGTTTGAAACTTTCACTGTTGGTGAAAGAGAAGGTCTTGATGCTGCCTATGATAGATTCCAAAATCTCCTTAGCATGCTAGAGTTATACAAGGCAGAAGTATCTGTTGAAGATGCAAATCTGAAGTTCTTAAGGAGTTTGCCATCGACATGGCATGTAATTGCTACTATGATCAGAGGACAACCTGGGTTGGACACTATGGACTTTGATGATCTCTACAACCATTTGAAGGTGTATGAGCATGAGATGAATGGCCAAACAAGTTCAAAGTCTCACAGTATAGCTTTTGTGTCTTCTGAAAAGAGAGGCAGTACTTCCACTAAAAGTACTGCTTGCCCTACTCAAAGTACTGTTTCCCAAAGTACTGCATATCCTGCTCATTCTATCACAACCATGACCAACCCCACATCATCACCAACAAACACCATCCATTCTGATGAAGTCGTATGCTCATTCTTTTCTCACCAAGCCACTTTACCTGTTACTTATGAAGAGGATTTGTCAAAAATTGAAGAGGATGCTCTTGAAGAAATTGATATCAGGTGGCAAGTTGCTATGATCACTGCTAGGATCAAGAAGTTCATGAAGAAAACAGGAAGAGGCATTGACTTCAAAACCAAACAGCGTATCACCTTTGACAAGTCAAATATTGAATGCTTTAACTGTCAAAAGACTGGACACTTTGCAAGGGAATGCAAGTTTGCTAAATATCAGGCAAACAGGATGACTGAAAAACCTAAGCTTGAACTAAAGGAAATCCCTATAACTGAAACAAAAGCTTTCGTTGCTCAAGAGAATCTGTCAGAGGTTGACTGTAGTGCTGAGTTTGATGATGAACCAGTAACCTATTGTATGGTAGCTGTGGAAGAATCAGTGGAAGAGTTTGATTGGAGCACAACTTTTGATGAGGAACCTGGACATGCTGCTTTGGAATCCAAAGATGGTCTAGGAAGTTTTGATTGGAGCATGGAGAATGAAGATGAACATGTTCTGATTGCTATGGTAGCTACTTCACCAAGTTTACCCCTATCTCTGAGGTATGCTCTAACTGTCATAATTTTTATTAGAAAGTGCTTAATGATTATGTAACTGAAAGAGATAACTATAGTAGGGCTAGGTCAGAGGTAGCTGGTTATCAAATCACTTTAGAGTCTATGGAAGCCAAAATTATAACACATGAAAATAATGAAATGGCTTGGGCAGAAAAGTATGAACAACATGATTATCAGTTAAAATTAAGTGAATGAAAGTTAGGATGTAAGATTTCTGAGATTGAAAAGTTGACTAAGGAAAGGGATGAATTGCTAGAAAAGTTTGCTGCTTGGGGACAATCTGGTCTTTCTCAGGTTAGTTATGTTGAAAAACAGATAAGAGCTTACATTAGAACTGGACTAGGATTTGGTATGGACTTTAGTAGCATAGAAGAGAATCCATCTAGTGATCAGGAACAACTTGATTCTGAGGATATAACAACTAGTGATGATGAACTCATCAATTATGTAGATAACACATCTAGTGATGAGGAATCAATCAGTCAAACACCTCCAGAGTTTAAGAAAGACAATGGTTATCATGCAGTCCCTCATCCCACTGGTAGTTTTCAACCACTTAGGGCAGATGTTTCTCGTTTTGGAGTAGACAACTTAGAGTTTAGGAAGAAGCTTACAGGTAAATCTAGTTCTGAAACCCCAAAAGAAATAGTTGAAAAACCTAAGGTTGATGATGTTAAGAGTCAAGCAGTACCTTCAACTCAAAGTACTGCTGCACGATCAATATTACCTTTAAGAAAACCTTTTCAAAATACTGCTAAACCTTTTTGGGATAATTTTGGTCAAAACAGTTTTCACCATTCACCAAAAAGACAGGATACTTTTAATCATAGACCTAAAGGAAGAAATTTTGGGAGTATGGGTCAAAAATTGTGTTTTTTTTGTTATAGTTTTGATCATCTGATCAAGGACTGTGACTTTCACTCAGATTACTTAAGCAAATTCCCAAAGACCAGATCTGCCAACCAAAAACCAAGGAAGAATAAACCAGTCTGAAATCATTCACATAGGGTTAACCATAACAATTTCTCACACGACCATAGGTACCCTCACCAGAGAAGATCGTTTTCAAAATCACCAGTACCTTCTCAAAGTACTGCTAGATTTTCAAACAATCAAGGTATTGCTCACACTTTTTGGAATAAAAACCCTAGGAGATCTAATTACTATCAATCTAGAAGACGTTTCAACTCAAAGAAAGTAGCTAGATCAAGAGACTCTACACCAGAAGTTAAAACCAAATGGGTTAAGAAGGAAAGTACTGATGGGGAACAAACAGTACTTTCAGCAAGTGTGGGTGAAACAAAGATTTTTGTTGAAAATAATAAACAGAACTTGGATGAAAAAGAGATTTTTATTGAAAAACCAAACCAAAGATAATTGATCATGTGCTTAAAGATAGTGGGAATTACATACTTAAAGAATTTAAGTATGTAACTCCACAAGGGGAACACAAGTCAGTAATGGCTTGGGTTCCTAAAATTAACTAACTCTTTTATCTTTGTACATGGCAACCTAGAAGAGGAGCTTAAAGAACATCTAATTGTGGATAGTGGTTGCTCTGGAAGCATGACAGGAGACAAAGAGATTCTTTCAGATTTTAGATCCTATTGTGGAGGAAGAGTTGCATTTGGGAATGATGCTAGTGGAGGAAGAATAACTGGCAAAGGAACTATCAAGGCAGGAAGAATAGATTTTGAGAATGTTCGTTATGTGAAGGAGCTCAAATTCATTCTTTTGTCAGTTTCTCAGATCTGTGACAAGAAGCACCCTGTGTTATTTACTGACACAGAATGTCTCATTCTTTCCCCTGAATTCAAGCTTGTTGATGATAACTTGGTAGTACTAAAAGTACCAAGAACTAATGATGTGTACAGCCTGGATATGAAGAGTCTTCACTCTTCTGGAAGAGCAACTTGTTTAGTAGCAAAGGCAACAATTGAAGAAGCACATCAATGGCACAGAAGATTAGGCCATGTAAATTTCAAGAATATCAACAAGTTGGTCAAAGGAAATTTAGTTAGAGGTTTACCTTCCAAAACATACAGGAATGATCACTCATGTTTGGCGTGCAAGAAAGGTAAATAACATAGAGCTTCATGCAAGAAGATTGAGGAAAGAACCATTAGAGAACCTTTGGAGCTGCTGCACATGGATTTGTTTGGACTTGTTTCTGTTGCTAGTCTAAACAAGAAGAAGTATTGTCTGGTTGTGACAGATGATTGCAGTAGATTTAGTTGGGTATTTTTCTTGGGTTTTAAAGATGAAACATTTAATGCTATTCATGATCTTATAATAGCCCTTGAAAATCAATTGAGACTCAAAGTAAGTGGTATTAGATGTGACAATGGGACTGAATTCAAGAACAAGCTTATGGATGAATTTTGTGCCAAGAAAGGGATCAAGAGGGAGTTTAGTATTGCTAGAACTCCACAGCAGAATGGTGTTGCAGAGAGAAAGAACAGAACTTTGATCGAAGCAGCCAGAACAATGCTTGCAGATTCTTTATTACCTATTCAATTTTGGGCTGAAGCTGTAAGTGCTGCTTGCTATGTGTTGAATAGAGTATCAGTCACTAAAACTCAGATGAAGAAACCTTATGAGTTGCTGATGGGAAACAAACCCAATATTCGATTTATGAAACCTTTTGGATGCCCTCTAACTATTCTCAGTACAATTGATAATCTGGGAAAATTTGATGGCAAGTCAGAAGAAGGATATTTATTGGGGTACTGCACCAACAGCAAAGGATTTAGAGTGTACAACAGAGTCACCAAGAAGGTTCAAGATTGTCTTCATGTTGAATTTTTAGAAGATCAAGAAAATTAGAAGGGTAAAGGTCCTGAATTATGTACCTGTTAGAGAAGAAAATCAAGTAGATCACAAGGAAGATGATTTACAGTACATTGTTCATGGAGTCAACATTAGACCTAATGCTGTTCCTGATGAAGAACCTATAACTGTCGAGAAGGAGAAAAGTACTAATGAACCAAAGTCTTCATTATCTGCTGAAGATCAAGCTATACAAGATGAACTTAATAACATGATTTTTCAAGATGTAGTAGCACAATCTTATGATGATGCTCAAAGAAGAGCTTTTGAAGAAGCAAAGAAAAAGGGTAAGTCTACAGAACACCCTCACAGTACTTTTGATCACAATACTTTGGATCAAAGTACTGCTGCACCTGTTGACAGCACTTTGGATGATTTGGATGATCCTACCATGCCTGGCCTAGAAGATACTGATGATGAGTTTGAAGATGAAGGTATTTTCTAAGATTCCAATGAAGATGCTGATTTCACAAATTTAGGTGATAATCTTGAAGTTCCACAAACTCCTATCTTAAGAGTACATAAGAATCATCCTACTGATCAAATTACCGGACCTTATACTTCTGGAGTGCTTACAAGGACCAAAACTAAAGGTTTCTCTAAACCACATAATGCTTTACTTAGCTTTGTCTATAAACAGAACATGATGAATCATAAGGATCACCAAACATGCTTATTCACTTGCTTTATCTCTCAAGAAGAACCCAAGAATATAGCTCAAGCATTAACTAAAGAGAGTTGGGTTGAAGCCATGCAAGAATAACTTCTTCAATTCAAACTTCAAGAAGTCTGGGTATTATGTGATCTACCAGATGGCAAGAAAGTTATTGGTACAAGATGGGTTTTCAGAGTCAAGAGAGATGAAAGAGGGAATGTCATCAAAAACAAGGCAAGGTTAGTTGCACAAGGATACAGACAAGAAGAAGGAGTAGATTATGATGAATTGTTTGCTCCTGTAGCAAGGATTGAAGCTATCCGAATACTCCTTGCTTTTTCATCATATATGGGCTTTCAGGTTTATCAAATGGATGTCAAGAGTGCCTTTCTCTATGGCACGATTACAGAGGAGGTCTATGTCAAACAACCTCCTGGTTTTGAAGATCCTGCACATCCAAACAAAGTCTACAAAGTTGTTAAGGCTCTTTATGGTCTTCATCAAGCACCTAGAGCTTGGTATGAAAGGCTCTATACTTTCTTATTACAACATGGTTACAGAAGGGGGCTATTGATAAGACTTTGTTTATCAAGAGAGACAAGAAGGATATCATGCTAGTTCAAGTTTATGTAGATGATATCATCTTTGGAGCTACAAAACAGTCCATGGTGAAGGAGTTTGAGCAGCTGATGCAGCATGAATTTCAAATGAGTTCAATGGGTGAATTGACTTTCTTTTTGGGGCTACAAGTTAAATAGTCAAAGGAGGGAATTTTCATAAGTCAAGATAAGTATGTCTTTGACATTCTTAAGAAGTTCAATTTTGATGCTATGAAGCCAGTCACTACACCTATAAAGTCTATCAACTCATTGGGCAAGGATGAAGATGGTCAACCTGTTGAAGTCAAGTTGTACAGATCTATGATTGGCTGTCTTATGTACTTAACTGCATCTAGGTCTGATATCATGTTTGCTGTCTGTTTATGTGCACGATATCAAGTCTCACCTAAGGTTTCTCATATGAATGCAGTGAAGAGAATTTTTAGTTATTTGAAACAACAACTTAAGTTGGGGTTGTGGTATCCAAAGGATTCACCTTTTCCCTTGGAAGCTTTTTCAGATAGTGATTATGCAGGTGATAACTATGATAGAAGATCAACCACTGGAGGATGCCAGTATCTTGGAAGAAGATTAGTCTCATGGCAATGTAAGAAGCAAACTATTGTAGCAACATCATCTACTGAAGCAGAATATGTGGCTGCTGCAAGCTGTTGTGGCCAAGTGTTATGGATGCAGAATCAACTTTTGGATTATGGGTTCAACTTCAAGAATACTCCTATCAACATTGATAATGAGAGTACCATTTGCATTGTGAAGAATCCAGTTTATCACTCCAAGACCAAGCACATTCAGATTAGGCATCACTTTATTAGAGATTGTTATGAGCATAGGCTCATTAATGTTGTTAAGGTTCACACAGATGATAATGTAGCTGATCTACTCACCAAAGGATTTCATGTTTCAAGATTCAATCACTTGGTGGTGAGTATTGGTATGATTAATTACTAAGCTATCTTTAAGGGGAGGACTGATTCGTTTGTTAGACAGTCCTATGCATTGTTTGAGGGGAGGCAATCCAATGCCTATTTGGTGTTTTTGCAATTATAAAGAGGAAAATGGAAAAGTACTGCTTTCTGGTTATATGAAAGTACTGCACTGAAAGTACTGCTTTGGAACGTACTGCACTGAAAGTACTGCTTTGGAACGTACTGCACCCGTGGAAAGCACTGCTTGTCTTATTAACGTACTGTTCCAACGGTCAAATAGAGGGGTAAAATTCAAATAACGGTAACTTTGTTATTATGGGCTGTGATTTTTTAAATCTCACCTATAAATAACTACTCTCCGAATTTCCCTCTCATATTTATACTTAACAATCTTTTCCATATTTCTCTCTCTTTCACAATCACTATTCATCAAACCACTTTCTTTGTAAATAAACAATCAATGGCGAATCGAAATACAGTTTCTAAACACAACATGGTGGCTAATTTGGATAAAACTGAAGCTAATGTCGCGTTTCATGACATCAATGATTTTCTCACTGGATCTCCAATTAGTTATGCTCTTTTGGTGGAACCAGACATTATTGAGCCATGGATTCAACAATTTTGGGCGACTGCTAGATCTAACGTGGAGAATGATGAGTCCTATATACAGGCTAAAGTTGCTGGAAGGATTGTGAGAGTTACTGAAGCCTCAATACGAGAAGATCTCTTATTTGATGATGCAAAAGGGGCTATACATTTTGATAAACAGCTTCTTTGGGATACTTTAAGTGACATTGGGTATGAAGGGTCTTTGACAGAAACAACATTCAAGAAACCCTTATTTAGTCCACATTGGAAGTACTTGGTTCATGTCCTACTTCATTGTATCAGTTCTAAAAGTACTTCATGGGAGCAATTTGGCTCTAATATAGCATCTGCTTTAGTGGGATTGGCTACAAATCGTATTTTCAATTTTTCAAGGCTAATTTTAGATGGTATGCTATCACACATTTCTCATGGATCACGTTGGTTGATGTATCCAAGATTTATTCAAGTCTTCTTGAATAAACAACTTCATGATGTACCAAAGCCTTCGAGTTTATTACCTGTTGTGGTACAACCTGCAAAGATTTTCACTTTCATGGCCAGGAAGAGTGATTTGTTTACTGGAAGGACCACTCCCTTGACTACTTCAATGATGGAGATTGTGCAAGCAATTAGAGATGAAGCTGCTACAAGTGAAGAACGAGAAGGTACTACATCAACTCAAGGTACTGCTTCTCAACATACTGCTTCTTCACAAGGTACTGCTGCACAAGAAGATACTGCAGTTTGACCTACACCATCTCCACAACATACTGAACACGCTGACTCAGAACCAGAAATCAATCCACCATCATCTGGAGGAGATGAGTATGCTATACCTCCTGAGGGATTGGTTTTGGACAATTATGTTTTAACAAGGGAGTTAGTGAGATTGAAGAAAGTTTCTGAAGCTCAAGATGCACAACTATCAAAATTGCAGGCCAAGTTTAGACGATTAAAGTCTTTTGTATAGCCTCTGGTTCAACATCATCGATTATGGGTCAAGTCACATAAGAGACAAGGGAAGAAGTTTAAGAAGATTTCCAAAGGCAAAAAGGTTCAACAGCAATCTTCTATCCAATTGGGGAGGAATTTGGAGCCTGCAAGAACTGGAATTCAAAGTACTGGTGTACAAAGTACTGATGATCAAGGTGCTGCTGATCAAGGTACTGCTCCTCAAGGACATAGACAAGAGCTGATTACACCAAGGACACTTAATTTTGAAGAAGAAGCTGGTCCTTCAACTATTCCACAAGAAGAAGAAGTTGATACACCCAAAGTAGTTCATACTGCAAGTGAAGATGAGACAATTGCTGAGATATTACAGAGTATGACAAGACCAAGAGGTATTACTATTCCAGGGGTTGCTGAAGAACAACCACAAGCTTCTCAACCAGTGATAGATCCTAAAGACAAAGGTAAAGGTAAATTGGTTTAAATAAAGAAGAAGAAGCTCACTTTAGCTAAAATCAGAGCTATTGAAGTGGCTAAGAATGAAGCAGCTGCTAGGAAGTTACAAGCTGAGTTGAATGCTGAAGTTTCTCAACCAGTGAAGGAATCTGAAGTTGTTATATCAAAAAAGTCAGTTGCTATATCTAGAAGACTAATGAGTAAGGCTAAGGAAAGAAATACTATGATGGCTTATTTGAAAAGTCAAGGGTATACTAGATTACAGAAGCTGAACTATTTTGAGATGAAACAGTTGTATGAATTGGTTAGAGAAGCTTATCAAAAACAAGTTGATAGTATTAAAGATTTTAAAGATGATGATAAGCAAAAGAAGGATAATACTAAAAGAAGCTTAAAAAGAAAAAGAACAACTGAAACTGAACAGTCATCAAAGAAGTTTGAGTTAAGATCAGATACAGTTGATGAGCTGAGAAATTGCATAAGAGTTGTTGACTTTGAGAATCCTAAATCTAAAGATGTTGCAGAAAAGAAATCAAAGATATCTACTTTTGAAGTTGTAGAATCACAACAAGTTGAGATTATCTGATGTTTCAAAGAGAGGATGAAAGTTTCAGAACATTTAATTTGCTATGGGATATATTGCACATCATCAACAGAGAAGATTTTTTTCATTTATACCAACTGGTGCAAGAATATTTTGAACACATTCCATCAGAAGGAATTGGTCTAGTATTGCTTGGAGATCTCACAACTATCTGGGAAACAGAGGAAACAAGTACTGATGCTATATGGAATAATCAAGAAGTATGGGAGATTAACAGCTGGAGATACTTTGATGAATTTGGAGTACATGTTTTGAAGTTAGAAGATGGAACCATGATTCATATGTTAGTAGAAAGAAGATATCCACTCACATCAGATCTAATGAGAAGAATGCTAGATCATGGAATGGAAGTGGAAGAGGAGAATGAAACAGCACTAATGGTCATCGAATTATTCATCAAATGGACCACTATGGCTGATGATGAAGTATAAATACTGGTATGATTTATAATTGTATAATTTTTTGAAAAATCAGTACTTTATTCAAAGTACTGCTGGACAAACAGTACTTTAACCAAAGTACTGCTTGCAGCACTAAACCAGTTAATGATTTTGAAAGAAAACTTTTGTTAAGTGAAAAATATTTTGAAACAAAAGTTAATTGCAATAAATGGTTTTTGAGATGGTTATAACAATAGGTTATCAATCCACTATGTTTATCGAAAGGATTGGCTAATCCATGAGCAAACGGCTCTGGTAATGATATCTCAAATCCATTATATAGTTGACAACTTGCTAATAAGTTGTATGGTTATCAACTCACCATATCAGCAAATGTAAAGAGTTGGCTAGCCCACAAGAAAAATGGCTTGTGGTAAAGGCTGTGGAAAAACCATTTATATGGTAATTAGTTCACCATGGTTGCAAGAACTAACTAGTCCAAAAGGCTAGAGCTTTTGGTAAAGACAAATCAAATCTGTTGATAGCTGATGATTTGCTAAAAATCATATGGTTATCAATGTACCATGGTCTTACACACCTAAACATTTGGCTACTCCAGAGTTAATGGCTTTGGTAAAGAGACATCAAAACCATTAAAATTTCAATGATTCACCTCTCACAGGAGTTTACACACCTGGAAGTGATGAGAATAGACTGAAACTTAAATGAACTGATGTACAAATTGTGATATGTTGCTGAGTTGCTGAAAAGATGGAGCTTGCTGATTGTGGCTGTAAAGGATTACATATAAAGATTACTTTGATGATGATTATACAAGCACATATATTACAAAGACAAAATCTGAAGATAAAGATACAATCCTTGAAGACAAAGATGTTAAAGTTAAATATACAAAGGAACTTGAAATCAAGCAAGTAGAATTCAAGTTAGGGGAGGATTGTTGGGATATATAAAGTCAAAGTGTTGAAGAGTCAAAGTACTGAAGTCAAAGTACTGCTAAAGAAGAATGTCAAAGTACTGCTCTTTCATCAAAGTACTGCAAGGATAAAGGACTGTTATGCAAAATCGTTAAGGATTATGTTGTAATTATAGAATGTTCTAAGTTTAGTTTAGTATTACTTGACGTACAAGGTTTGTAATTGTAAAACGACTAGGGTTTAAGCTATAAAAGGACCCCTAGATTGGCATTAAACGTACGTGCATTATTAGAGAGTTTTAGAGTTTATCAAGTTCGATATTAGAGCTGCTAGGGATTGTTAGTGAATATGTATATCAAGCAGATTCAGAGTATTAATATAACCATTAAAGTTAAAGTTAATTCTTCTTAGCTTTGTTAAGTAAATTCCGCATACTTAATAGAGTTAGTTCAGTGTTTCTTTGTTAGCAACTTAGGATTTATCCGAGGTTACTAAGTCCTTACAAGCTACATAAGTTAGTTTGGTTAGAATACATCGATCCAACATCAAATGGTAAAATATCCACGTGTCGTGAGAATGGGCATGGATGATTTTGCAGATTATTAAGTTGGAAAACTTAATTGGGTTTTTGTAGTAAGAGCTAGCAACTCAAGGTATAAGATGGGGATAAAGCATGCTTACATTGCAACTGTTGTTGGCAATATGTAAATCCCATAAATCTAGCAGTTGCAATTTGAAAATTTGCAATAGAGGTTCGACTCGTACCATTTTTATTAATTTCATTACTAGCAGATCAACTGATGTGATGAAACTATGTCAATTTGGATCCTAGTTTTCAGTGAAATTAAATGGTTATATGTTTATGAACCATGGGTATTTAATTTTCTTGAATAGGTTAATTATCGAAAATACTAAAATTGAATTTTGTAATTCTTTTGAATGTATTAATGCAACATTTAACCGTAAACGTGGTTTAGTCTTTTATTAGTAAATTGATCCATTCTGCTTTCAAACAAATGTTTGATCAAGAATAATTTACCGAATAGACAAAGAAAGTCTCTTTTCCATGGGAGAAGAATGAGACTCAATTATATTCCTTTTCATGAATGAGAAAGGTATAATAGGAACTTTTGAATTGCACATCTTAGTTTCCATAAAGATTTCATTACCCTCATTTGGTGAATGATTTTTTTGTAACAAACATAAGTCTTGGTTCACTGGAAAGCATGTATATGAGTTACTAAATTAGAAGCTAGACTAATTACCGCAAAAATTTGTAAAAGGCAAACTAGCATAATTTATCTAGTTGTTTTGCTTTAGCCTTTAAAGGTGCTACATACCAATATAGGAATGGTAGTCCTGTTAAGGAAGAAATTGCATACCCAATTTTTCGAGTTAATAACATTGATGGATAACCCATCATTCACAAAGTAGAATACACCTTTTAGTCCCTAAGTATTTGTTACATATCGTTCTTAAAAGTGTAGGAAAGTAAAAGGCAAGAATTTTGTTTTCACTAGTTATGAAATGATAACATCAAATAGTCCTGAATATTAAGTGTCAATTTCACCCGATAATGCCTGTAATTTATATCATTTATATCGATTTACGCTTGTTTTCCATTGTTTTCCACTTTCAGGTAAATTACGAGTATTGGAGCTAAAGAGACGCGGAACTGGAGAAATATCTAAAGATTTATCACAGTATGCTATTTTGAAGAAGTTACGGCGTAACTCATCTCTCACATTACGCCGTAACTATTGCGTGACTCAGAAAACCAACTTATCATTAGGTTACGACGTAACTCTTCCCAAAGGTTACGACGTAACTACATTAGGTCAAATGAGGTTCCACGCCGATGATACTTACGCCGTAACTACTGCATCAACTACGACGTAACCGAGTTTATTGAAGACTACGGCGTAACCACTCATAAGGTTACGCCGTAACCAGTAGATCTAGTTCATTATTCGAAGAAATAGAAGGTTACGACGTAACTCCTATATTGGTTACGCCGTAACCCAGATCTAGCCTATAAATACCCCACGAATTCCAGCATTTCTATTCATTCCATTCCACACACAACACTCTGAGAACGTGGGAAAAAGCTCAAGGCAGGTCTAGAGGAGCATACGGAGCTGTCTCCAAGGGAGAAATCACTCCACTACGATAAGCATTAGCGTTTTATATTTCTTTTACTTTCAATTCATGTATTTCGTACCTTTGAATATTGAATTGGTTTGCATAATTAATATGAGCGGCTAAGCACCTTTTGGTGCTAGTCTAGTTATGATTCTTTAATTGTTTTGTTTGCGTTTACTTTACTTCTGTACAATTATTTCTAAGTGCATGCATGCATAGTTTATTGGTAGCCACCCTTGGTTCGGTAGTTTTGAATGGCGATAGAGGCCAATTGCCTAGGAGATATGACCAACTGACCCTAGGTGAGCGGACTGAGACGGGAAGGGTAAGATATTACCAACTGACGACCCTTTCTACTTGTGCGATTTGACCAACTGATCACCTATCGTTTGGATGAACTTAAGAATTAGGGGGTGAGTGTCTAAGTTCGTAACGGCCGGGCACTCAATATTATAAATCTAGCATGTAGCGGTACTAAATGACTCGGCTTAGGGGACCAGGAACAACATGACTTATGACGGTGCGCCTGACTTCTCCTGTGGTGGGATCTTTGCTGATAGGTTAGGGCAAATTGACCAAATGCTGTCCTCTCGACTTTGACCCCACCTGAAGTAATTGGAAGTAAGTAGGCGTAGACATAACTAGCTAGGAGGATTAATTAGGTTAGCACCACTCTCCTCTATTGATTTCCCTTTATCCTTTATTTGCTTTTATCTGCTTTTATTCTGCATTAGTAGTTTAATTAATTAAATCCCTATCAAAACCTTTATTAATCTGTGACACTAGACTTAGTAATAATCCATCACACATAGCTCTTGGGACGACCTCGACTTTACCGATTACTACACTGCACACGACCGGGTACACTGCCCGTTAGTGCACTAGGGTAGACCATAGGTATAACGAGACACTATAAATTTAAGACCTGGTCAGTAAAACCTGCATCAAGTTTTTGGCGCCGCTGCTGGGGAGTTATATTAGGATTGATATTAAGTCTTTAATTTCGTTTTAAACTTTTCTCACGATCATATTTCAAGTTTTCAGGTACCATGGAAGTTGTTAACATTGATGACCTCACTCTTGAGGAATATTTTGCATTGACAAGAGCAGAAAAAGGGCTGTGTCTCGTAAGACCGGCAATTGGAGCGGATGTCTGTTTCAAAATCAAAGACCAATTTATGGGGGAGCTTCGCGCTAACCCTTTTTCAGGAAACAGGGACGAAGATGCATATGAGCACGTCAAAAATGTCCTTTACATCGCAAGCCTTTTCAACATTCCGGGCGTGTCTCATGATGCTGTTATGCTAAGAGTATTCCCTATGACTCTTACTGGAGCTGCCAGAAGATGGATCGAAAGATTGCCCGCCGGGGCAATTAATACTTGGGCGTTACTTAAGAAGCACTTTATTCAGAGATATTGTCCACCATCAAAGATTTCTAACCAGCTTTTGGAGATCCATAATTTCAAACAAGAAGACGACGACACGTTGTATCAAGCCTGGGATAGATACAACGATCTCCTTTACAAGTGTCCTACGCATGATCTGAACAACCAGCAGAAGGTCAACATTTTCTACAAAGGAATTAACGTAACTACAAGGCAAATGCTGGACTATCAAGGACCTATCCCGAACATGACTCCTACTCTTGCAATTGAAGCCATTCAAAAAATGGCGGATTACTCTAAAAAATGGCACGACGGAGGAAGTAAAAGAAACCAAGGCGGAAGTTTTGACGGAATTGCAGCAATAGCTAGTAAAATTGAAAATCTCAGTCGAGATATGCTGAAAGTCAGAGAAACCGTTCATGCCATCCAAGTAGGTTGTGAAAGTTGTGGAGGAGGACATTTCACGAAGAATTGTCCTCATGTGGACGAAGAGAATATTGAAGAAGCCAAGTATGGAGAAAATTGACCATTTTACGGAGATAATCGAAATTGTAACATATTGGATTTCACAAACACATCCACAATCACAATAAGAGGGGTATAGTTTAGAGGTTTTAGAGAGAGAAAGTAGAATGGGAGACTTTCTAGAGAGAGAAAGTAAACAAAAGAGAAAAGGTTAGATTAGAATGAAAGGTCCAACCCTTTACCTTGGGAGGTAGAGGGTATATATAGTTACATAATAAACATCCTTCTTCGGACTGTGGATCAGGCATACACTGGGTAAAGACCCGTCCTTCCTCCACGGTGTTGCACTAAACTAAATAACTAACTAAATAACTAGTAAATAACGTAATGTCTACGAGCTAACTTATGCTAGATTATATTTGGGGTGACCGATACTTCTCTATTGAATTTTCTAATTCCTAACAATCTCCCCCTAAGGGAGGTCACCCCATGTTCTACATTTCAAATCCTAGCATTCTATTTAATCTTCAGTCTTGAGCTCGTAGACATTAATTCTTCAACATCTGCATCTTTGTGCTTTAGTAGTGATTCTTTAAAGTCCAATAACTTTGTACTTTAAGTGGAGGCTTTTATACTGATCCACATCTTTGATGATCTTCGAGCTTTAATTGAGATCATCAGCCACAGTAAATCTCTGGATCACCCTTTATTGTGTTGCCATCATGTGAAGTTGTGACTTTCGGATCGACATGCTCACACTTTTTGGATCATGATATCTTTTCATCAGAGTAGCGGAAGCTTTACTGGTTCATGATATTTGCAGCAGCGTAGCAGAAGCATAGTATAAAAATATCAGAGCCAGGTTCTGTAGATATGCACAAGTCATGATTTCTTCAATTAAGTGTGGATGCTGTGAGCATGCGGCTTTGGATTGACTTCTCAATTCTGATCAGCTGCAACCGTCCAAATGTACCTGCAAACAACAGTTAGCAATAAAACACACGAAAGTGTCTTTGATCACTTTCGTTGAATTGAGGTACATGGCCCACGGTTCCCCATTGATCAGTACAAGTACTGCATGTGATCAGGTATAATTCCGAAGAATCTCCTTGATAGGGTTTCGCAGCTGTTCTAGCTGTTCTCAAACCGGAACGTCTCAAAGAAGACAACACGGAGTGAGTGAACCAGCGAATTGAGATTCACTGATTGATGAAAGATTGATTTGAAAACAATCGCGTATTGCTTAGAATAAAGAGTTTTGCAATACGACGAAGGTTTTATGAGAAAGATCAATTTTCAATCATAAATACTTTTTGTATTTGAAAAGAGTACACATTCGATGTGCTAGAGAAAATAAGATTTGCACATCGAACGGTTTTTCCAAAGGTATCTTTTTCAATCAGAGATACTTTTTGAATATGAAATATGAATACACATTCGATGTGCTTGAGAAAAGAAGGTCTGCACATCGAACGGTTTTTCCAAAAGTATTCGTCAATTCATTTCCTAGACCAAGGTTGATTCACGAGTGAATCGCCCCATTGTTTCTATCCAGTTGTCACAAGTTTGATCTTTAGAAAATATCTCACATGTCACCCACCAAGAGCTTGTTTGATGTTGGCTCTAGAAGGATTTCCATCTTCATTGTGAATACTTTTACATATCACTCGAATGTTCTGGCAATACCACAAGGATAATACGTAGGACTCTTAATATATTCTTACTTTCCACATTGTGTGAAACAACAAGTCTTCATTAATTTAGTGTTCTAATGAGATATTGTGGATGATCTCTTGGCTCTAGACTCAATAGTGCACATTTGGTTCCTATGTCGGAGACTAGGGAGAGGGTCTCCTTCTTGAATATCAACAAACTCTAAAAGAAAGTCGATAGATTATGTCGATTCCCCGTGAGAATGAAACAAGCCCTTTTAAGAGGAACTTGAGTAGTTTGGGAAGTTAGGTGCAGTGCGTCACTGGGTTCATGACGTCTTGTCTTCAATACCAGTGTTACCTTAGTAACCACCAGTAGCATATGTATTGAACCCGGTTTCTGCCCTAAGGTTGAATTATTTGAGGGCTATTTCTTTTCACCCTTTTTACATTCAATTCTTTTTCATTCTTCAACCCCTTCAGTGCTTACCGAGACTTCATAACTAGAACCTTGTTCGGTTTATTCCAGTTCTAGCTCTATCTCAGTCCGCAGTCTTCCCATATCTCACTTTTCTCCTTTTTTCATCATACCTAAGGACTCTACACTATCTAGTGGATTGTCCCTGGGTAGATCCCTCCGGTTCTGGTGGGATCGTGGGAACGAGTACCTAACCTAATCATCCTTATAACACCATGCATAAAGTAAATTTGTCGGTCTTTTGGTATTGTTCTTTCCTTCATGAAACCAATTGAAAAATCATTTGGAAAATCAATCAAGGTACTTGTGATATAATATCAAAGCATTTTGTACCTCAATTGTTTTGATCATTTAGAAATGCTCCCCCTCAACATGTGCATATGATTTTGAAGTAGTTTCGCACATGGAGGCAAGAGTTCTTTGAAATAAAATCTTGATCACAATTTTCATAGAAAAAGCCATTTGATTTTCTTGGTAAATTCTTCCCCTCAATATGTGCGTAGGATATTTTAAAACATTTTATCACATAGAGGAAAGAGGTTTTTGAAGCACTTTCACGATTGTATTGCCATACAGAAAACCATTAGAAAATCAATCAAGGTACTTTATGTTGAAACATAGAAATCTTTGTACCTTGATAGTTTATTTTCTTTTGAAATGCTCCCCCTCAATATGTGCTTCGAGATTCGAAACCGTTTAGCACATATGGGAGAGCAGTATGCACACTTGAATCAAAACGATCATCTTTTATCAAATTTAATTATTAAATCATAAATTCTCCCCCGATCAAAAATATCAAACCCTTTGAGGTTTTGGATCCCAAGTGATTTAATAAGGTTTAGAAAACATGGGAGAAAATGTGCCTTGTTTTAAATACTCATCTAGTTTTTGAATAAATGCTCCTCCTCAATCATGTGCATCATATATTGAAGTTGTTTGGAACATGGAGGCAGGAGTGCCTTTAAAGGGCTAAAACAGATTTGAGATTTAAATCACTATCTCTCCCCCGATCAAAAATTTCAAACCTTTTGCGATTTGTGATCCCAATTGATTTAAATCATTTAAAAATTTTAGGGGAAAGGCGTGGTAAGATTTGATTTTGAAAAATGACAGATACGGACCATTTTAAGACATTAAATATTGTTAGTGTCAGGTATGATAGTTTTTAAGAGATCTTTAAGTAAAATAAAACAATTTCACAATCAAACAAGAACAGAAAAAATTTTATTTTGAAAGATCTTGATTCTTAAAGAAAAATCATACCATGACATAACATTAAATCTTTAGATCACCACTTATTTTGTACAATCCGGACTTTTATGAAGAATTATTGTTTGAAAATATTTTATTTTAAATCACACTCCCCCTCAATCGATGACCGTAGTCGATGATTGAGTGACTTATAGTTTTGATAAAATGAAGTCCGGTGATATTCAAAATTTAGTCCAGTTTATTTTCAAAACCAATATTTTTCCATTTTTCAAAAACAATATTATTTGAAAAATGTTTAAAAAATGGTATAAAATTTCCTGCACAAAGATACGTTAGGTGGTTGAGAAGCTTTTGTTGTTTTTGCTGTAGGGTTTGGAAGAAAAACCGTCTGCTGATGCAGTGAGACTTCTTACGTTGCATTTTAATGCCAACTGAGGTCAAATTAAGCTCTGTTTCTTCATTAGCTGATGAAGAAAACCATCTGCTGATGCCGTGAGACCTCTTACGTTGCATTTTTCCATGCCAACTCTCCATAGAAGTCCAATTAAGCTCCGTTTCTTCATTTGTCAACCCAAGATATAGTTACCCTTTCCTTTCGGCATCCAATCATTTTCAATTGTGGGATCCAGATCGGGAACATTCTTATATACCAATATACCTGCATTCGTTAGTGAACACACATACAGATATAT
The DNA here is from genome assembly GCA_019973895.1 of Chrysanthemum seticuspe. NCBI lineage: Eukaryota > Viridiplantae > Streptophyta > Magnoliopsida > Asterales > Asteraceae > Chrysanthemum > Chrysanthemum seticuspe. Next base: position 184,376,412 of record BPTQ01000007.1, on the reverse strand, counting down.
GGTGGTCGACATCACCCAAACAGTAATCGACTAATACAAGTCAATCCAACATATCAATCTGTTCGTATAAAGCATGGGAATTATGTGTTTATCAAACTCTAATTATCTAATCCTAACAATCATATCCTAGGCACCTAGTCCTTCAACATAGGTTAACATCATTTTTCAGTTAAGCATTTAGGATAATTAGATAAGTCCGATAGATGATATAAATTTGAAAAACATTCTCCCCCTCAATAAATGACTTATTTTCTGAAAAGTTTAAAAAGGCTGAAGTCATTGATTGAGTTTTCAATTTTTACGAAAACTCTGAAACTGATTGATTTACAAGCAACACAATTTACCACCATTTTTTGGAAAACAACAAATATTTTTCTGAATAATTTTAGAAGGAAAAACATTTGAAAAGTCCTTCGACATACTTTCCTCATTTTTGTTTTTAGGATAAGTGCACGAAATATTTGAAAATTGGTTTAGCGCAGCACTTTCCTTTCTTGAAGAGCGGGTTGCTATCTGAAATAATAGCAAGCCATAGTTTGAGACATGTTTTGAAAAAGAATATTTACACCTCCTGCTCGAACTTCATCTATGGTCCCGTGCCATTATTGAATGACATTTCTAAGACCGCATATGTTATCGATACCAGAAGACATGTCTGGAGAAAACAATATTTTTGGAATTTTTAAATTTTTTAAATTTTTATGGATTTTTGTTGATTTTCTATTTTTCTATTTTGATTTTGTTGGTTTTATATTTTTGTATTTTGCTTTTTTGATAAATATATACAAATATAGAGAAGATGATATAGATTAAGAAGATGATGATCCGAGTACCGAGATAAGGATATCGAGCAGCACGTCGTAGAAGATAGAATTCGTCATCTCTTAAACTTCCACCACCAAAGCTTTCGAGGATCCAGAATAGAAGATAGAACCCGAGCCTTTGAGAAAGAGAGACTTTGGCAGCTTCCCCCAAACCGAAAATCCTTTAGCTGACCAGATTCAAAGCACTATTTCAAGCTTGCCTTAGCCAGGTGCACAGAGAAGCACACCATTATCATAAATCCCGCTGCTCCTTTTTAAGCACGATAATCGAGATTCTTCGTTCGGGGTTATATCATCAACAAGAACAGCAACGTATCATCCCACTCTTTAAATTTCTTCTCATATTTCATTACCACTGAAGTCTGAAGCGATGCATCCCACAAAAAAAGTTGTCAAGAGACCACTTCCCCCAAGTAGATGAATTGATGCAGTCAGTCTCTTAGACTAGAGCTCATAAACCCGAATGCACATATACCCGAATAGAGAAAACTTATACCATCGAAGTAGCAGATTAAGTCCGATAGCCAAAGAATAACTCTGATGTATACTTTTCTCTCCCCTGATGATAGTGTATGAAGCTAAAGAACCCGAAATACCCGAATGCCCAAAGAGAGAATAACCGATAACATTGAAGAAGCAGGCCGAATCACTGATTATCTCTGTGGATGACAATCTCTGCGGATGTCCACTCCGAAATAAGTGATTATATCTCTGAATCACTGATTAAGCTCTCAAGTGAGATAGCTGAGCGCCCCCAATGTACACAATTCTCTCTCCCCTGATGATTGCGATAACATCGAAATTATCACACACTTGTGTACCTCTTTTTATCTTCAGAAACTTTCTCTTACATCACTTCCCCCACGTCGTTGGAATAATAACACTAAAAGCCTTGATGAGTAAAACCTTGAGTTTCTCTGCGGTCATGACATTCGTCTTCCCGAGATATCTTCAATCACTTAGAAGAATTAAGTTCATCAAGTTTACTTGCTTTATGTTTAGATGTGAGTCTCCTTCCCCCTTGCTGGTTTTGACACTTCAAAATCAGCAACATCTTTTAAGCCCAAATACTTGAAATCTTTTGAGAAGAACATCATTAGGTCAGATGTACCTGTGAGAATCAACTTGATGAAGAAACAGAATGAGCAAGTCTAATTGGGGATTAAATCTGGCTTTTCACTCTCCCCCAATTAGTGCTCTCCCCTAAACCGACAATCTTTTAATAAATGCATGAATTAAGAAGACGTCTTTAGATCGTTAAATGCAACTCGTCTTTTAGTCTTCCAACATGTACCAGAAAATGTAGAACTGACTGTAGACTCGACCTTCTTCAAGATTGTCCAATTGGGGAATAGAAAGTCAACATCTTCAACTCACCAAATGCATTCCCGATAACTTACAAATAGCAAATCCCCTTAAATCAAATCCCTCCCAATCAAACAAGAACAGAAAGATGTTCATCAAGGAAATCAAACCCGCAACTGGAAGCACTTTGTTATTTAATCATATCAGCCCGTGAAGATGTCAACCAACGGCTCTTAGAAGAAACTCCATGTAGAAATGACTCGATAAGAAGAAGCTCGGTTCTTACATGAGTTTGGAGCCGTTTGACCTATTATTCTCTAATAACAATCAACCATGCAGAATTATCATACTTCTTCTCCCCCTCAAGAATTGCATACGAAGATGCCATTCTTGATTAAATAAGTGAAATCATCCAAATGTAGTCTATTCACACTTCTCCCTCGCAAAATTAGCACATGATGTCTCCATCATCATTATAGTTGAGCAAGTGGAATAAGAAAACAATCAAAAGTAGCCCGGTTCACTTGATGACTGAAGCGCATGGAAAAAGTATGAAGCATGTTGATGAGAATGGTCATAGATTAGAAGATTTCTCTTCTTCAGAAGATAAAGCGCACTGAAACGTACACTTTTCTTTTCTTTAGAGTACGAGGCATGAACTGTTGTGTTCATACGTCATAGCCGAAGGAATATCAAGATTGAGTTACTTGAACCCGTGATTTATGAGATATCAATCCATTTGTAATCCATACTTTAAGCCAGTCCATGTAGTGAAGGATAGAAGTATCTGCAACAGAGTAAGGACTACCTGCACTAATATTACAAACTTGATTGCATATATTTTGGTTAGTGACATTAGTATCCAAACCCTTTGGGGTTTCACGGTCAACCTTGATTATGTCATCGGTAAACAGCTTTCCGGTAGGTATCCACTTAAATCCAGTATTCTTAAGAATTCTACCAGATGGTAACCACTTATGGCAAGATCTAGAATTGTTAGGCTTCTTGTGCATAGTGGAAAACTTATCCCTATTCCTAGTTTCCAAAGATTTAGCAGTTGGTAACCATCTAGGCAAAGTTTTCGGTTTGTTTTGCTTCATATGCACTAAAGATGACTTAGTGTAAATCCTAGACTTAACATGTTGAACCTTTGCATGAGCATTTACTTTATTCATGGATTTTGTGAAACAATTAGCATGATTTGTATTAAAGATACATTTCAGACACTTCGAGCAAACAACTTGTTTGGATTCAGAAATAGATCTAGATTTCTTAGACTGATCTGCTATGGAAATAGCTTTAATCGAAGCGCAACTACTCTTAGATCCAAGCCAATCCCTAGTCTTTAGTTTAGTGTTCCTAGGTAATGGTTTAGAATTACTAGCAGTGCCTTGAAATCTCAAAGAATTCATCACCCTAGGTCTTGCACCTAAAATTCCGTCTTTTCGAATATGTGCCTTCTTTCTAGCCATTTCTAGATAAGAGTTCTTATACAAGTCATTCATAGTATTTTTCCTAGGCAAGTAAGGTGAAGTGACTGGTTTTGTCAAAACTTGTTTCGCATCAACTTGGGAGGCAAACCGCGTTTTTGAAAATTTTAGTCTTTCAGATCTAAACGCATTTGGTTGTCTAATAACTGGTTTCCCCAAGATTGATGGTTTTGCAAACTTAGTGTTCACACTATTCCATGTTGTTTTTCTGAGCTCATTTTTTAAGGCAATAATTGTAAAACACTTTTCCTGAAGTTGAGCTTTGAGATCATCAATTTTGGCTATCAAAGAGTTTGTTTGTTCCAAAGACTTAGTTCTAGTATCTTTGACAGAGTCACTTGGGTCTATGTGATGTTTTCTCAAAGACTCATTTTCCTTAAGTAATTTAGCCACATAAATTGACAGTTCATTATTTCTTGTTATAATAGCATCAAAGTCTTGTGTAGTCTTGACTAAATTACTTTTCTCATGCATACCAGAAATATGTTTCTTCAAATTTTTGATAGTTGACTCTTTGTCTTGAAGCTGAGCTTTCAAAGTGTTAATTTCAAAAAGTTCACGGAATTTAGGAAGTTCCAGATTTTTACATGGTTTGTTAAGTTAAAAACTTTCTTCTTTACTCTGTATCGCAATTTCAAGTGAAATGCAATGTTTTTCAAGTTTTGAGAATTTGTTTGAAAGTTCATCAAAAGCCTTTTTATCAACCATATCATTTGTTATGAAATTATTAGACTCAGCCTCAACCAAGGAACATTTATCAGAATCATGTTCAGCATTAAGATCAGTATGTTTAGGTACATTAGCAGATGCACTATGTTGAACAGTTAAGGGTACCTCATCACATGACACCTGTTCATTTATCTGTCTGATATCTACATCCACATCATGTGTAACATGAGTTACTGAACAATTTGTTGCATCATTCTTTGTTGTCTCTGTTATTCTGCATTCAGCAACACCCGATTCTTCAACTGATACATTACCCAACTCATCACAACATTCTGTCAATAGCACGAGACTCTCATCTATTATTTCATCTTTCTGAGTAACTTCCTCAATATACTTATCCACATTATCCATGAGATGGATAAGTGTCTCTATGAACATGCTAATTTCCATTCGAGTGTGTCTCTTGAAAGACATTTCAGTCATGTCTTGATCATAATCTGATGTAAATTCCCCACTGATGAATGACTGAAATTGGTTGTGGATCACTTGAAGTGCAGCACTGGAACTATCCTTTTGAACCTTTTCTTTATCAAGTTGTTGTTCCAATTGTTCTAAGTTCAACAATAATGTACCCGTTAATGTGGATAAATCTTGACGGAAAAGGGAAATACATGTTCGTTCCGTTGTTGTGGGTAGAAGTAACATGAGGTGAGAGTGAAGTTGTTGATAGGGTATAATGCAGCATTCCTTTTGCATGGCATTCTGTAGCATTAGCAGGTGCAATTCATTCTCATTGTACTCAGAACATGAAGATCTCACATCCTCATTGATTAATTCAAACATCTTTAACCGTTTAGTGTAGCATACATTATCATTGTTGTCCACAGCATCATACAATTTAAGTACTTCCGAAATCACTGGGTCAGTAGTGTAAGACATGATGTTGTAGTATGCACGGGATTTTACAAGTCTATGATTTAAACCGAGAAATAGAATCTTTCGCGGGATTTTACTAAAATCAAGACCAAACCATTAAGCAATGACCAATGGAATGTGTTAAGATGACTGATGGATCGACAAAATGAAAGAAAATTGTGTGTTAGGACATATGATTGTTTGAAGGATTAGAAGAGATGTTGTTTGGTTGAGATTTGGATTGGTTTATGCCCGTTTTTACGGAGAAATTTAGGTCAAAAAACATAAAAACCTCAATAACTTCTGTTCGGAGGGGATTTAGGCCTCAAAGGTTGACCCGAATGAATTTTAGTTATGAACTTTAGTTAGGGTAGAACGCTAAAAACTGAGTTACGGTTCAAAAGTTATGGCTGTTTGAAGTTTTGTCGGGAAAAGACAACAAGTCGCTAGCAAGACAAGTCGCTAGAGTAACCAAGTCGCTAAGCACAAGTCGCTATGAACCAAGTCGCTAAACACAAGTCACTAACGAACCAAATCGCTAAGCATACAAGTTGCTAAAGAGCAACTCGCTAAGTATCCAAGTCGCTAAGATCAAGTCGCTGAGAACAATATGTACAAGTCGCTAGAAATAATGAAAGCAAGTCGCTAACCCCACCAAGTCGCTAGCCGTAGTGGAGAATCCACTAACTTGTACTGTTTGTCGGCCTGTATCAATAGACAAGTCGCTAAGCTCAAGTCGCTACGACTAACACTACAACTCGCTAGAAATTACTGAAGCAAGTCGCTACGAAGAAATTCACAACGAGACTCAAGTCGCTACCTTGAAAAACTTCAAAAACACACTTTTCATTCCAAAACAAGCTCAACCACAGTGATTCAAGCTTTCCAAATCCAAACCCAAGCACTTACAATGATTCTAAACACAAAAGTACACTCAAAATTCAAACTTTAACACACGAATTGATCCAAATGATGCAAAAACCACTAAACTTTTTTAAACTCAAAAACCATATAAAACCACTAGAATCCAAGGATAAGTAAGAGAGATGATCAAACCATGGCTCTTGATACCATTTGTAACATATTGGATTTCACAAACACATCCACAATCACAATAAGAGGCGTATAGTTTAGAGGTTTTAGAGAGAGAAAGTAGAATGGGAGCCTTTCTAGAGAGAGAAAGTAAACAAAAGAGAAAAGGTTAGATTAGAATGAAAGGTCCAACCCTCTACCTTGGGAGGTAGAGGGTATATATAGTTACATAATAAACGTCCTCCTTCGGACTATGGATCAGGCATATAGTGGGTAAAGACCCGTCCTTCCTCCACGGTGTTGCACTAAACTAAATAACTAACTAAATAACTAGTAAATAACGTAATGTCTACGAGCTAACTTATGGTAGATTATATTTGGGGTGACCGATACTTCTCTATGGAATTTTCTAATTCCTAACAGAAATAGTAATGGGTATCGTGGAAATTACAACCGTGGGCCTTATGGAGAAAGAAAGCCCAGTCTTGAAGAAACAATTAATAAGTTTCTGGAAAGTTCAGCCCAAAGACAAAAGGAGCAAGATGAATGGTTAAAAGAATTCCAGAAAAACACTGACAGGAACCTTTCCAAGCACGACACAACTCTGAAAAACCTAGAATCAATGGTGGAGAAGCTCAGTGAAAAAGTAAGGAAGAATAACGATAGACCTGAAGGATCTAAACCAGCTATGGAATGTAAAGTAATTTTTGCTGATGATAACTCGAAAGTTCAGGCCAATGATACGGATTCAGGGGATGATTTCGCCGACAGATCTGAGTTACGCCGTAACCTGCCTTATGAGTTACGGCGTAACTATGTGTTTGACAGAGATAACGGGGTTGTGAAGTATACTGAGGAAAACGACTCTAACGAATTACGCCGTAACCAAGAATCTCAGTTACGGCGTAACTGGGATACATGGGCAGAAAAATTCCTGGAAGTGGAAGAATCAGGAAACGAATGGTCTCACGACATTGACTTGTGCCCTCTGCCCAAATCTAAGAAGAAATATCACTGGTGCAAAATGATACCAGTTGCTAAGGGAGATTGGTATGATCTTTGGGCCTCGTGTGACTCGAGAAATGAGGTTTGCGACGGAGGAAGCAATAAGGATAGGATCAACCATAACAAATTTATGTGGCCTGCATATACTGATGATGAAAGACTAGAGAAACTCTCCCTTGAAGATGAAGAAGAGCTACTTATCACTCACTGGTGTACTCCTGTCATCATAACTGACGAGGAGTCCACACGAGCATGGTGTACATGCAACCCCTTCCGCGAATATTGCAATGGAGGGGATAGTGAAAGAGAGGAAGAGTGGACATGCCCTCATGAGCGCGAAAGACAATGTATAAAGTTCGGTGATTTGGCATTTGAAGAATGGTACGCAATACAATTCGGGGATGCCAAGATTAATCTGAATCTTCTTAAGAAGCTAAAAATTGATTACGAGGAGCACATTCGGAAAAAGGAAGTGGCTAATAAAGACATCTACTACATGGATGAGCATTTAAGTGAAACTGACAACAAGGAAATACGCAGTCACTGGTGCGAAAGAGTAAAATCTCCTAGGGAAATTTTCTGGGCATTATGCAACCCGTATGACGATATGTGTAACGGGGGAAGCAGATCTGGGAGAATTGGAAAAGACAAATTCTTTTGGTCCTCAACCAATGATGATGAGAGAACGAGTTTACCTTGGTTGGACAATCTAGGATTCGATAGTTGGGTAAAGATTAAGTATGGACATGTGGATACGATAACCAAAGAGAAGATTTGGAAGGAATACATGGATCGAGAAAATTCAAACAATGAAAGTCTCAACAACATGAGTGAAATAACAATTGAGAAAGACAAGGAGATTGATGGATCTAGACACACACCTTGTGTCAATGATATTTTGTATGATATTATTAAGCACGCGGAATTTACTTAGTAATACTTAGAAGATGGATTATATGTAAACACAGATTAAACACAAAACTTAAGCTCCAATATTATTGATGAATAATACGAGTGATCTTAGATTATCACTAGGGTTACACCTTGAAGCCTTTTTGAGTAATACGTAGGTAATTAGATAATTACCTAAGACAATGACCTAGGACCTCCTTTTATACAAAACAAGGAGTCCTTTACAAGATAAGTATAATGCAAACATTTTAGAATACACACAAGATCTATTCTATACTTATCTAAACACGTTTAACTAAACATTATCTAATAGCAGTGGTAATAATGTACTGGGAGTGGGAATACGTTTCCACTGCTAGTGTTAATCTGAGCAGTGTAAACCACAACTATCCGTGGTAATGGATTATTCCCAACAATCCTCCCCTAAACTTATGATTTCTCTGCAAATCAATAAGTTTCTTCAATATGCATTATCTTCAAGGATTTGGGAATTCAACCAAACACTTCACTTCTTTCTTAACTTTTGAATAGCTCTTGAACATTGATCTTGAAGCCTATGTAACAATGATCTGACCTTCTCATTGTCTTCATGAACTCTTATTGTTGTACATAACATCACAGTGAGAGTTCCAGCTCTGAGTGGATATTCCTTCTCAGCAAGCATGAAAGCATCTTCTCCATTTGTTGTAGAAACATGATGAACTTCACATGAATCATAGTAAAACCATTTAGTACCAGGACATGTGCATGAGAATTTCCAGAAATCATCATCAACATTTGGTTCATAGATCTTTCTAAGATTAATCCATAACTGCATCTCTTTTGTATCTTTAAGATCTTGAGCATTAAATCTTTCTTGAACTAACCTCCATAGTGTATCAAGGTCATCTCTGTCAAAAGCTTTTATAAGATCTTCAAATTGAATGAATGATGAAGTTTCACCACCTAGCCTTGTAATCTTCCATGTTGGAGCAAAATTGCTAGCAGTGTAAACCTCCCAATCAATAATAGGATGTCGAACTTGCAGTGGTTCTGGATAAAAATCTTCTTCTTCAATCACAATCATTCCAGTAAGTTGTTCTTCAGTGAATTTCTCAGTAGGAATTTCTTGTTCTTCAGCAACCTTAGTCTTCTTAACAGTTTGAGAATCACTTTCTTTGGCCTTTCTCTTCAATCCAGGAAATCTTCTTGATTCTTCTTCAGAGCCCATTGCAATAAAATCTTGATCATGTTTTTGAACTCTGTAGTAAGCTCTTTCAATTTGATCATCAGACATTCCTTTGAATTGATGCTTCTTCCAACCACCAACATGACAACAATCAGTCTTCATATATGAAAGAATTTGTGCCTTGGTTGGTTGTCTTGGTTTCTTTTGACCTTTTTTGACTGAATTGATCACATCTTCAAGTGCTTGATTGTTCTTCATTTGAATGAAATCCTTCAACTGAGCAGTTCTTTGTTCTTTAGTTAAGGATGCATCAGCTACCAGGTCAATTGCCTTTTTCTTGATTATTTGATTATTAGCAATCAAGAACTCAATATCTTCTTCAGTAGGAACATAGCTAAACTCTGGAATCTTTTCTCTAAGAATTGTTGGTTGAATATTGAGCAGTGGATCTTCTTCCATTCTATCCAATCTTTTAGCTTCCATAAAGCTTGCAACTTCCAATTCTTCAAGCTTTTTCTTTTCAGCCATTTGTTCTTCAGAGATCTTTTTAGCAATTTCTCTATCAAGAACAATCTGTGCTTGTCTTTTCTTTGAAATCTTTCTTCCAGTTTGCTCTACATTTTCTATAACTGCTTTACCTTTGTCATCCTTTAGTTTATCAAGTTCTTCACTTGCAGTGGCAATAATGGCTCTGTAGTGGAAATATAATCAGTGGTAAAATTAGTTGCAGTACAGAAAATGTCTTGATCATCAAGTTGCTCTCCATGAGTATCAGCTTCCTTTGCTCCTTTACTTGTATCTCCTTCATCTTCAAAAACAATTTTCCACCCCTCAGTATCAGAACCTGTTTTCCTCCCCTGTTTGGGAGAAATTCCCAAATCATGATCAGCTGAATCACCATTAGTAGGTGAGGATGAAGATGAAATCACCAACTTTTCAGTCTTCTTGTGTTTTTTCAACCCCTGCAACTCCTCCTTTAAGGTCTGAATCTCTTCCTTTAAATGTTTAACATCCTTGGCATGCAGCTTCTTGACATTTGCCAAATCTTTCTGTAGAGATTCAACCTGCTTGGCTAACTTTGTACACAAACCTATCAATTCCAATTGGTTCCCACTGCCCTCATCACTTCCAACTGTGTTACCTGTTGGGAGAGGTGAATCATGGGGCAAAGGTTCAGAGCATCCCTAGTTGGACTAGGTGGAAGTCTAGAACCACCACTGCTTGTTCCTAGACCAAAAGGTTCAGAAACTTGCTGTGTTGTCATGAGAGGAGTTGACTGTTTAGACCTTCTCTCATAGGTGTTTGAAACTGGTGGAATATAATCAATGTTTGGAACATTAATTATAGGTGTGTTTTGTTCAGGTGTAATCTTAGCAAGCATTTGGGGAAGTAGAGGTGTAAAAATCATATTGCCATCTTTGTTTAAATTTTGAAAAACTTTAGGCTTCAGGCAACTGATTTGATAAACATTAGTATGGGGTTGCAGTTGAAACTCATTTAGCACTGCTTGCACAAACCTTGGATACATTAAAATTTTTGTTTTACTCTGTACATTGCCTTTCATACTTGTAAAAATATAATTTGACCAGTTAAAAATCTTATCAGTGACTAGACAAACCAAAGGGTAAGCCATGGTTGAACTAAATTGCTCATAAGATGTTTTCTTTGGACTCAGACAATGCAACATAGTATGAATAAAAAATCTCCATTGGGGACAAAAACCACTCTTTTTGAAAGTAGACTTTTTGTCAGTGGTGTCATACCCCATGGATGATAAAGAATCATGAATTTCGGGAATAGGTAATGTGATGAGACCATTGAGATCACCCAATTGGAGTACTCTCCTCAAGGATGCCTCAGTAACATCAATAGTTACCCCATCCACAGTGGCTCTTAGAGCATCCACTGTTTTATGTGTATCTCCAATCTCAAGTGTGATGGACTGAGCAGAAGTCCAAAACTGTTTGATTTGAGAGATATAAATTGTGGGTTTTAAAAGCAAAGCATACCTTATATGTGTGGTATGGAGAAAGTCCACAATCTGATGATAAACAGGGCCACTCTTCTCGTTAGACTTTTGTAGGTAGGCCACTAGGTTGTGCTCATCTGCAAAGTTTAAAGGTTCCATAGAAACTTTTGATGAAAAACGATATTGGGTCAGTAAGAATCGAAAGAATAACTAGCCAATTGAGAGTGAAAGATATATAGGGTTAGGGTTTAGAATTATTGCGCAAGTAAAGTTATCTTTAGAAAGTAGTTATCACAATATGGAAAGAAGATAATTTACTTAAAATTTTAACCCTATATATATGACAATTAGTGGTTACTTTCAACGGCTAGTAAAAATTAGTTACTGACACAATCAGTTGTAACGGCTAGAACAACAGTGGTAAAATAACACTGTCAGTGGAAACTGTGAACTAGCAGTGGTAATTTTTCACAAAAATTTCAAAGAGCAGTGGTAAATAAAATCATGTGATAACAAGACTGCTCTTATCATAGTTTTTAGCAAATTACCAGCTATCAACGGATTTGATATGTCTTTACCATGAGCTGTTTGCTATGGACTAGCCAACTCTTAATCAGAAAGAATATGGTGAGTTGATAACCATATAGTTTTTGGTAAACTATCAACCATTAACGAATTTGTCAAGTCTTTACCAGTAGCCGTTTGCTCTGGACTAGTTGATTCTTATGTGGGTAAGACATGGTGAATCAATAACCATTTGTTGTGTATCTCAGATATACACCTTTTAAATTCAACTTCCATCAAAACTTGGTTATGTATCTGTAAGAGATAGGAATAACCAACTTGATATTTACCAAAGGTACCTTTAACCAAACCATTATCCAAGTAAAATATCTTCCAAAGTCAACCCAATAATATCTATATTTACTCCTTAACCTACCAAAATAGGAAAAAGTAAATATACTCATTAATTAACCCTTTCAACCGAGTTTGTCTATATAAGGAGGCTTGGCTTTATGTAATCTTCATCAAATCACATTCAAACACAATATCCCTAAAAATAGTCATGAGCAATCCTTCCAACACCATCGACATCTCTTTTGATTCAGAAGAAGAATATGTAATCGAGTCAGAGACATCCTCAGAGGCATCAGGATGGTTTGGATACTTTCCACCAGGGGCTGGCACTTCTTCCAAAAAGTATACCAAAGAAACTGCAAAGTGTGTGCCTGTAGCAAAACCTGCAAAATCTCTTGAGTTCTACTCCAGCTCATCAGATGATGACGAGGAGAATGATGAAACCTATTCCATGGCCAAAGATTTGCCAAAAGCTCTTTCAATAGCACTGGAAACAACTATCTCCAATATGAAGCATATATCCATCCCAACAAAGCCTACAATGCTACCAAAGCCTCCTCCACAAGTTCTTGGTCTTCCATGTCCAAGAATGCAATCCACTTTTGAGAACAAAAGGAAGAGGACATAGAGAAACAAGCATAACTATGTGGGCAAAGGCAAGAAGCCAATCGAGTAGCTGAAGTTAGGTATAGGATGTGCTAGGTTGCAGTCTGTTGTGTTTTGATGATTAGAAGTACTTTCACTTTGGTTGTAATAAATCATGTTTTATCAATGAAATGAAGTTCCTTTGTTTTCCTTTTTCTACTATAAAAGCAAGCTTGTTACCACTGGTTGCAATATAGTTCCCACTGTTAAAAATAATTTCTGCATAAACATCAGTGGATAACTAGAAAGTCAAATACCAAAGAGTAACCATTCAATGTAAACAAAGAATCCTTCAAATCTGCAAATCACAAACATAAACCAAAAACTGAAAGAATTTGTGAGGTATCAGTGGTTAGAGAATAGCAAGAAGTGATTCTATAAGCTTAGCAGTGGCAAAACTCTAAGTTAATAAAGTCAACTCCTAGTTACTGATTCATTTACCAAGGTCAAGAGACTTCATTTACTTCTCAACCACTTACACCTTCCCCTCATTAAATTACTGAATCCAACTTAACAAATATTTAACAAACCATTTAACACACAGACCACCCAAATCGCATACTCCAAAAGTTTCACTCTCAAAGATCAACATTTCTCCAACGACACCATGAGTCATTCCAGTCCAATCAATCTGTCTTCTAGCAGTTCATCAGATAGTTCTTGGGATGACTTTGTTTTGAAGAACCCTGTGAGAGTTGAGAAAGAAGAGTATGAGAAGGTTGAATTCAGGAAGAGAAAACATACAACTGTTCTCTCAAATCCTTTTCCTGCTGGTCCTTCATCACTATAGCCAGAGCCTCAGGATGCTTTAATCAAGGAAGATAGCTCATAGATCAACTCCTATGTATCGCCATATGAAGATACAGATGATGAGACCTCTGGAAGAGTCCTAAGTGTTCCCCCTCTTGCAGCAATAGCTCCTCCTGAAGAGCTCCAACCATCACCTTCTCTTCCATTGCTATCAGCACCACCATCAGCAGGTCCTTCATCATCCTCACCACCTACTGGAATAGTGGTGATGGGATTAGCATGCCCTAGAGTGTATGAGTGGATTGACATGCATGGAACTCCTAAAGTGATGCCAAAGTGGGGATTTCCAAATAAGCCATAGATGGTAGATGGTGGATAGGTTGGGAATGGGTTATGAAGCCTGTGTTTGGGGTATGTTGTTGGTAGTTGTTTTCAGTTGATGTAATGATGCTTGTAGTCTATATTCCATGGATGTATCTGCTGCACTTAGTGTGCAGTCTTGTGAAATAATAATAATAATCCATGTTTTCCTTTATCATTAGTGTTCCTGCATCATACATATTGTTTCACTAACTTCATTATCAAAACTGACATACATTCCATCATTATGCTCAAAATCTGAAAGATAGGACTTGTTGCCAGTCATGTGCCTTAAACACCCACTATCTGTATATACTTGATCTGATCTTTTTGTCCTTGGATGTTCCTGCACAAAAGAGTAAAGAGTTAGTTTCTTTTGGGGACCCAAGCCATGATTGACTTGGATCTGCCTCGTGTATCAATATAGTTAAATCTATCAAAGGTCATTGATACACCATTGGGATTGGTTGTAGAGGTATTTCCTTTTGGTTTCCATTCCCAACATGCTGAGGCCTTCACATCAGTGCCCATTTCCCCCTTTTCTTGTTTACAACCCTTGCAGTGGTAATTTTTGAATGAGCAGTGGAAACTGCTGGTTTCTTTTTAGGCAACCACTATTGGTTATAATTAACATTTTTAGCTTGAAAAGTTCCTTTCCCTGTTTGTGCAGATTTTGCAAAAGTTGTTTTGGTGTTTGCACTTTTAACAGGTGACTTAGGGTGAGCAGTATTAATAGTTTTTGCAGTGGCAAAGGTTTTGAGGCCACTTCTAAGTTGAACTGCTCTTGGGACCATTTTTCAATGTGAATTAGGGTGTACATTATGTTGAAACCTGTTAGTCTCCACCCTTTTATTCCCATGGACTTCCCTTCTCCCAACATGATAGTCACAATAAGCATGTAAATGATCAAAACTACCACAAATATAGCATGCCTTATTGTACATTACAAAATCACTACCTAGTTGTTGAGATTTAACATGATTCCAACTCCTCTGGTTACCCCTAGGAGCTGAAGGCTTGTTCCTATACATCTCAGCATACCTTACAGTTGGTCTAGGTTTATTAACTGGTTTCCTAGGTTCCTCTGTAACAGTATTAACAACTTTTGGGACAGAAGTCTCTACATTCTTTTTAACATTCTCATCAACAACAGATGAGTCACTATCACTCTCCAAAACATCATTATCCTACTTAAACTCTTCCTCACTTTTCACCATTGTGTCCTTTAAAGGACCATATTCTCTTTCAAGATCCTTAAAATCTTCTAAGCATGTATGAGCTAAGTCTATACCTGGAGGTGAATGAACACCCCTTAGTGGTGGAGGCACAGTATTATAACCCATACCAGACTAAATTTACTATGTACTTGAGCATTCCACATTTTATCAATTGACTTAGACCGATGATAGCATGTGTCTAATGTTAAATTGACATTTTCATTTTTCTTTTGAAGTTTTTCCAACTCCTTTTGGTATGCTTCATTCACAGCTGTTGTATGTTCTACCTCTCTTTTAATAAGAATCATATCATCATTATATTCAGACTCATTTGCCTGATAGTGCTCTATTTGCTTTTCTAATACTGCCATAGCTCTCCTAAGATTAGACACAGTATAATTAGCAGTATATAACTCTTGTCTTTCATTAGAATATAAATCATTAAGCCTTTCAACTTCTTTAGCAGCCCTACATGTTTTAGAACAACTATCAAAGTTTTGTACCTCAGAGTCAGAGAAAGCCATAAGAGCAAATTCAGTAGCAACAAGAGCAACATTAGTATGTTCTTCTTCTTGTTCATCAGCCATAAAAGTCCAATCATAGCTCACACCATCAATAGCCAACATTGCCTTTGGTTCTTCCACAGTTGGTCCTTTCTTTTGCTTGTACCAAGTGGACCTGTTGTCCTCGGTCTTTGGTCTTCTGCATTCTCTAGCAAAATGTCCAAACTTGTGACAGTTAAAGCACTTCACTTTCTTCTTATCAAAGCCTGCAGTTTCATCACCATTGATGTGAATAGGCTTGCCAGTATTCTTGTAGAATTTCCTAGCCCTCATGCTAAGAAGAGCTATCTGCCATTTTATATCCATCTCTTCCAAGTCATCTTCATCAATTTGCTCTATGTCTTCATGAGTTAAGACAGAGCCATCAACTTGTGTAGATATGAAAGCATAAAAGGTAGGATCTCCAATACTAGCAACCTTCTTCTTTGACCCTGCAGTGGTAACATTCACATTACCAGTGGAAACTTTAGAACCAGCAATGGCAACTTCATCATCACTGTCATCTTCAGAATCATCACTGTCAACAGAGGTTGACAGCAATGCCAAGCTACTAGAGCTTGTACCAAGTTTCCCTGCCTTCTTCAACCTTTGCTCAATAAGTTTGAAGTTGTTGTAAAGGTCATTGAGCTTCATTGTTTCTATGTCTGATTTGTTTTCCCAGACAGTAACATTGGTTTGAAACTCTGAAGGCAAACTTCTTAGAAACTTCAAATTGAGGTCTTCCTTTTCTACCTCAATGCCAAGCACAGTCAGTTGTGTAACAATCTTCTGAAGTTTGGTGAAAATGCTATTGTAACACCCCCAAATTTGTTTAGCGGAAGCATACGTGTTATTCGGGAGCGTTACGGGGTTGGTGAATCATAACACAAGTAATAAAGAACGGAATACATACTCCGTTTGATTTCATAAAATAGTTTTAAAATATTATCTTACAGCATAGTTTAAATAAATGGGTGCATCCCATTAGTTATAGTGGTCCCAAAGTAAAAACATCATTTTTGTGTAAAAACACTTCTTTAATATTACTACGACCATACATCCGCTTCTTGCCTTGCCTTCATGAACAAATCTTAAACACCTGAGAAAATATGCTAAAAGGTCAGCTAAAAGCTGGTGAGTTCATAGGTTTAAATTAAAATAGTAAGCTTGGACCATAAGCAAAGGCATATAATCATTACAACGAATATAATGATATATGTATGAATGTCTATTACGTTAGCTCTAAGTTCATGCAACCGATACTACGACAGTTTCTGTATGCTAAAAGATGTCATACAATATAGGGACCCATAGCAAGTGTTTTGTCCCTCAACACTTGGTTCCGACATGGTATACGTTTCGCTTTGGCCTAAGCATGGCCAACCGAACGGAGGAGTCACCCTCAATAGATCTATTTTTAACATTCGCGTTTCCCAATGGGGAATTGACGGTTCATGAAAAAGGGCATTCTCTAGGGACATAAGGGCTTAGGCTACACCACGTAATAGTAATCATGTAATAGTTTTGGTCCATAAAATGTTTTGCATATTTCTCACCCCAAAATGTATAAAACAATTTATCAAGTAAAAGTGGGGCTATGAAACTCACCTTAGCAAAAGTGCAAATCCAAATGTGGGATTAGTGAATATTGTGAAGCGGCACCGACACGCGACCTAGATAAGGAGTGAAATGTTTCAGTTCATTGTTTTAAGTATCACTTACTTAAACTCGTTCAATTGTTTTTATAATTGTAGCGAAAATAAACTTTTGGTTTTAGAAGAATGATTTTTACTAGTAAGTATACAAGTATATATACATTTTTAAGTTGTCATTATAACGGTTTTAGAACTCGAAATTTTGGTTTGAATATAACAATTTACTAGTAAGTATATAAAAGTGTATATACTTATTTAAGTTGACACAAAATGGTGTTGTCAAAAATGTATATTTAAATTATTTATTTTCTATTTGAAGTTAGAAAATATGCAAGTTATATTTGATGATTTTCGAACTTAACATATGATAAAATGGCATAGCGGTGTCTATATTTATCATAACTTGTTCCGTACATATATATATATGTCGCTTTAATTGGAAATTTTTCTTGACATACGTTTGCTCACAAATTTGACGTTAAAAGTGGTCGTAGACTTTGTTAGGCGAAATGTGTTTTAAAACACTAGTTGCTTATGTCAAATGTTTGAGCATCTTTGTTAAATTATAATTTTGTACACATTTGATGTTAAGAAGATAATTAACGAGGTGAAAGAAAGGATAGACGGAAACGGTTTTCATTGTTTAACATCTAATAACATGCTTCGAGTATCATTAGATGACCAGCTTATTCATACGAACATCTCCAAGGTTTTACATGGGCTGCGGCCCATATATGAATACCATAATGGGGTACCAGATTTTTGGGCTTGGGCTTGATGGAGTATTTGCACGAGGGAGAGAGGGCTGGTCCAACAGCTTTACTCCTCTATGTTAGTCAAGTTTTTAGAAGACACAACCTAATAACTCATTTCCAGATTTGTTGTTAAAGAGTACACCTTTAGTTACAGGAGCTTGGTGTGAGAAACTTGGCTAATCCCTTTATTGCAAGTATGAGCAAGGTGTGACGAAACATGTGTTTGGGTCAAGTACTACTCGACTTGGTCCCATTCTTAGGCCGACACAATAGTTTCGACATAAGGCTCCTAGTTAGAAATCTAGCATGTACGGTATCCGTTTCATGTTTCATTCTAGAGTGATGTTTTATCCGAAAGAAAAGTACAACATACGACTATTTTTGTGGCCTCGCAATGCCATACGGGGACTAGCACCCTTCGGGGATGCTTGTGACTTGAAGACAACTAACTCAACATACAAGCTTTTGGATAGTGTAGTGGGTTTACTAACCCGATGCTTCTTATGTCGAGACCATCAACAATGAGTGACTCGAAGAAGGTTAGTCATACTAAATTTTCGAGTACTAAACTTCTCACCTATGACTTCAAAACATCACCACTGTGGAGACAACCACAATGGGTTTTCGCCCATTTTGACCTTTCCAACGAAGTCTACTCAAGAAGAAGCGTTTGACGACACATAAAAGTATGGAAGTTGGTATTCTTAACTAAAACAAGACCATGACATGGTGTATGTTCCTTCGACCCCTGATGGGTTTTAACCACTCGGATATACGGAAAAAGACCACGAAAATCAAAGTTAGTTCCTAGATGATTTTTGACCACAACTTAACACTATGGAATGGTGCCTATATGGCTTGTCGGATTGCATTTGTACGAATCAATACCAGTCACCAATACACAACATCTTTTCCCCAGACTCAATGCTAGTGTGATTCCACATTTTATAAAACTTAACTCTTGGCTTTTCTTGTTTTATGCATCTCGACAGAAAATAACAACAACCCAACGACCACATAAATCCCACATGACTAACTTAAGTTTTCAAAGTGACAATAGACTTATTATAACACGAGTTTATACATAATTACCACACCTAGTTTACACTCGAATCACAACAAGATACCAACATTTAACATCAACCAAATTTTGTACAACCAATTACAAGGAAAAGAAACAAAGATTAACCTTATGCAAGTGAGGCGAAAATGACAAGGATGAAGGCTAACTCGAGAGCTCCACACAACCCAAAACTCCAAATCCGAATCCGAGTAAGAAACCCAACTGTTTCACTATACCCTTGAGAGTACTTTTCTTATGTGGTGGATTGAGATTTGTCTTGTGTGAGCCCTTAGCCTCTCGAGTAGTATAAAAAGAAAATAAGGAGGAAGTCTTTGACCAAGTCTTTACATCTTGCCTCTTTTTTGAATCCGAAAATGGTTTCTTTCCAAAAACCAAAGGAATCTCAAGATAGATTGGTGGGAGATTTGCTTCATTCTTGTGGTTAACTTGATCCTCCTTGGATTTCTTTGGAGGTAGCGGCGCATCAAGATAGGTTTGGGGAAGAAATTCTTACATGAATAAGGTGTGAAAGAGGGAAGGTAGGATGGATGAGCATGTTTGGTTATCTCCTTTGGGAAGATTCGATCTAGATGGGAGGCGCAGAACTAGAGGAGGAAGAGAAGATACATGATATCATGATATTCTGTTTTTTGGGGCTAGCTTTTGTCTTGTGTGGAGGAGGATAACAAGGAGTACATATTTAACTTTTGTAAATCCTTTTATGTAATTGTAATATAAGAGTTAAAAATAAAAGTCCAAAGTGGTGATGTAAATAAATGTAAGTAAAGTAGGTGTATTGTATACTTATGTTTATTTTGTGTAAGTATTTTGTATGTGGAATATTTATTGTATGAGATGTATGCATATACATTATAGTTATGTATGTTTGCCCTTGAGTCTTATAAAGTCATTGTTTAAGTGATAATGTGTTTAAGTATTTTGTGTCTCGCGAAGCCATATTGTGACCAAGGCCTCATTGTTTGATAGTTTTTATAACGTAGTGTCTTTTTGTTACGTGCCTGAGATATTTTTAAATTTGATAATATTTCATATCACAACCATTTGTCCTTGTTTTAGTGGGTCCTTATCATAGTGTCGGTACGCGTGCCGTGTCGGTTACTGGAGAAAACGAGATACCCTCTCGTCTTATAATTTAAAATCATAAGACAAAATAAAATATTCATAAAATGATATGAATGAAAAAGTGATGCAGTTACCTACTGTATGCGAGTTAGCTACTCGAATGATCAGGCAAAGCTTATGCATGCTTAATGAATTTGGCTTAGTAAAATGAATTACTAATTATCAGTTAAATTTTGGTGAAAATTTACCATGTGTCACATCCTCCCCGTCTTGGAAGAGAAAACCGTCCTCGGTTTTCAGTTAGGATTGCTTTGTGAAGTAGAGAAAAGGTGTGGGTATTTGCGTTTGAATTGGTCTTCGCGTTCCCACGTGTATTCTGGACCTCTTTGAGAGTTTCAACGGACCTTGACGATCGGGATGCGGCTTTTCTTAAGCCGTTTGATTTCCCTATCCATGATTTCAATGGGTTCCTCGACAAAATTCAATCATTCGTCGACTTGGATTTCTTCCAAAGGAATAGCAAGAGTTTCGTCGGAAAGGCATTTCTTTAGGTTGCACACGTGAAACACGTTGTGCACAGAGCTTAGTTCTTGTGGTAATTCAAGGCGGTACGCTACCGGTCCGATCCTAGCAAGAATTTTGAAAGGTCCAATATAACGAGGATTTAACTTTCCACGTTTTCCGAAACGAATTACGCCCTTCCATGGCGCAACTTTGAGCATAACTTTATCTCCCACTTGGAACTTAAGTGGTTTCCTCCTTTTATCCGCATAGCTCTTTTGGCGGTCACGAGCTGCTTGTAGTCGGCATTTGATTTGTACAATCTTCTCGGTAGTCTCTTGGATTAACTCCGGACCAGTAAGTTGACTTTCTCCAACTTCGGCCCAGCACACAGGTGATCTACATTTCCGACCATAGAGTGCTTCATATGGTGCGGCCTTGATACTTGTGTGATAGCTGTTGTTGTAAGAAAATTCGGCTAATGGCAAGTGTTTATCCCAGCCATTTCCAAAGTCTATCACACATGCTCTTAGCATATCCTCTAGTGTTTGGATTGTTCTCTCGCTCTGTCCATCAGTCTGAGGATGGTAAGCGGTGCTCATGTCGAGGTTAGATCCTAAAGCATCTTGAAGTGATTTCCAAAAGTTTGAGGTGAAACGGCTATCTCTGTCTGAAATGATGGAAATTGGTACACCATGGCGTGCGATGATTTCTTTCAGGTATAATTGTGCAAGTTTTTCCATTCCGTCACTTTCCTTCATCGGTAGGAAATGTGCTGACTTGGTGAGACGGTCAACTATTACCCAAATAGTGTCGTAGCCTCTAGCGGTTTTAGGTAACTTAGTGATAAAGTCCATTGTTATGCGTTCCCATTTCCACTCGGGGATTTCGGGTTGTACCAGTAGACCCGAGGGTCTCTGATGTTCAGCTTTAACCTTTGAACAAGTTAAACATCGGCTGACATATGTTGCAATGTCGGCTTTCATGTTAGGCCACCAGTACAATTTCTTCAAATCAAGGTACATTTTGTCGGATCCTGGGTGGATGGAGTATTTAGACTTGTGGGACTCATGCATAATGACGTCGCGAATTCCTCCGTAGAGTGGTATCCAACTCCGCTCTTTGAAACACAGAGTTCCGTCCGACCTTTTTACGAATCCGTTTTCACTTTCTGGCATCCCGTAAAGGTTCTCATTCGGACGATTTTCCTCTTTGAGTGCTTCCAATTGAGCCTCAAGGATCTTGGTTGGAAGAGGTGAACTAATTGTCATACCCAAGGATCTGACTCTAAGAGGTTTTGGTCGCTCTTTCCTACTGAGAGCATCAGCAACTACATTCGCTTTACCCGGATGGTAACGAATTTCGCAGTCGTAATCATTGAGTAATTCCAACCATCGGCGTTGTCTCATGTTCAGTTCTTTCTGATCCAAGATGTGTTGTAGGCTTTTGTGATCAGTGTATACGACACACTTTGTGCCATACAAGTAGTGTCTCCAAATTCTGAGTGCGAACACAACTGCTCCTAACTCCAAATCGTGTGTCGTGTAGTTCTTCTCGTGAGTCTTCAATTGGCGAGAGGCGTATGCTATCACCTTCTCCCTTTGCATTAATACTGCTCCGAGCCCCTTATGTGAAGCGTCGCAATATACGACAAAGTCTTCACTACCTTCTGGTAAGGCCAGAACAGGTGCACTACACAACTTTTCTTTAAGGAGTTGAAAAGCTTCTTCTTATTTCTCTCCCCAGTCAAACTTAGCGTTTTTCTGGGTTAGCTTGGTTAAAGATTTGGCAATCTTTGAGAAGCCGTCAATAAATCTCCTGTAGTACCCAGCAAGTCCTAAGAATTGGCGTATTTCGGTAGGAGTTGTGGGTGTCGCCCAATCCTTTATTGACTCTATCTTAGCGGGGTCTACATGTATGCCTTGACTGTCGATTACATGACCTAAGAATTGCACGGTAGGTATCCAAAATTCACACTTCGAGAATTTCGCATACAGTTCTTCCTTCTTCAACAATTCCAAGATTAATCTAAGGTGCTCTTCGTGTTCTTTCGCACTCTTGGAATAAATTAGGATGTCGTCAATGAATACGATCACAAATTTATCCAAGTAGGGTTTACACACTCGGTTCATGAGGTCCATGAACACAGCTGGTGTGTTGGTTAACCCAAAAGGCATGACCTGGAACTCGTAATGTCCATAACGAGTTCTGAAGGCGGTTTTTGGAATGTCTTCTTCTCGAACTCTTAGTTGATGGTATCCAGACCTTAAGTCGATTTTTGAATAAACACTCGAACCTTGAAGTTGATCGAATAAGTCATCGATTCTCGGGAGTGGGTAACGGTTCTTGATGGTTAGTTTATTCAACTCACGATAGTCGATGCACATCCTGAAGGTTCCGTCTTTCTTCTTGACGAACAGGACTGGTGCTCCCCATGGCGATGAGCTTGGTCTGATGAATCCTTTTTCCGCAAGTTCCGACAACTGGTTTGGTAACTCCTGAAGTTCCGTTGGAGCTAATCGATAAGGTGCTCTTGCCACTGGTGCGGCACCAGGCACTAAATCGATCTGAAATTCAACCTGTCGGGTCGGCGGAAGTCCTGGCAAGTCTTCGGGAAAGACTTCAGGGAATTCTCTTACTATTGGCACGTCCTCCAGACGTTTTTCTTCTCCTTCGTCTTCGTCCTTCCCGGTGACTTGTGCTAGGAAGATATGACATCCTTCCTCGATACACCTTAACACCTTGGTACAGGAAATGACATGCAATCTTGAAGCGTTTCTTCTGTCACTTGTGTCTCCTTCTATTGTTAGCACTTCATCTCCGTAGGGTATTCGAACGAGTTTCTCGTCGCAAATGATGGCAGCATGATATTTTGCTAACCAATCCATTCCGACAATGACATCGAAACTACCCAATGCTACTGGTATCAAGTCGATATTGAATGGGTGGTTTAACAGGTTAAGGGTGCAACCTCTTACGATGGTATCTACCCTTTCTATGTTACCGTTAGCTAGTTCCACGTTGTATGCATTTCCTAATGCGCTTGGGGTAATATCGAGTAGTGGACTAAATGTATTAGAAACAAAACTCCTATCGGCCCCCGTATCAAACAATATGGATGCATAACGGTTATTTATAAGGAACGTACCCGTCACAACATTCGGGTCTTCCTGAGCTTCCACTTTGGTTACAGCATAGACTCTCCCACGAGCTCCTTCTCCATTTCCCTGATTACTCGTTTGTCCAACATTTCCCTGAATCCTGCCATTCCCATGGCTTCCTGGATTCCCTCGGTTTCCTTGATTTCCTTCACGACCTTGGTTTCTGGTCTTTCGGCATTCATTCTTATAATGCCCTTTTTCACCACAACCAAAGCAAGTTATATTAGCTTTTGGGTCCTGAGCTGGAGCTGTTTGAACTGTCGCCAATGATTTGGACCTGCAGTTCCTGGTTAAGTGTCCGATCTTTTGACAATTACGGCACTTAACGGTACACTGCCCCTTGTGATGCAGTGTGCATCGATTGCACAATGGTGCAGTCCCTGAGTACGGTTTTCTTTCTCCGACATTCACTGCATAGGCTCTAGCAACATTTTGCCTTTTGTTTTGGTTGTTGCGGTTGTTCCTATTGTTGTTACCACGGTATTCATAGTTGTTGTAACCTTGAGAATGGTCATCCCATTTCCTCTTACTGTCAACCACTTTGTCCATGGAATCCTCAATCACTTGGTCCATGAGTTTGTTGGCTACTTCGATGGTTTCATGGAGATCAATAGCCTTAGAAGTGGTTACATTGCCCTTGATAGGTTGGGGCAATCCTCAGATGTATCTCTCCAACAATCGGGTCTCAGTGGGAACCATTTCAGGACACAATAAAGCTAGCTCTTGAAATCGTTGATTGTAGGCAGCCATATTGGTGCCTTGAACCTTGAGGTTCCAAAACTCATGTTCGAGCTTCTTGATCTCATTACGAGGACAGTACTTTCGAAGTACCATTTCCTTGAAGTTTTCCCATGGCATGGCATAGGCAACATCGATGCTAGCGGATTTCATAAAGTTGTTCCACCAGGTCAAAGCAGCATCCGTGAAAGTGAATGATGCATATTTAACCTTAGAATCTTCTTCACAATTGCAGATTCGGAACACAGTCTCGAGCTTTTCGATCCACCTAGTTAGACCGACAGCTCCTTCGGTTCCACTAAAGCTTCCAGTCATGGTTTTACGAAAGTCTTGATAAGTACAAGTGCGGTTGTGAGTGGGTGGTCTTGAAGTTCCAGCATTAGTAGACGAGTGGTTTGCTGCAGCTAAAGCGGCGTTTACCCGCTCATTGACTAGTTGGTCGATCATGGCTTGATTCATGATAGGTTGGATTGGAGTAGCCCTAGCAGGAGTAGTGGCTTCAGCAGTCTGATCAGGTGTGACTCTGTTTGGAATAGCAGCATTTGCGGCTTGGTTGCGAGTGACTCTCGCTGGGATGGGAGCATTGGAGGCTCCACCAGGGTTAGTACGTTTAGATCTTCGTTTTGGCGGCATTTCTGCAATAAGAAAGGTGATGAGATATAGAACCTTTTAAACAAGGTATGTGTCACGTAATAGTGTGGTTATCGTAGATAGATCATATGTGTAATCTATAAACGTAAAGACAATTGGATAGGAAAATAAGTTTGTCATAGATAGAATTTCGGTTACAAGGTTCCTACGGTACATGATGAGATACTAGCTGGAGTACAACCGAAATACAACGGAATACAAAGGAAGTACAATGGAAAATACAACTGAAGTACGATGATAATGACTAACACTAACTGTTATAGCTCAGTTTAGTGCACTACAATCATGCAATGGAATCTAAGGATGATCGGTACGTAATCGCTCTATGATAGCAATCAGCTCTCGCTGTGTATCCTCCAATCTCTCGATATGCCTCATCTGTGATGCCAACATAGACTCTAAACCAATAGTCCTCTGCCATCCCTCTCTGACAGTATCTCTCGCAATCCACTGGACGCTCTCTAGCTCCTCTAGTCGTCCGTGTATCTGAGTCTGACCTCTACCCAAAGCTCGTACTCTGCTGTCCAACTCTCTGACGTCCTCAACCTGAGTCTCAACTCTAAATCCCAGTCGCATCCTCTCGTGTCTCTCGAGTCCCATGCTCTCAAACAACACATCAGTAACTCGGTCTAAACCCTCAACACGCTGCTCGCAAGCTTGCAAGCGTGTTGGATCGATCCTCTCTAGCTGATCAGAATGGACTCCTAGCAATGTCTCATGAGAGTCCAACTGAATGAGTATCCTCTCAGTGAGGGTCAGATCACCTTCTGGAGATCCTGACAAGTCTGGCTCGGTCTGTGCCTCAACTGGTGCAGCTTCCTCAATGGTCTCAAGCTGTCTAGTGGTGCGCTCAAGGCGCTCCATGTCTGCTGCAGATGGTACAAACGAAGGCGATGACGGGCTATAGCTCGGACTAGTGACAAGTGGTACTGAACTGATCAAGCAATCAATATCCCTCCAATCAATCTCATTACTCTCCTCCTGACTGTGGAGAAAAGCGGCTCTCTGCCCTAATCCAAATGGTGCATCAATATCCATGTCATCGTCTAATCTCTGAGCCATCCTGGAGCTCTGTCCTAGCTCCTGTATACTCTGAACAATCTCCAGACCCTGTGTACTCACATCTGCTGCTATGCTAACATAGCCAGGGACACTCTCAGTCGGTATGGGCTCTGGTAATTCCTCCTCAGGATCCTCTTCCGGATCTTCTTCCGGATCTTCCTCAGAGTAAGAATCAGTAGATCTCCTGAGTCTCTGATGAGGTGGTGACTCAGTGGGTGATGGTGTCGGTGACTCTGAAGTAGTAGAAGGACCCATGTAAGCAGCGCGGGTCATCCGAGAAGCTAGTGCAGGCACATATGAATACCGCTCTCGATATCCAGGTACTCTCACAATCATACGGGGCTTTTGCCTGCGTGTCAACAGGGCTGATGGAGTGGTGGTGAGGGTAGGTATAAGTGGAGTAGGTGCAATAGCTGGCTGGACTGCTAGTGTGGCCTGTACATATGGATCAGTGGCTGAGTGTGCAAGATGGCGGATGGTCGGTGAGTGAGCTAATAGGATGTCCTCCTGAACATCGTGAGGAAAGGCTGGGGAAGGCATAGTCTGTGACAAGACGGTGCATATGTGTAAGTATGTGGAGAAAAATATGCTCATGATGGATATGAAATAGTGCATAAGTAAATAGGAAATAAAACATGTAATCCTATTAAATGAACTTTAAATAAAATGGCAAGTAAGGCAAGCGGCAATCGGCGGTCGTAGTATGATGTTTTTGGTGAAAAGTAGTTATAGTTTAGGGTTTATATGTACCTAGTTCTCTATAACTTAGGCTCTGATGCCAATCTGTAACACCCCCAAATTTGTTTAGCGGAAGCATACGTGTTATTCGGGAGCGTTACGGGGTTGGTGAATCATAACACAAGTAATAAAGAACGGAATACATACTCCGTTTGATTTCATAAAATAGTTTTAAAATATTATCTTACAGCATAGTTTAAATAAATGGGTGCATCCCATTAGTTATAGTGGTCCCAAAGTAAAAACATCATTTTTGTGTAAAAACACTTCTTTAATATTACTACGACCATACATCCGCTTCTTGCCTTGCCTTCATGAACAAATCTTAAACACCTGAGAAAATATGCTAAAAGGTCAGCTAAAAGCTGGTGAGTTCATAGGTTTTAATTAAAATAGTAAGCTTGGACCATAAGCAAAGGCATATAATCATTACAACGAATATAATGATATATGTATGAATGTCTATTACGTTAGCTCTAAGTTCATGCAACCGATACTACGACAGTTTCTGTATGCTAAAAGATGTCATACAATATAGGGGCCCATAGCAAGTGTTTTGTCTCTCAACACTTGGTTCCGACATGGTATACGTTTCGCTTTGGCCTAAGCATGGCCAACCGAACGGAGGAGTCACCCTCAATAGATCTATTTATAACATTCGCGTTTCCCAATGGGGAATTGACAGTTCATGAAAAAGGGCATTCTCTAGGGACATAAGGGCTTAGGCTACACCACGTAATAGTAATCATGTAATAGTTTTGGTCCATAAAATGTTTTGCATATTTCTCACCCCAAAATGTATAAAACAATTTATCAAGTAAAAGTGGGGCTATGAAACTCACCTTAGCAAAAGTGCAAATCCAAATGTGGGATTAGTGAATATTGTGAAGCGGCACCGACACGCGTCCTAGATAAGGAGTGAAATGTTTCAGTTCATTGTTTTAAGTATCACTTACTTAAACTCGTTCAATTGTTTTTATAATTGTAGCGAAAATAAACTTTTGGTTTTAGAAGAATGATTTTTACTAGTAAGTATACAAGTATATATACATTTTTAAGTTGTCATTATAACGGTTTTAGAACTCGAAATTTTGGTTTGAATATAACAATTTACTAGTAAGTATATAAAAGTGTATATACTTATTTAAGTTGACACAAAATGGTGTTGTCAAAAATGTATATTTAAATTATTTATTTTCTATTTGAAGTTAGAAAATATGCAAGTTATATTTGATGATTTTCGAACTTAACATATGATAAAATGGCATAGCGGTGTCTATATTTATCATAACTTGTTCCGTACATATATATATATATGTCGCTTTAATTGGAAATTTTTCTTGACATACGTTTGCTCACAAATTTGACGTTAAAAGTGGTCGTAGACTTTGTTAGGCGAAATGTGTTTTAAAACACTAGTTGCTTATGTCAAATGTTTGAGCATCTTTGTTAAATTATAATTTTGTACACATTTGATGTTAAGACGATAATTAACGAGGTGAAAGAAAGGATAGACGGAAACGGTCTTCGTTGTTTAACATCTAATAACATGCTTCGAGTATCATTAGATGACCAGCTTATTCATACGAACATCTCCAAGGTTTTACATGGGCTGCGGCCCATATATGAATACCATAATGGGGTACCAGATTTTTGGGCTTGGGCTTGATGGAGTATTTGCACGAGGGAGAGAGGGCTGGTCCAACAGCTTTACTCCTCTATGTTAGTCAAGTTTTTAGAAGACACAACCTAATAACTCATTTCCAGATTTGTTGTTAAAGAGTACACCTTTAGTTACAGGAGCTTGGTGTGAGAAACTTGGCTAATCCCTTTATTGCAAGTATGAGCAAGGTGTGACGAAACATGTGTTTGGGTCAAGTACTACTCGACTTGGTCCCATTCTTAGGCCGACACAATAGTTTCGACATAAGGCTCCTAGTTAGAAATCTAGCATGTACGGTATCCGTTTCATGTTTCATTCTAGAGTGATGTTTTATCCGAAAGAAAAGTACAACATACGACTATTTTTGTGGCCTCGCAATGCCATACGGGGACTAGCACCCTTCGGGGATGCTTGTGACTTGAAGATAACTAACTCAACATACAAGCTTTTGGATAGTGTAGTGGGTTTACTAACCCGATGCTTCTTATGTCGAGACCATCAACAATGAGTGACTCGAAGAAGGTTAGTCATACTAAATTTTAGAGTACTAAACTTCTCACCTATGACTTCAAAACATCACCACTGTGGAGACAACCACAGTGGGTTTTCGCCCATTTTGACCTTTCCAACGAAGTCTACTCAAGAAGAAGCGTTTGACGACACATAAAAGTATGGAAGTTGGTATTCTTAACTAAAACAAGACCATGACATGGTGTATGTTCCTTCGACCCCTGATGGGTTTTAACCACTCGGATATACGGAAAAAGACCACGAAAATCAAAGTTAGTTCCTAGATGATTTTTGACCACAACTTAACACTATGGAATGGTGCCTATATGGCTTGTCGGATTGCATTTGTACGAATCAATACCAGTCACCAATACACAACATCTTTTCCCCAGACTCAATGCTAGTGTGATTCCACATTTTATAAAACTTAACTCTTGGCTTTTCTTGTTTTATGCATCTCGACAGAAAATAACAACAACCCAACGACCACATAAATCCCACATGACTAACTTAAGTTTTCAAAGTGACAATAGACTTATTATAACACGAGTTTATACATAATTACCACACCTAGTTTACACTCGAATCACAACAAGATACCAACATTTAACATCAACCAAATTTTGTACAACCAATTACAAGGAAAAGAAACAAAGATTAACCTTATGCAAGTGAGGCGAAAATGACAAGGATGAAGGCTAACTCGAGAGCTCCACACAACCCAAAACTCCAAATCCGAATCCGAGTAAGAAACCCAACTGTTTCACTATACCCTTGAGAGTACTTTTCTTATGTGGTGGATTGAGATTTGTCTTGTGTGAGCCCTTAGCCTCTCGAGTAGTATAAAAAGAAAATAAGGAGGAAGTCTTTGACCAAGTCTTTACATCTTGCCTCTTGTTTGAAGCCGAAAATGGTTTCTTTCCAAAAACCAAAGGAATCTCAAGATAGATTGGTGGGAGATTTGCTTCATTCTTGTGGTTAACTTGATCCTCCTTGGATTTCTTTGGAGGTAGCGGCGCATCAAGATAGGTTTGGGGAAGAAATTCTTACATGAATAAGGTGTGAAAGAGGGAAGGTAGGATGGATGAGCATGTTTGGTTATCTCCTTTGGGAAGATTCGATCTAGATGGGAGGCGCAGAACTAGAGGAGGAAGAGAAGATACATGATGTCCTGATATTCTGTTTTTTGGGGCTAGCTTTTGTCGTGTGTGGAGGAGGATAACAAGGAGTACATATTTAACTTTTGTAAATCCTTTTATGTAATTGTAATATAAGAGTTAAAAATAAAAGTCCAAAGTGGTGATGTAAATAAATGTAAGTAAAGTAGGTGTATTGTATACTTATGTTTATTTTGTGTAAGTATTTTGTATGTGGAATATTTATTGTATGAGATGTATGCATATACATTATAGTTATGTATGTTTGCCCTTGAGTCTTATAAAGTCATTGTTTAAGTGATAATGTGTTTAAGTATTTTGTGTCTCGCGAAGCCATATTGTGACCAAGGCCTCATTGTTTGATAGTTTTTATAACGTAGTGTCTTTTTGTTACGTGCCTGAGATATTTTTAAATTTGATAATATTTCATATCACAACTATTTGTCCTTGTTTTAGTGGGTCCTTATCATAGTGTCGGTACGCGTGCCGTGTCGGTTACTGGAGAAAACGAGATACCCTCTCGTCTTATAATTTAAAATCATAAGAGAAAATAAAATATTCATAAAATGATATGAATGAAAAAGTGATGCAGTTACCTACTGTATGCGAGTTAGCTACTCGAATGATCAGGCAAAGCTTATGCATGCTTAATGAATTTGGCTTAGTAAAATGAATTACTAATTATCAGTTAAATTTTGGTGAAAATTTACCGTGTGTCACAGCTATCAAGTGAGTCATTACTTGAAGCAGAAAAGTTTTCATAACATTGCTTCAACAATGTCTTTTGTGTCTTCTTTGTAGCATCATTACCACCAAACACTGAGCAAATCTCTTCAAACAGTTCCTTAGCAGTTGTGTACTTGCTGAATGCAATGATCTGATCTCTAGGAAGAGTCATCAGCAAGAAACTTCTAGCTTTAAGATCATTCTTCCTGCAAGATTTTTCAACACTAGATTTAGGCAAAAAAACTTTCACAACATCTGTGTCACCAACCTTCACAGTACTAGTCACAGACTTGAAAGAATCACCAGTTTGAATGATCTCCCATTGAGCATAGTCCTGAATGAGAAAGTATTGCACAATCAGTATCCTCCACATCTCAAACTCATTTAGTTTGAGCTTAGGTAGCCTTGGTGTAGAAGAGTTTTATTGGTTGTTTTCCGTCTCCATTGAATTAAGTGAGTAGGTTAAGCTAATTCCTTGGATCTTCTAAAACAAAATATCAGAACCTTCGCTCTGATACCACTTGATGGATCTAGACACACACCTTGTGTCAATGATATTTTGTATGATATTATTAAGCACACAGAATTTACTTAGTAATACTTAGAAGATGGATTATATGATGTATTGTATGTAAACACAGATTAAACACAAAACTTAAGCTCCAATATTATTGATGAATAATACGAGTGATCTTAGATTATCACTAGGGTTACACCTTGAAGCCTTTTTGAGTAATACGTAGGTAATTAGATAAGTACCTAAGACAATGACCTAGGACCTCCTTTTATACGAAACAAGGAGTCCTTTACAAGATAAGTATAATGCAAACATTATAGAATATTCACAAGATCTATTCTATACTTATCTAAATACGTTTAACTAAACATTATCTAATAGCAGTGGTAATAATGTACTGGCAGTGGGAATACGTTTCCACTTCTAGTGTTACTCCGAGCAGTGTAAACCACAACTATCCGTGGTAACGGATTATTCCCAACAATGTTTGAACCGATGCTCGAGGTTGTTTAGACCTTATCTAGGATTATTAATAAAGCACAAATAACAATGAACAATATATATGCACAGCGGAATAATCAAACTATCATTGTTATTATTAAGGTTTCTTCATCATCATCATGTGTTCTACAAAACACATTCACAGCCCTAATCCTAGACGATCAACTCTAAGATGGTTACACAATAGGGATCACTGATCCTTGAGGCTAAACTCTACAAGTCGACTATCACCTAGTCTAGGCGTTTACATACTCACGCCCTAGACCTACACACACACACCTTTGTCTGATGTTTACATTGTTTGACACACATAAACCCAATTCCCTGTATCTCTTTATATAATAAAGATACTAGGGTTACAAATGACTACAAGGGACTAGATAATAAATACTTCTTTGACAAGTAGGTCCCTTGTCTTTCTTTATCTTCAACAGTCCTTCATTTTTCATGTATTTTGTCTTATCAACTTTAAATATAGTTCCCAACAATCTTCCCCTAGTAGATAATGACAAAACCAAATAAGCACGAACAAATATGTCATGAACGATAAACAAACTTCCCCTTAAACATGCAATATTACCAAGGAGCTTCAAGTTGCCAATCTTCTATGTAATGCCTTCTTCCCCTTTTGGTCATCTTCAATTAGGAGAACCGTGAATATAAGCAACTTTGATCTTCAAAACCACGAACCAATATCATACAACTAATCCATCTTTCCAATGCCTCAAGATACCCTCCATGAAGTTTTCCGCACTAAAAATGAAATTATGGCAAAAGAAATCTGAACCAGGAGTATAAATACCAACAAGTAGTAGTAAAAATCTTCCCCTCGAATGATGCATGTAAATAACCATAAGAAATTGTCGAATAACTAACCACCATGGTCACAAATACGTTGTAGTTCCAGCCATGAAGAACATAGTACCAGTGAAAATAGTAGTAGTAACATGAAGAATAGTTCTTTGGTTAAATAGTAGAGACCATGTAAAAAGTGAAGAACTTCCCCTGAACATGAACATGATATCTACTTCAAGCAATATACCTGACCAAATAATAAAATCATCATTATTAAACACATGGTCTTGAATCATTACCAATCGTGTGTGTAATCTTGTGTGTGTAAACCAAACTCCATGTCAAGCTGCTTTATCTTCAACCTACTCATATGCATAAACCAATCACAACACTTTAAATACGTCACATGCAATAATAGCCCATTCCACATTTATTTATTGTGTGCCATAACATTACATGCGAATATGTCCAAACTGCCATGTAATCCATCCTTAACCTTCTCTCGGAGTTTACTTCAAATTATCACGAGCTAAGAAAGTACAATAGCAGCTCAATAACGTAACCAATCAAGCACTAAAACCTTATAAACTTGGATGACATCAGGAACTTCATAACATCTTCGTGCCATCTTTCTCATATCCTATTAAACCCAATCATAGTCCATGTACATAAAATATGTTACACAACTCAAATCCACCAAGGATCTGACAAATGAACCAGCATATACCCTACGTATCTTTCTTTGGTAGCATGAACAGTTAACGAGCAGCACAAACCATGATAGTAGCATCGTACAGCAGTGGTAATAACCATACAAACAATGGTAACTTAAACCTTGTAGCAGTGGTTTGACATCGTAGCGAAGGCAGTAGTAATCCACAACAGCAGTGGTAACCATGAAGCCTAGCAGTGGAAACGTTCGTTGAAGCAGTGGTAACGAGAAAGTGATAGCAGTGGTAACCAAAATAGACTTACAGTTGTAACTAATCACGAGTAAAAACCATAATCTCAAATAGCAACTCAAAACTCATGATCGACTAGTAGCTTCGAGACATGAAAACCAAATGTATACCTGCTCTTTGTAATAGAGTTTTTGTTAGGAATTAGAAAATTTCATGTTAAAGTGTCGGTCACCCCAATTATGGTCTAGCATAAGTTAGCTCGTAGACGTGTCGTTATTTACGTTACTTAGTAGTTTATTTGTTAGTTTGTAGCGTAGATTAGTTTAGTGCAACACCATGGAGGAAGGACGGGTCTTTACCCACTGTATGCCTGATCCACAGTCCGACAGGAGGACGTTATGTTTGTAAGTATAAATACCCCTTCCATCCATGGAAGGTGTGTGGCTTCTTTGAATAAACCTTTCACTTTTGATAAGCAACTCTCTTTCAAGAACCTCCTCTCTACTCTCTTCATCTCTCTAATGGCTTTCTTATTTAATCATTGTCCTAGACCACCCGAATCATCAAACAACATAATATTCACGATCCTACAATTGGCATCAGAGCTTAGGTTTTGTTGTTTGTTTTGATTCGTGGTTCGATTCATGGTTTTTGATGTGGTTCGTGTATGCGGTTTGGTTGATGTTTTGGATGTTGTTGTTGAATATGTTGTTATGAGCTGATTTTAAATGGTTTTTGTTCATGGTTTAATGTTGTTTAATACTTGTTTTAAGTCGTATCTTCTAAAACAACATGTTGTTGTTTGTTAACTGATTTTTATGTGTCTAAATGTTCTAACTAGTTTTTGGTACTATAACTGGTTTTATGTGTCATCGTTTGAATGTTCTAAATGGTGCTTATTTTGGTACTATAACTGGTTTTATGTGTCTAAATGTTCTAAATGTTTCGACGAGTCTGGAAATAACATTTGTGTGTGACAGTTTGTGTACACACCATGATATTCATCTATGCGAGTTGAGGCATGTTCTTCTATGCGAGTTGACTGACTTTTATCAAAGCGAGTTGACAGTATTGACTGTCCTTACTCAATGTATTTCTGGATGTGAGTCGTTATAATGTCCAGATACAATGACCATTATGCGAGTTGTCAAACCTTTCAAACATGCGAGTTGCTGACAATATTAACCATTCATGCGAGTTGTTCTTTAACAATTTCAAAAGCGAGTTGTGTGTGTCATGTGCTAAGCGACTTGCCATATGCGAGTTGTGTGTTTTGATTTTTGAGTCAAAATACTATGCGTGTTGTCTAAGTTGCAAATGGTATGCGAGTTGTCAAATATATCTTAAGATGCGAGTTGTTTATGCTAAATGATGATGCGACTTGTGGACTTTAAAAAGACCAAATATACCAAATTTTAGGTAACACTAACGACCTCAGATCCGAATCAAAAACCAAGCCATTATCAAATCCAAACCTATTCTATAACCCATCACAATATCAAACCAAATTCATGGAATAATAATTATTCAATCTCAGTAATTGTTTCAAGCATATTCAAAGACAAATAAAGACCCTCAATGGTCTTTCGTACGAAACATTTAACATCACAGATTCGTGTCTATGCTAACATAAATGGAACAAAGATCTCAGCTCCACTTCGTGGTATCACTAAGACACAACAAAACCTTGAAGGTTTGTTTTTAAGAAAGAGTTTCAACATCATTGATCTTATGAGTGCTTAATATCCGAATCCTCAATGAAAAGATCAACTATCACGAATGATTAATTGCTCTGTTCTGATTCGTTCAATAACTTAATCAAAACAAAATGATACCCTACCTGTGTTTGTCCATATTGGATCTCATTGCCAGCTCAAATACTCTAGCCGTCCCTGTGGCCATCTCGTATCACCCCCGTGGCATCAAAGGACCTCTAGCCATCCCTGTGGTGAGATCATATTCATTAACTATGGAAGAAGGGTGATGAGATGCGTGTTATGGAGATAAGAATGGAGGAGCGTTTTGTGAATATGGGAGCAGACGAAGTTGTTAGGGTTTTTAGGGATTGATTTGTGACTGCGCTTGATAGTGAGGAGAGATATTAGGGTTGGTATTATGTGTGGATTGTATGTGTTAAATACCTGGATAGTTAGGGTTGGGTGGAATATGGATCGATTACCAGTCATACACATGGGCCTTAAGTTTCTTGTTGTGTTAATTGGGCCGAACGAGACATATTGGACCAAGGAACTCTTGTTGAATTAAGCCATGTTGAATTAGTTGGATTGA
Organism: Chrysanthemum seticuspe; assembly: GCA_019973895.1. Taxonomy (NCBI): domain Eukaryota; kingdom Viridiplantae; phylum Streptophyta; class Magnoliopsida; order Asterales; family Asteraceae; genus Chrysanthemum; species Chrysanthemum seticuspe. The sequence goes on along the minus strand of BPTQ01000007.1, from coordinate 184,340,284 downwards.
ACAATGAATTTGCCATATTAACCTTTTATAAGACGTGTTATTTGATTTACACATGATTTGATGCATAAATTTCGATATCGTTTGATAACGAGTATTTTGTCTTTAATGTTCAACGGATGATTCATTTGTCTACGGTTAATGTTGGTACGGGCCTCTCGTAATTGTATTATGGGCGAATTCTCATGAATTTGGATTATATGAGACTTGGATAAATGGAGTGTTGATGATCATTTGATTTGATTGGTTATGTGATTCGATATTGAGTCCTGATGATGTAATTTTGGTGTTAAACGATTTTGACGATGAGTTTCGTTGATATGAGATTTGATGATGAGATTTGATGTGCTTCAATGGGTTATGAAGTTTGGTACTTTGGTGTATAAATTTTCACGAAAGGTATGTCACGACTTTGATTGATATTGGTAAATGTTGAATACGGGATTGTTTGGACGATATTACTTATTTGGATTTGAAGTGAGGTTTTCCGGGCGTGTTTACTTATTTCGTCTTCTTTCTTTCTACCCTTCCGCGAAGATGACTTGTTTGGGCGTTTATAGAGGGTGATAAAGACTTGGCTATTTAGTTACGGTTGTGATTCCTTTCTCGCTTTACCCACAACGTAGCTACCACTTTGGTGTCTCACGCAGTTGAGGATATGTCAAGAGGTTTTGTACATTGGGTACACCGTTTCTTTTGACAAGGATTTGTACAAGTTTAAGTAATAATCTGGGGAATTTTACTTCATGATCAAGTTTGGCATATCGGGTTTACTTCTCCATGTTGTCACAGCAACAGCCGACAGAATACGTGAATGATGTGTGTACCAAAGTGTTTATTTGACGGTTGATGATTTTGTTGGATAATGAACCGTTGATGAACCACTGCATGTTCTCCTAAAACAGATATTCACCGGAACCAAAGTTGTCATAACACATTCAAGCTGACATTGTTTACGGTTTTGTCTTGATTTTGTAAAATCCCGCGAAAGAACCTATTTCTCGGTTTAAATCATAGACTTGTAAAATCCCGGGACAATGGAAACATCCTGGTAATAGTAAAGTGCATTTCCGGATCTATCTTACGGTTTATTCTTGGTTTTGTAAAATCCCGCGAAAGAACCTATTTCTCGGTTTAAACCATAAAATTATAAAATCCTGTATTGATGGAACCATCCTGGATAATAGAAAGTGTACTTCGAGATCCTTTCTGATGCTAGTGCTACGGTTTCTACTTCGAAGAAGGGATAAAAGGGTGTACTTCATGAATTGGATGTGTGTTTGGATATTCGTCATGGCAGTTTGGTTATTACATGGTTTTATGGGGTTATGTGCTTTTAACCATGGTCGGGATGAATTCCATTATCAGAGTTCACTTAAAACGTCAAAGGAGGCTAGATTTGAGCTTTTAACCATAAGATGTGACAACGGAGTTAATTCACTATTATTTATTTGAGGTTGAAGTGAATTATCACGGGCGAGTGTACTTAGTATCTGAAGGTATCAGGGGATGGTTGGATGAAGATTCTTCAAGATCCTTGTTCGAGCTTATTATCAAAAAAGAAGACTTGGAAATCTAGTTATTTTTGGGAGTCTTTTTTCTTTTACCACGTGGGGAAATTGGGCTCGTATCATCACAAAATAACTATCACTTTAAGGAGTTACGTTGTAGTGCTCAGTGTCACATTCAATTGTGGATTTTCAAGAGGTAATGTACGTCTTATACTTGATGGTTGGTTGGTTGAAGAGTATAGAGTACATAGAGAGTACTTAGAGATGCTAATGGAAATCGGCACCGCTCTTTGTTACATATGTGCAAGTTTAAGTCACGAGTTCGGGTTAGTTTACTTCAGGGTCATATTCATCATATTGGGTTTTCTCCATCAGCTGTCACTACAAAGAGCCTACTGAATGATAATGGGGTTGATTATAAGTTTGCCAAAAGAGGATGAAAAGAGAGAGATGATGACGTATGAACACAACAGTTCATGCCTCGTACTCTAAAGAAAAGAAAAGTGTATGTGTAAGTGCGCTTTATCTTTGAAAGAAGAGAAATCTTCTTATGACGTATGAACACATCAGTTCATGCCTCGTTCTCTAAAGAAAAGAAAAGTGTACGTGTCAGTGCGCTTTATCTTCTGAAGAAGAGAAATCTTCTTATTATGACCATTCTCATCAACATGCTTCATAATTTTTCCATGCGCTCCTGTCATCAAGTGAACCGGGCTACCATTGATTGTTTTCTTATTCCACTTGCTCAACTATAATGACGATGGCGACATCATGTGCTAATTTTACGGGGGAGAAGTGTGAATAGAATACTTTTGGATGATTTCACTTATTTAGTCAAGAATGGCATCTCCGTATGCAATTCTTGAGGGGGAGAAAAAGTGTGAATTTTTTGCATTGTTGATTGATATTTGAGAATATAAATGGTCATACGGCTCTAAACTCATGTAAGAACCGAGCTTCTTCTTATCGGGTCATCTTCACATGGAGTTTTTCTCTTCTAAGAGCCGTTGGTTGACATCTTCACTCGGATTGATGAGTTTATCGACAAAGTGCTTCCGGTTAATGCTTCACGTATACATCAACATGATGATTCCGAACAATCTCTCTGTTCTTGTTTGATGTGATTGGTAGTTTGGTGTTACCATCTTGTGTGTTCGTTGCGGCCTGATTGCTGATTTCCTTGATGAACATCTTTATGTTCTTGTTTGATTGGGAGGGATTTTAGTTAAGGGGATTTGCAAGATGTAAGTTAATTGGGATGCTTTTTGGTGTGAGTTGAAGATGTTAACTATCTATTCCCCAACTGCACAATCTTGAAGAAGGTCGAGTCTACAGTCTGTTCTACATTTTCTGCTACATGTTAGAAGACTAAAGACGAGTTGCATTTAACGATCTAAAGACTTCTTCTTAATCTGGGCATTTATCAAACAAATTGTCGGTTTAGGGGAGAGCACTAATTGGGAGAGAGTTATAAGTCAGATTCAATCCCTAATTAGACTTGCTCATATTCTTTAGCAGTGACTCCTCGAGACGTTGATATTGACTATTGTAATATTGCAGTTGCACTATTGAATAATAATTCGCTCTTTGGTATTCCTTTGCCAAATCTTCACGGATTATTGTTCATGAAAAAATGATCCGCTCTTTGGTATTCCTTTACCAAATCTTCACGGATTATTGTGCACTGTGTAAATCAACCACATGAACATTAAGGAAAATGACTTTCTCATCCGCTAGAAGACATTATTGGTGAATCTTCCAGATCAGTCTTTATATGTATATCTTTAGGAAGATGGAATTGATGTTGAGGAATTATTTGTTCCGGTTCATTAAGTGGGTCAATGTACATCCGGTTGTACATTTATTCACGTGTTGGACATTTGACACAAGTTGATTACTTCGGAGTTAATCATTTATCACTTATTTGAGATTGAAGTTGACTTTCACAAAGGCGTGTCCTTATTTGATAACTTGCACGGGCTTAAGAATTTGAGTTGAAGACTTGGTTTATCTAGTTACCAGCAGTCGAGGTGGATGGTTGAAGACCTGGTTAACTATCACTATTAGGAGTTACTTTGTTTTACTCAGTGTCACACGCATATGACGGTGTGGATAATCGCAAGAGGTGTTAATGTCTCATACTTTGCTTGGGTAGTGAGTACTTAGAGATTTGCTTGAAGCATAAATTCTCTACACAGTTCTTCCATCATTAGGTGCAATCTTAAGATACAAATGAGGGGAAGTTGACTTCAGTTTCAAGTATGGTATATCGGGTTTTCTTCTTCAGTGGTCACTTCAAATTGTCTACATAAGGGTTGATAAAAATAGTTAGAGAGTGTTGGAATCACTCCTAAACAGTATTTCAAGTATTTATATTTCATATGTAATAGGTAGCTTTATTATGGCCTTTATGTTTGTTTAAGGTCATGCTTATGTAGAAGGCCCATAAGCTGAGGCCCAAGCCCACATAAGAAAGGATGGGAACTAGGAGTGTTGCCCTAGCTTCCCTCCTATAAATAATCTTGTAAACCCTCATTTGAGGGTTGGTTGTTCAAGTTTTCTTTTCTTTCACATACACTACGCCTAACCGTCCCTTAGTTTATATGTGTGTGTGCTTGATACTTGTTCATCCGCCTTATCTCTTTCTCTATAAGCTTGTGTTGTAAAACTAGTGACCAAACAGTGGTATCAATCGCCAAATAGTTGGGTGTACTCGTTTTTTTTTGAAGTTTTGGTTTTGGATCTTACGCGTAGAGATAACGCATTCTTTGGTTATCTTAAAAACTCGTTTTTTACACTTTTTAATCCAAGATTCTTGTACTTTCAATGTTTTGAGGTGTTAAAATACTTGTTTTTGGCAAAAAGTTTCAAACTTTACGCGTTGATTTACGTTTTTAAGCTAGTTTTTGTTCGTGGGTGTCGTTCTACGCGTAACCTGTTTAGCAGTTTTGGTACATCAAAATTCACACTTTTGTGCTCTTTTGGTACTATTGAAGCTATTCCATAACAAAAAATTGGTTTAGAAACACATTTGGGCAGAATCAAAGTTACGAGTAATCCTACGCGTATCAAAACCCTAAAATTACGCGTAAGATTGTTCCTTGCTTTGATCTTCAATTTTCTGGTTTAATCCGTGTTTTCTTACTTGGATAAGTCTGAAAATACGTCGACTTTGGATATCTTTTGCACTGTGAAGTGTAAAAGATCATTTGGGAAAAAAACCCTAAAATTACGCATAAGCATAAGCTTACGCGTAGAATTCCTACGCATAAGATTCACTTTACGCGTAAACTACGGTCTACGCATAAGGTAATCCTACGCCTACGTTTCTACGCCTAACTTTTGTCTACGCTTAACTTTAGTGTTTTCCCTACTTACGCGTAAGCTAAAACCTACGCGTAACTCCTCATTGTTACGCGTAACTTTTGGTGTTTTTACGCATAAGTGCTACTTGGTTCTTGTCTTTTCTACGCCTAAGGATACTTCATCAACAAAGGTTCATTCGACTACAAAGATCCATCTTTACCACACAAGTTTATCATCATGTCTCAACCACCATACTCTAACTATTTCCCTCACACTTATAATCATCAACAACAACAACAATTAACTCCACAACATCAACAATGGAATCAACAACAAGCTATTTATCAACAACAATTTAATCAGCAACATACTCCACAACTTGGTGCAATCCCACAACCACAAATGGTTCAACCACCACCAAGTCTTCAAGCTCTACCCTACACAAACGATTTCAATCAACATCCATCACGAAGCACTATGAAGGAACCCACTTGGTTTGCTAAGATGTGTGAAGCTTTAAGCAGCCAACAATCAATTCATGAAGCTGGATCACTTGATAGACCTCCAATGCTCACTCCAGGAAACTACGATCAATGGGTGATAAGGTTCTTTAGGTTCTGTGATCTGAAGAAGCCACATGGAAAGTTCTTAAAGAAGGTTATCTTGGAAGGTCCATTTGATATGCCTACTGTCATTGTACCCGGAGATCCAACTGCTGTTCCACCAAGAGATGAACAAACCAACATTGCTACTGTTGCAGATTTAAATCCTACAGAACTTCTACACTATGAAGCTGATAAACTTGCAATGGAATACATCCTCTTAGGATTACCAAACCCAATTCTTCGTAGTGTTGATGCTCAAAAGACTGCACAAAAAATGTGGGATCATATTCGTCTTCTTATGGAAGGATCTGTACTCAATCAGGAGGATTTGGAATCCAAAATTTACTTGGCTTATGAACACTTCATGATTGAACCTGGAGAGACACTAGAGTCCTATCATCATCGATTTTCAGATATCATCAATGATTTGGATAAACACAACATCATCATGCCAAGAATTGCAGTGAATACTAAGTTCCTGAGTAGTCTTGGTCCAGAATGGGAGAAGTATGTCATTTTTCTCCGTCAAGCGAAGAATATGCATCATTCTACTTATGGATTGTTGTACGATTACTTGAAGCCTCATGAAAAGGAAGTTGATCGGGAAAGGATTCTCCGTGCTCAAATTGCTAAACAGTCACAACCGGACAATCAACAACTTGCCTTGTATGCTCAACAGAATTATCCCTCTCAACCAGCAACTCAACCAACTACATCAAACACACCTTCACAATCACAACCTCAACAAAATCAATTGGTTCCATACAGCAACAATGCTCAAGCATATGTCAGTGAAGCGACTGAGGAAACAGATCCGTTCGAAGCATTGCAACAAGGATTTGTGATGATTGCTAATGCTTTTGGCCGTTACACCAACAAATCCAACAATCGTATTCGTTCCTCATCTAACACACGGACTCAAGCTGTTGTGAACAATGGACGTGTTGAAGTTCAGAATCGTGATTATGGTCGTCAGATGGGCGGTGGTCAAGGGTTTAATGCTGTGGGTAGGAATAACAACAGAGCTCAAGTGGTGGAACAGGGAAATGCTCAGAATCGGTTAAATGGTCTTAGATGCTACAACTGCAATGAGAAGGGACACCTGGCTAATGCATGCCCAAAGCCAAGGACTAGGGGCAGTGCTTATTTCAAAGAGGCCTTACTTTTGGCTCTTAAGGATGAAGCTGGTGGATCTCTCACAGACAAAGAACAGAGCTTTATGGCAGATGCAGACTCAGATGATGATATGGAGGACTTGCAGGCTAATGCAGCTGTTATGTTGATGGCTAATATGCATGAGCTGCACATGAGTGATACAGGCCCAGTGTATGACACTGATGGCTTGTCTCAGGTACCCGAACAAACCATCATCATATCTGAACTAATATCTACGCCAATATCTGAATCCGGCATGGATCAGAGTGTTCAAATTGAGTCTTCTACATCTTCTTCTGATGATTTTCAAGTTAACCCTGTAGTTACATTTGACGATCAAGATGACCTTATGGTTTCCTTTGATAATCAAATTGACTCCGTGGTTGTACTTGAGGATCTAAAGAATGATCATGTTGAGACTCACGTTGAACAAGATGATCTGTTGCCTCATCCGGATTTTGCTCGGTTAATTCAAGACCATAAAATCAAAATGGAGGAATGTTATGCATTAAATCAATCCTTAAAAAGTAAAAATGCACTGTTAACCAAGGATTTTGAATGTTTACAAATGCAACTCAACTTTTTCAAAACTCAAGAAAACCGTGAAAAAGGTTTTGAAGCCGCTTTTGCAAAATCTCATCAAAACGAAAAATATTTAGAGAGACAGATGCGTGATCTAGCCGCCTCGAAGAATGCTTTGTTGTCCGAATTAGAACAACTGAAAATGAACATAAAAAGCAAATTAACGCTCTCACCTTGGAAAATCAAAAAGCTAAGGCTGAGTTGTTAAATTGTCAAAAACAGTTCTCTGCATACAAAAAGCATTCAACGAATCGGGTAGATGATCTTCTTGCAGAAATTCTCGGTTTGCAAAACAAACTTAAAGAGTTTACAACTGTTGTTTACAAACATGGTGAATCAGTAACAGCTATTGAAAAGTTTACCTTAAAACCCAATCCAAATGGATATGGAAAAAATCTAGCTGATTACAAACCTAAGCTTTCAATAAAAACATTCAAACCAACTCCTGAAGTTTCCAGTGCAGAATACAAAATTGATAATACTGTCATGAGTGTTGTTGAATATCATCGTCAAGAGGAATTAGATGCAGAAGACGAGAGTCGATCAAAATTAAAAAATGTTGTTTACAACAAACCTTTTAATTATAAAAACGCGGTCTCTTTCGTCACACCAACGGATTCTTCTAACACACCAAGGGTTATCATCAAAACACCTGAGTCTTCTATTGTTAATCCCAAAACAGTCTTTGCACAAACTTATGGTCCTTTACCTTCCATTAGTGAAGTAAACTCACAACCTGAAAATCGAAAAATTCTTCGATATTTTGACATTTTCATGGCTGACCTCAAAATTTTACAACATGAGATAGAATATCGATCTGAAATCAAAGTTGAACATTTTCAATCGCCTCTGGCGCGAGAACAAAGAGACATTTTTCAGAAAAATCTTTTACCTAATGTTAAAAACTTGAAAAGTTGTGCAATTGCCTGGGAAAAGGATTTTCATAAGGAACTTGGGGTAATGAAAAACGTTTTCGAGAAAACAGAAACATCTATTACTAACACAAAACGCAAAACGAAACTGTTGAGAAAAGATGTTGATCGACTCTTGGAAGATGTTATCTGTGCTGATATCCATAATGTTGTGCTATTCTATTCGTTGCCATCTGCATCTGATCATATCTCTGCTGATATTGTTGAAACTGTTGTAACTGTTGAGAACACCGATAATGTGCTTCAGATCGAGTCTTTAAAAGCAGAAAATAAACGATTACACACGGAAATTTACAATGCAAAACGTCGTCTTCAATGGTGTGAAAAAGATATTCACAACCATCAACTTAGTTTTCAAAAGAAAATCGCTCAATTGAGTGCAAAATCTTCTGATCCTAAAATTGAGCAACTGGATGATCAAAACGTGTCTTTGAAAAGTCAAATCTCAAAATATGAACAAGAACTTTTAAAAGTTAAACAGGAATATGGTGTCATATTTGATTTACTCAAAAAGACTCGAGATGAAGCATCAAATGAACTTGATCACTATCTTGCTCACACTAGAGAAGTCATGAATTTTGCTGGTAATATTCGTTCTGAAAATCAAGATCTGATTCACACCATCTCTAAGTTACGGGAAATGTTAGGAAAGTATGAACAACTTCCGCCTACTGTGATTAAGAGATTAGCACCAGTCACACTTAGTAATCGTGAACCTAGAATTCTCACTGCCAAATCACAAGTTGCTAATGTGTTTCCCTCTAATGAAACAGGAATAGTTGCATCTTTTCCAAACGTCCGCACTTCACAGCCTAGGAGCACTCAAACGAAGAATAGGAAGTTGCGACCTAAGAAAAGATCAATAAGGAATGCTAAAGTAGAAGAACACCCTAGGACTCTGAATAAAAATCATGTTGCTTCCACTATAGATGTTACGTCTGGCAAATGTAATAGAAATAGTGATGTAACGAATGCTAAACCGTTAAGTACTTTTGATACTCAGTCTGATGCACCTTGTGTTATTTGTCGAAAGAGTATGAATTCTAATTGTCATGACAAATGTGTTGCTAAAGCTATAATCTCTAGATTACGGGATCCTAAGAATCGGAATACCTCTAGGCCCACTAATCATTCTAAGTCTGTGCTTGGTAAACCACCTTCTTTAGATTCTAAGGCAACCATTGCTATCACAGTAGCTACCGCTTCACCTCCTAAGAATGTAGTACCACCTAGTGCTTTCACTAAGACTAAAGCAAAGAGTAGTTACAGATGGCAGAAATGGATATATAACACACTAGGATTTAAGTGGATGCCTAAAATTCTCAATGTGTGTATGTCTAAAATATCTGCTTCGGGACCCTCTAACATTTCGGGTTCCACATCTACTTCTATTCCATCTGTGTCGTCTGTGTGTAATGCAGGTGATACAGATCATTCTCTGGATTGTTGATAGCGGATGTTCCCGACACATGACATGCAACCTTAAACTGTTATCAAACTTTATTGCAAAGTTCATTGGCACTGTCAGATTCGGGAACGATCACTTCGCAGCCATCATGGGCTACGGAGATTATGTTAATGGGAACATCCAAATCAGCAGGGTTTACTATGTGGAAGGCCTCGGTCACAATCTGTTTTCAGTAGGTCAATTTTGTGATGGAGATTTGGAGGTTGCTTTCAGGGAGAAAACTTGTTTCATTCGTGATCTACAAGGAAACGATCTTATGTCTGGCTCGCGTAATTCTAGTCTCTACACTATCTCTATGCAAGACATGGTTGCTTCCTCTCCCATTTGCTTACTTTCAAAGGCAACATCTACAAAATCCTGGCTATGGCACCGTCGTCTCTCACATCTAAACTTTCAAACCATCACCAACCTTGCTCGACACAAACTTGTTGAAGGACTCCCACGATTCCGGTACTCAAAAGATCACCTTTGCTCAGCCTGTGAACAAGGGAAAAGCACTCGTGCTCATTTTCCTTCAAAGGTGGAACACAGCTCTCAGCATGTGCTTCATCTTCTTCACATGGATTTGTGTGACCCGATGCGTGTGCAAACGATCAATGGCAAACGCTACATCTTAGTAATTGTTGATGACTACTCACGATGGACTTGGGTCTACTTTCTTCGTAGCAAAGACCAAGCTCCACAAATGATCATCACCTTTCTCACAAAGATACAGGTTCAGCTCCGCAACACCGTCAGGATTATTCGGACAGACAAAGGAACTGAATTTGTTAACAAAACCCTTCGTGAATTTTATGAGAAAGTGGGAATTCAGCATCAAACATCTATTGCACGGACACCTGAACAAAACGGAGTTGTTGAAAGACGAAACCGAACGTTAGTGGAAGCTGCAAGAACAATGTTAATCAATGCTAAACTTCCAGATTACTTATGGGCAGAAGCTGTATCTACTGCATGCTATACTCAAAACCGTTCTATGATCACAAAACGCCACAACAAAACACCTTTCGAGCTTGTCCACAACTATAAACCGAACCTCAAACACTTTCATGTATTTGGATCCCTTTGCTATCCGAATAATGATCGTGATGATCTTGGAAAGCTCAAAGCCAAAGCTGATATTGGAGTCTTTATTGGATACTGTGACAATTCTAAAGGTTTCCGAATCTGGAATCGTCGAACTAAGGAGGTAATGGAAACGATTCATGCTTATTTCGATGAACTCACGGAGATGGCTTCTGAGTATAACAGCTTAGAACCCGGTCACAACCGTTTAAACTTCCCTCAACCCCCATCATCAGCTGAAGAAAGCCCTCAGCTAACTCGTCAACAAATGGAAAGGTTATTTGCTCCTCTGTTATGTGACAATATTGATGAACGTGCTCCTGGTGTATCCGCTGTTTCCGCTGCACAACCTGATAATATTCCTATACCTGATACACCTGCTACAACAACTACTGTTGAAGATGCACCTACACCAATTGACTCCAACACAACAGTTGAACATACCGCCTCCAACAATGATGAACCAGCTGATGATACTCTGAATGAAGTACCCCCACCTGCAGATTTTGATCCAAATGCGTTCTTCAACCCGTTTGCTAATGAGACTGCTGCACCAGATGTTGCAGAATCTTCAACAAACCATTTGAATCCTCAGAATCTGCACAATGTATACCAACATCAACCCTCTACACATAGATGGACTAAAGACCATCCTCTGGCTAATATTATTGGCAACCCGAATCAACCAGTCGTTACGAGACAACGTCTTCACTCAGATGGTGAACACTGCATTTATGCACTCACTGTCTGCCAATCTGAACCTAAAAACATTAAAGACGCAATGACAAAAGACAACTGGATTGAATCCATGCAAGAAGAACTCAACCAATTCAAACGTCTTGAAGTATGGGAACTGGTTGAAAGACCAACAGGAGTCTACGTCATTGGTTTAAAATGGATTTGGAAAAACAAATTGGATGCTGAAGGGAATGTTATCCGAAACAAGTCACGGCTAGTTGCTAAGGGTTATCGTCAGGAAGAAGGAATAGACTTTGAAGAATCTTTTGCTCCGGTTGCTCGTCTTGAGGCTGTTCGGATATTTCTCGCGTTCGCGGCTCATATGAACATGACGGTCTATCAGATGGATGTCAAAACGGCGTTTCTCAATGGGCAACTTAAAGAAACGGTCTATGTCAGCCAACCAGATGGATTCGTTGATCCTGAGTTCCCGAAACATGTCTACAAACTAAACAAAGCTCTTTATGGTCTCAAACAAGCCCCTCGGGCATGGTACGATAAGCTATCATCCTTCCTCATTGCCAACAATTTCACCAAAGGCTCGGTTGACCCAACTCTTTTTATACAATATCACGGGGCACATATCTTAATTGTTCAAATTTACGTGGATGACATCATTTTTGGGTCTACACATAAAAAGTTTTCAATCGCTTTTGCAAAACTAATGAAGAAAATTTTTGAAATGTCCATGATGGGTGAACTCACGTTATTTCTAGGACTGCAAGTTCATCAATCACCCCGTGGTATTTTTCTGAGTCAGTCCAAATATGCCCTTGAATTGTTAAACAAATTTGGAATGAAAACCTGTGATACTTATGCCACACCAATGACTCATACCAAGAAGTTAGACGCTGATTTACATGGGAAATTAGTGGACCCTACCAAATACCAAAGTATTATTGGGTCCCTCATGTATCTAACAGCTAGCAGACCTGATATTGTCTTTGCCGTTTATCTATGCTCCCATTATCAGTCGCGACCAACTGAAACCCACCTCTCTGAGGCTAAAAGAATCCTCTGATACATCAAGGGAACCATTAACTTGGGGATCTGGTATCCGAAGGATTCTGGTTTTGAACTAATCGCTTTTTCAGACGCTGACCACGCAGGATGCTTAGACTCAAGGAAAAGTACTTCAGGAGCTCTACAATTTCTCGGTGATAAACTGGTGTCTTGGCAATCAAAGAAGCAGGATTGTACATCGCTGTCATCAACTGAAGCAGAATATGTAGCCATGTCTGCGTGTTGTGCTCAAGTCATTTGGATGAGAACACAACTCAAAGACTATGGTTACGTATTTGACAGAATCCCGATATACTGCGACAATCGGAGTGCCATTGCAATCTCGTGCAACTCAGTTCAGCACTCGAAATCAAAGCACATCGATCTACGCTATCATTTCATCAAGGACCATGTGGAACAGGGTACCGTTGAACTATACTTTGTGGGTACTGAATACCAATTGGCAGATCTGCTCACCAAAGCCTTGCCTCCCGCTAGGTTTAATGAGTTGGTCCACCGAATTGGTATGAGGTGTTTGACTCAAGAGGAATTGGATGACCTCTTAAAACAGTCTTAAAAACCTGTCAAACACCAAAACATCGTTTGTAAATAAATTTTTCAAAAACAAAATACAAAAATATAAAATCCGATAAAACAACAAAAATATTCTCCTAATCTATCTTTCTTTCAACATGGCAAGTACATTTCTTCCGTCAACACTTTAATCTTTCAAAATTCAGTATTTTTCCGATCAAGTGTTGAGGGGGAGAAAATAATCTATTAACTGTTTCAAAACATCTGTGTACATGCATGTTATCACATCTCGGTTGATTCTGTTACTAATGGTGGTACATTTTCTGGTTCAAATACACTCCTCGGACTTTAATTAATAACCTTTCATTATTTTCTCAAGTCGAGGGGGAGTGTCGTCATGTTTCTTTCCTAAAATCTTCGTTTGGTAACCAAAATGGAAGTTAAATGGCTTGGCTTGAAAAAGGAAAAGGTGGAGGGACCAAAACTGTCAAAATGTTAAAATCACTCTTAATAAAACACCCTCCCACCTTTGTTTATTCTTCACATCATTTGCATTCTTAAACCTCAAAAAGATCCTACGCCTAATAATCACTCAACAAAACCGTGCTTTTGATCATCAATTTGTAAGTTGTTTCTTGAGTAAAACATGTTTCTAAGCATAGGTCTTTAATTTCATTCAAATCCTACGGCTAAAACGGTTTTTACGCGTGATTATGTGTTCTACGCATAAGCGTATGAACACACAATCATTGTGTGTATGATTGGGGTAAAATGGTTAGTCTCAAAACGTTTCTTAAACATCAAGGATAACATTTTAACCATCAAAATCCACCCAGAAACTAAAATTGATAAGTTTTGAAAACTAGGGTTTATGAGTCGATTTGGGTTTTTCCTAATGTGAAGTGTTTTGGTCTAAAAGATTGTTGGGTTATGCTTATATGATGTTGAATTGATTTTATCCTTGCTCTAAAACTACCCAGAAACACTGATTTATTCAGAATTTGAAATTAGGGTTTAAGGTTCATAAGTTTGGGTATTTTTGATTCACCATGAGTTAGATGTTATAACTTGGTCTATGTGCTCATACAACATGTTAGAACTACCAGAATCTGTTTGATGCAAATCCCATGGTTAGAAAACTTACGCGTAAGTCATAACCCTTAGGGTTTTGACCTACGCGTATGCCTTTCTACGCGTAACTGATTTATGCATGATTCATGCCATGTATTGTTATTGAAATCAATATGTGTGCTAATATTGATGATTTGATTAATTTATTTCAGGATTGCTACACTTAGAATTCAGAATCAAGGTCATTTGATTATCTACGCATAAGGATTACCCTACGCGTAGTTATGTTACGCGTAAGAAAATCCTACGCCTAACAGCTACGCGTAAGGTTCTACAATGGACTACGCGTATCCTGTGAAGGATATGCGTAAACAGTGACCTCTACGCATAAGGTCAACTCTTACGAGTAGCCTTACGCGTAAGGTTAATATATGCCTACGCATAAGCTCTACGCATAAGGTCTCCTTTTCCTACGCGTAACATTTCTTACGCGTAAGTTAGGATTCTACGCGTAAGTCTACGCCTAAGCATATATCATACCTGTCTACGCATAACTTTGCCAAAACTACGCTTAACCCTGGATTGACCTTCATGATGAATTGTTACTTGTACAAACTTGTAAATAAACTAATCATATCATCACGAATCCTAAAATGTCACTAATAAACTTAAATCATTTGATATGTTGTGAACAATAAGTGATAAAATAAACTTTAAAACTTAAAGTTAACTAACTCACGAAACATTTCACGACATTATTGAACTGTTGAACATACAAGTGACTTAGGGCTCGTAACAATCATTGACGCTGTTCATTCAATAACTAGACAATAAGACCTTCTGTTGACTAACATTATGTCTTTCGATATGTTGGTTCTCTTGGCTAATGTTATTTCAGATTACGACATGGCTGAACAAATGAATGTGGATGCATCTGAAGTTCTCTCCATTGTTGATATCTATCCTCATGGCTATCCAATGAAGATAGGAAAGAATAACCTCCGTGTTGACTTTGACACCCTCACTTGCTCTGAATCTTCATGTCTTATTGCTATTGATATTCTAAGGACTCATCCGTATCAGAACATGCTTACTCACTCTGCAACTGTCCCTGAGATCTACATCCAACAGTTCTGGAACACTATGGAAAGGGTCAAAGGACAAACTGCTGTGACGGTGACTCTGAATAACAAACAAGTCATCATTACACCTGCAGACTTAAGGGCTGTTCTCCTAATTCCTGAAGTCGATCCAACCAAACTATATGCCTCACCTGCTGAAGAGCTCACTCTCCAATTCTTAATCAATATCGGTTATGACGAGGCTACAGGAGTAATCAACAAGCACTCTCACGTAGAGCTTAAGAGTATTCCTCAACCCTGGAGAACTCTCTACATGATCATCACCAAGTCTGTTTCTGGTCGTGACAGCGGCTATGAGCACCCCAAGCTCATGGAACTGCAAATATTCTGGGCATTGGTCAACAAGAAACACATCGCTATCGAAGCTCTGATTTGGGATGACATGATGTCATTTCTCAACAAACTTGGCTCAAAGATTCCCTACATCATATATACCAAATTGTTGATCCAGAGAGCACTTGGACTTCATCCTGATATTCCCAAGAGGCTCAATGACCCCGACAATCACAAAATGTTGACGGAACCTATTCTCTCTGTCAGAATCAAGGAAACGTCCACAAAGAAACAAGGTGCTGTGCTGCCAGATTTCCTTCTAACTGAAGATGTCAGAAAGCTCGAATCGTACCAAAGGTATCTGGAAGCAGTCAGACAAGGCAAAGTTGGTCATCTCGACGAAAAATCTTCTGGTACACCTGTAAGGAGAACCAGAAAAGGAAGTGCTGGAAGTGTAACAAGTACAGAGAGTCAAAGGAATGTTCCAAAGAAGAAACCTATTCCAAAGAGGAAACCCACCCCTAAGAAGAAAGTTCCTTCTCTGGAAGCCACTCCAATCCTTTCACTTGAACCGCAAAGACAGCTCAGGGACGAGGACTCTGAGGCTACTGACTCAGATGAAGAGATCACATACTCTGAAACTGCAAAGGATGAAAATCCCTCAGTACCAAAACCTCCAAGTCCCCAAACTATTAAAGGAAAGACTCCTGCACTTGTACCTCAGGATGAAAGCTCTGAAGATGAAGAAGAGCAATTGGATCAAAGTTACAGAAAGAAGTTTCACAAAGTCAGACACCTTCAAAAGGCCGAAGAATTTGCTAAAGATCAAATGGGTGGCCCCGGAGGTTCAAGTGGTGCTGCCCACTCTAAACCATCTCCTGATGCGGTTAATCAACCCGATAAGGGAGCTGGTGCCACCACTCTTCTGCAACTACAACAGCCCGTAGAGGACACTATTGTGTATGATTTTGAGAAACAGGTAACTGAGAAAGAAAAGTCTAGAGATGACGAGGATGATTATACAAAGTTTCTTCTAGACAGTCCAACACACTCAAAGGAGAAAACCTCTGAAACTCCTAAGGACATGAAGTCTCCTCATGTCTCCTCATCATCAGACTCTTTATCTCATTCATCACCACCACCATCACCGAAGTCAACCAGATCATCATCCAAATCCGTGAAGAAACCATCTAAATCTTGGATTTCTCAAACACATGCAAGAATTGTGAAAGCTGTCAAACAAGTTAGAAAGAAGGACATGCTCCACAGAAAACTTAATTGGTATGCTGAACAAATGCAGTACTTACATGATGAGAATGACAAGATGCGGAAAGATAGGAAAGCTATTCAGGAATTCATGAGAAGTCATCGAAAAGAGGAACTGAATGAAATGATTGAAGGTTACACTCAAAAGTACCTTCAGGACATAGTTCCTAAAGTCCAAAAGGAACTGGAGAAGTCAGCAAGAGAACAAACCCACAAGTTTCTTCTCGACACTGTCCCCGGTGTGACTAGAGAAGTATTCTCCAGACAACTCACCCCTAACATCGTCGCATTGGTTAAACATACAATGGCCAAAGAAGCTGATCTCTCTGAATCTGAGTTAATCGCTAAACTAGTGATGCAAATGTCAAAGCGATCTGGAACGTTTACTTCGGATGAAGCTAAATTTTTCGAAGGTCTACTTGCTTTTCAACTCAGTTCATCATGCAAGGAGTCAGCCGATCAACCCAAACGGCCAAGAGATGACGATGATAAGGATAAGGACTCTGCACCTAAACGTCAGAAGCAGTCTGGTCAATCTACATCTATGCCACCTCCTCTACCACGGACTTCTTCTCAACATAAGACTCCTCCACCTCGGTCTTCTACTGATAAACCTCGGGACGATTCCGAGTTACCACCCCTGACTCATAAAACTGGTGATTACTTTGAGTATACGGGTGGTGACGATGAAGAGGTCTTTGAGCCCCGACAACAACCCACCTCACCCAAACAAGCGCAGAAACCAGTATCATCATCAAAGCCTTCCAAAAAGAAGAAGCAGACGACTCAGCCCGGAGTCGTATCATGGCTAGATGACGATAAAACCGAAGAGTTCGAATGGTTCTCCACACTTGTCAATCAAACTCCCTACCCTGATGAAGGCCAAGAATTGGTAGACGGTTCAACATTGGAGCATGCAAAACTTTTGCAAGAAAAGTTCCATGTGAAGAAAATGACGAAATCTGACTTGAAGCGAATCAAGAATGAAGATTTTCAACTATGGAAAGACAGCTCTGAAAGCGCCCTCGAGGTCGAATATCATCTTGAGAACATCGCTCGAGCTATGTCTAACAACATGGATTGGCTCAATCCGGAAGCAAACATTGACTTCACACAAAGGGACAACCCTCCATACTACACCGACTGGACCAAACCTCTACCGACCATTGGCCAAGCAGACGAAAACCAAGGATTCCCTTCCGATATTTCTTCAACAAAGACCTGGAATTTCTTCTCCATGGTGGCGATGGTTCGAGAAAATACACTACATCATTGACTCTTCCATTCCCAGCGGCCATTTACTCTAACTGCATAGCTATCGAGGAACGTGCAACTCACTTGTTTTCTGACAACGTGCAAGCATACGACCAAGATGCATTGTATGGGATTCATCATTGGCCTGAACGCCGAAGAATCTACTACAGAAGCTGCCTGGTTCAGAAGTCTCAACATGAAGTGTATAGCTCCAAGGACATCGTGGCCATCAAACACATTGATCTCAAGTCTAAGTGGGACTACACATTCTTGAAGAATATCATAGTCAAACGACAAGATGAACAGGACTATGGATTCTCCGAGGCTGACTTTGAGAACTTGTCCCTCAACGACATCGAAGACATGTACCTTGCCAAAGTACAAGGTCGTATGAGACAATTCTCAACTGAAGTTCTACGTGAATTTATCAAGTCAGTTCTCATCTTCATTAGACGCATCGTGATCAAAGAACGTGTCGAAGATATCCAGATGGCTGTTGAATCATATCAGAAACGTGTAAACTTCACTCCACCACAGCTTGATCTTCCCGACATCAACCAGCTTAAACAACTCACGCTCATCAGCAAACCTTTCAGCGTTGTTTACCCCAGTGAACTTCGAAGAAACTGCTTAATGGCGTGTAGTGAACTCCACAAATTCGGGGATCATACCTTGAAGATGGTTAGGGATGGATTGACGTACAGATTGAAGGATATACGCCTGAAAGTTGGGAATCCTAAACGCTGGAATTCTCAGGACAGGAGGGATGTGAAACGTATCATCACCATGATTGATGAACGATTGTTCAGAAGGGATCAGTTCAGACGATTGGAAAGCTATGTTGGTGGTCGACCCAGGATTAACATCACCGGATTTCAACGCCCTGTGCGCACTCCTGGGAATATCACTGCACTTCCTGGTACCCCTTGAATTGTGTCCTTCATATGATTTTGGATATATGATTATATGTGTGAATGGCTTGTGCACACATAACAGTGTACAACCCGTAATGGTCAAGAAAGGACCATGTGGTACGCCTCAGTGCCACAATCCTTATAAAAGGAGCGAAAGCTTCTTATTTTTGAGTAAAACCTATCAAACCTTTCATTTTTCAAGGTTTTGCTCAAAAAGACAAGTACTTCCCCATATGATTTTAAAACCTCAACCGTTTATATCACTAGTTGAGGGGGAGTATTTGAACTAAAAACTTTGTTCACAAATTGTTCATAGTGGTCACTCTTCCCGCAAAACTCGAAATGGTCATATTTATTCTCAAACGTTTCAAAAATACATTTTCATATGCCATTTTTGAGGGGGAGAAAATTGTGTGATAAGAAATATGTTGTACAAAATGAAAATGAATCCGTGTACTTCAGACTTAACCTACGAATTGACGGTACTAAACTGTTAGTAACTCGAAAAGACTTGTCCTGGACGGGTAATAATTTCAAGCTAGTTCGCTAGTGATGTAAACGTGTCTCGCAAAGGACTTGTCCAAGTAGAAAGTACCATTCGAGAAACTCTTGATAGACATGAAGTCTGACGGGTATGACAACCTTTCGAGGTTTGTCTACACCTTCAAGATAGTTATTAGAGCTAGTTGTCACCTAAAAGCTGACAATGTAACTCTTTAACTATGCAACGTAACCGTGTCTCGCGGGGGATTGTCTATCTTTAGTGAATCAATTCAAAAAGTGCGCGCTCTTTCCTCACTGTGCATTTAACCATTAAAACTATTAAGCACATGTGGAGGGGGAGTATTTATGCAAAACTTCATCTCTCACTGTGGTTCAAACATGTTTTTCATTAACAAACCCTTTGAGAGAGATTTTAACATACAGTGGTTTTAATGGCAAACCTAGGATTAGTCATGGAGTTATAAGGTGACTAAGGTTAGGAATAACCGTCCTATGATCCGCCAGAGCCGGAGGGATCTACCCAAGGACACTACCATTAGTTAGTGTTAGAAGTCCTTAGGAATGATTATAAAAAGGAGAAAATGAGAATCGGAGAAAGAAGGAGTTGAAGAATCAAAAAGAAATGAAAAGTAAAGGGTGAAAAGAAATAGCCCTCCAGATTATTCAACTTAGGGCAGAAACCGGGTTCAATTCATATGCTACTGGTTGTCACTTAGTGACACCGGTATTGAAGATTAAAAGTCGTCATGGACCCAGTGACGCATGCACTAAACCTTCTTAGCCACTCAAGTTTCTCTCAACAGAAACTTGTTTCATTCTCACAGGGAACCCTACGTAAACTATTGGCTTTCTCTTAGAGATCGCTGGTATTGAAGAAGGAGACCCTCTCCCTAGTCTCCACTCAGGAAAACCAAAACGCACTATTGAGTCTAGAGCCACGAGACTCATCAAAAAGATCTCTTAGGAACACTTGACATTCAATCACTTGATGATCAACAATAAGATCATCAGTGGTTCATATCGAGTCCTTCACAGATCTTAGCAATCTGTCGAGAACATTTATGAGAGGTTCACATCTGTGATTCTCAGTGATTAAATGGAAACTCCTGCCAGGGTCAACATCAAACAGCCCTGACAGCAGGTCACTTCGGTAACTCCCCGTGGATTACGCGGAGTGTGTCTCAAACGGTCTACAGTCGTGAGGTGATGCTTCGGTGTACCTCAGCGACTCATCTCGCTTTATCTCACTTGTGGGACTCCAGTTCAGGAACGGCCTTTGTAAGAATTAGAGTTGTGTTTTCACACTATGCTGTTAACACTCTCGAAGTTCAAACTTGTAAGTGCCGGAAACCGCTTATTACTAACTGTTTGAAATGTTTTCTTCTTATGGAAGCTCCGGAGCGGGATGATCGTGCTGATTCTTCTCATGCTCACGCCAACATCAACACTAATGGAAGTCCTATTCTAAAGCAACACAACCGTCAGAATGATTCTTCATCAAATCAAAGAATCTACAAAGTCAAAGACTTAAGGAACTTCATCAGTATTGATTTCCACCGTCAAAGAGCGTGTGAGCATGTTGAAGAATGACGTGGAGACACTGGAGCAGCGAAGCAGACCTGAGGCAGACTGATGCAGACAACAACATACTATCACTTTCACCACAAAGAACAATGATCAAAGAAGAAAGTTAAAGATGACGTCGAAGCATAACTGTTCAAAGATAACTATCTCTCTACACTGGGGAGATTGTTCGAATCAAGGCAATTCCTCTCATAAGAAAGAAGAATGCCAGAAGACGTCACAACTACTATTACATCAACGCCTTCACCGTTTACATTCATATATACTTGAGGGGGAGATTGTTGGAATCACTCCTAAACAGTATTTCAAGTATTTATATTTCATATCTAATAGGTAGCTTTATTATGGCCTTTATGTTTGTTTAAGGTCATGCTTATGTAGAAGGCCCATAAGCTGAGGCCCAAGCCCACATAAGAAAGGATGGGAACTAGGAGTGTTGCCCTAGCTTCCCTCCTATAAATAATCTTGTAAACCCTCATTTGAGGGTTGGTTGTTCAAGTTTTCTTTTCTTTCACATACACTACGCCTAACCGTCCCTTAGTTTATATGTGTGTGTGCTTGATACTTGTTCATCCGCCTTATCTCTTTCTCTATAAGCTTGTGTTGTAAAACTAGTGACCAAACATATAAACACAAAGATTTCATAAAGTCTTCAGCAAGTTGATTCTCACAAGAGTTCAAGTGTTCTTCTCATAAAGATTTCAAGTATTTGGGCTTATACTATGTTGCTGATTCTGAATCATCTAAACCAGAAACAGGGAAGGAGACACACATCTAAACACAAAGCGAGTAAACTTGATGAACTTAATTCTTCTAAGTGATTGAAGATATCCCGGGAAGACAAATGTTATTACCGCAGAGAAACTCAAGGTTTGACTCATGGCGAGTAAACTTGATGAACTTAACTCTTCTAAGTAATTGAAGATATCCCGGGAAGACAATTGTCATGACCGCAGAGAATCTCAAGGTTTTACTCATCAAGGCTTTTGGTGTTATTATTCCAACTATGTGGGGGAAGAGATGTAAGAGAAAGTTTCTGAAGATAAAAGAGGTACACAAGTATGACATATTCAGGGGAGATATATGTATAACATGAGGGAGAGATATTGTGTACATTTGGGATGCTCAGTTGTCTCACTTGAGTGCTTAATCAGTGATTTTGATATATAATCACTTATTCCGGAGTTGACATCCGCAGAGATTGTCACCCACAGAGATAATCAGTGACTTGGCCTGCTTCTTCAATGTTATCAGTTATTCATTCCTTGTGTATTGGTATACTTCGGATACTTGAGCTTCATACACGATCATCAGGGAAGAAAAATGTGAACATGGGGAGGTGTTTTCAGTCCCCTCATGATGTGTATTTGGGAGAGCTCTTGGATATTGGTGTACTTAGGGTTCTTGAGCTTCATACACGATCATCCGGGAAGAAAAATGTGAACATGGGGAGGTGTTTTCATTCCCCTCATGATGTGTATTTGGGAGAGTTCTTGAGCATTATATAAAGAGACTGACTGCATCAACTCAACTACTCGGGGGAAGTGGTCTCTTGACACCTTTTGGAATGGATTGCGTCAGACTTCAGTGGTAATGAAATTTGAGAAGAGGTATTTATGTGTGGGATGATACGTTTCTTTTCTTGTTGATGATATAACCTCGAACGAAGAATCTCGGTGATTATTCTTGAAAGGAGCAGCGAGATTTATGATAATGGTGTGCTTCTCTGTGCACCTGGCTAAGGCAAGCTTGAAATAGAGCTTCGAATCTGCTCAGCTAAAGGTTTTTCGGTTTGGGGGGAAGCTGCCAAAGTCTCACTTTCAGATGGTTCAATTTCTTTCTTCAATGCAAGAGCCTCGAAAGCTTTGGTGGTAAAAGTTTTAGGGATGATGACTTCTATCTTCTACGACGGGGCTGTTCGATATCCTTATCTCGGTACTCGTATCATCATCTTCTTTAACTATATCATCTATTCTATCCTTGTATATATTTATCAAAAACCAAATACAAAGTTATAAAACCAGCAAAACAAAATAGAAAAATATAAAATCTTCAAAAATCCATAAAAATCAGAAAATTTCAAAAATACCAAAAATATGTTTTCTAAAGACATGTCTTCTGGTATTGATAACATCTACGGTCTTAGAAATGTCATTCAATAATGGCACGGGACCATAGATGAAGTTCGAGCAGGAGGTGTAAATATTCTTTTCTAAACATGTCTCAAAATATGGCTTGCAGTTACTTCAGACTGTGACCCGTGCTTAAACGATGGTTTGTTATTATTTCTGATAGCAACCCGATCTTTCAAAGAAAGGAAAGTGCTGCGCTAAACCTATTTTCAAATATTTCGTGCACTTATCCTAAAACAAACAAGGAAAGCATGTCGTCAAAAAGACTGTTGTTCCTACACAAATTTTTTTCCGTCTAAAATTCTTCAGAAAAATATTAGTTGTTTTCTAAAAAAATGGTGGAAAATGAGTTGCTTAAAAACAATCAGATTCAGAGTTTTTATAAAATTTGGAAACTCAATCAATGACTTCAGCACTTTTAAAATCTTTTATAAAATGAGTTATTGGTTGAGGGGGAGAATGTTTTCAAATCTATATCTTCTAACAAGCTTTCTTAATTATCCTAATATGCTTAATTAAAAATGATGTTAACCTATGTTGAAGGACTAGGTGCCTAGGATATGATTGCTAGGATTAGATGATTAGAGTTTGATGGACACATTATTCCCATACATTTATATGATCTGATTGATATGTTGCATTGACTTTTATTAGTCGATTGTTGTTTGGGTGATGTCGACCACCATATATTTGTATGTGTGTTCACTAACGTATGCAGGTATATTGGTATAAAAGAATGTTCCCGATCCGGATCCCACAATTGAAGATGATTGGATGCCGAAAGGAAAGGGTAACTATATCTTGGGTTGACATATGAAGAAACGGAGCTTAACTGGACTTCTATGGAGAGTTGGCATATATGCAACGTAAGAGGTCTCACTGCATCAGCAGATGGTTTTCTTCTAAGTGATTGAAGAAACGGAGCTTAATTTGACCTCAGTTGGCATTCAAAATGCAACGTAAGAAGAAGTCTCACTGCATCAGCAGATGGTTTTTCTTCCAAACCCTACAGCAACAAAAACAGAAGCTTCTCATTCACCTAATGTATCTTTGTGCAGGGATAATAGTGATGATACCATTTTTCTAAAACTTTGAATAATATTGTTTTTGAAAATGGTAAAATATTGGTTTTGAAAATATACTGGACTTAATTTTGAAAATCACCGGACTTCATCTTATCAAAACTTAAGTCACTCAATCATCAACTACGGTCATCGATTGAGGGAGAGAGTGATTTAAAATAATATATTTTCAATCGATATTTATTCATAAAAGGTCCGGTTTGTACGAAACAAAGTGGTGATCTAAAGATTTAATGTTATGTCATGGTATGATTTTCTTTAAAACTCAAAGATCTGTCAAAATGAAATTTTTTCTGTTCTTGTTTGATTGTGAAATTGTTTTATTTTACTAAAAGATCTCTTAAAACAATCATACCTGACACTAACAATCTTTAATGTCTTAAAATGGTCCTTATCTATCATTTTTCAAAATCAAATCTTGCCACGTCTTTCCCCAAAATTTTCTAAATTATTTAAAATCTTTTGGGATCACTAATCTCAAATGGTTTGAAGTCTTTGATCGGGTGAGAGATCGTGATTTAAATCTCATATCTGTTTTAATGGAATTGGTTTTAGTACTTCAAAGGCACTCCTACCTCCATGTGCCAAACGATTTCAATATACATAATGCACATGTTGAGGGGGAGCATTTATCCAAAAACTAGATGAGTTTTTAAATCAGGCACATTTTCTCCCATGTTTTATAAACCTTATTAAATCACTTGGGATCCAAAATCTCAAAGGGTTTGATATTTTTGATCGAGGGAGAATTTGTGATTTAATAATAAAATTTGATAAAAGTTGATCGTTTTGATTCAGTTGTGCAGGCTGCTCTCTCATATGTGCTAAACGCTTTCGAATCTCGAAGCATATATTGAGGGGGAGCATTTTAAAAGAAAAGAAACTATCAAGGTGCAAATGCTTTTATGTTTTAACATAAAGTACCTTGATTGAGTTTTAAATGGTTTCTTAATGGCTTGTGTGATAGTAAATGTGCTTCAAAAGAACTCTTGCCTCTATGTGATAAAATGATTTCAAATATCCTACGCACATATTGAGGGGGAGAATTTACCAAGAAAATCAAATGGCTTTTTCTATGAAAATTGTGATCATGAAATTATTTCAAAGAAATTATTTCAAAGAACTCTTGCCTCCATGTGCTCAACAATTTCAAATCATATGCACATGTTGAGGGGGAGGTTTTCTAAATGATCAAAACTATTAAGGTACAAAATGCTTTGATCTCGTATCACAAGTACCTTGATTGTTTTTCCAAATGATTTTTCAATTGGTTTCGAGAAGGAAAGAACTATACCAAAAGACCGACCACTTTATTTTATGCATGTTGTTATAAGGATGGTTAGGTTAGGTATTCGTTCCCACGATCACGCCAGAACCGAAGGGATCTACCCAGGGACAATCCACTAGATATTGTAGAGTCCTTAGGTATATTGAAAAAAAGGAGAAAAATGAGAATATGGGAAGAGTGCCGACTGAGACAGAGCTAGTACTGGAATAAACCCAACAAGGTTCTAGTAATGAAGTCTCGGTAAGCACTGAAGGGGTTGAAGAATGAAAAAGAATTGAATGTGAAAAGGGTGAAAAGAAATAGCCCTCCAATAATTCAACCTTAGGGCAGAAACCGGGTTCAATACATATGCTACTGGTGTTTACTAAGGTAACACTGGTATTGAAGACAAGACGTCATGGACCCAGTGACGCACTGCACTACAACTTCCCAAACCACTCAAGTTCCTCTTAAAAGGGCTTGTTTCATTCTCACGGGGAGCCGACATTATCTATCGACTTTCTCATAGAGATTGTTGATATTGAAGAAGGAGACCCTCTCCCTAGTCTCCGGCACAGGAACCAAATATGCACGATTGAGTCTAGAGCCAAGAGATCATTCACAATATCTCATTAGGAAACTAAATTAATGAAGACTTGCTGTTTCACACAATGTGGAAAGTAAGAATATATTAAGAGTCCTACACATTATCCTTGTGGTATTGCCAGAACATCCGAGTGATATGTAAAAAATATTCACGATGAAGATGGAAATCCTTCTAGAGCCAACATCAAACAAGCTCTTGGTGGGTGACATGTGAGATCTTGTCTTAAGATCAAGCTTGTGACAACTGGATAGAAACAATGGGGCGATTCAATCTTGAATCAACCTTGGTCCAGGATTGGAATTGACGAATACTTTTGGAAAAACCATTCGATGTGCAAACCTTCTTTTCTCTAGCATGTCGAATGTGTATTCATTTTTCAAACTAAAAAAGTATCTCTGATTGAAAAAAATACTTTTGGAAAAACCGTTCGATGTGCGAATCTCTTCTTTTCACTTGCACGTCGAATGTGTACTCTTTTCAAATACAAAAAGTGTTTTTGATTGAAAATTGATCCTTCTCATAAAACCTTCGTTGTATTGAAAAACTCTTTCTTCAAGCAATACTCGATTGTTTTTCAAATCATTTTTCATCAATCAGTGAATCTCAATTTGCTGGTTCACTCACTCCGTGTTGTCTTCTTTGAGACATTCCGGTTTGAGAACAGCTAGAACAGCTGCGAAACCCTGTCAAGGAGATTATTAGGAATCCTACCTGATCATAGGCAGTACTTGTACTGATCAACGGGGAACCGTGGGCCATGTACCTCAATTCAACGAAAGTGATCAAAGACACTTTCGTGTGTTTTATTGCTAACTGTTGTTTGCAGGTACATTTGGACGGTTGCAGCTGATCAGAATTGAGAAGTCAATCCAAAGCCGCATGCTCACAGCATCCACACTTAATTGAAGAAATCATGACTGGTGCATATCTACAAAACCTGGTTCTGATATTTTTATACTATGTTTCTGCAACATTGCTGCAAATATCATGAACCAGTAAAGCTTCCACTACTCTGATGGAAAGATGTCATGATCCTGAAAGTGTGAGCATGTCGGTCCGAAAGTCACAACTTCACATTATGGCCACACAATAAAGGGTGATCCAGAGATTTAATGTGGCTGATGATCTCAAAGAAAGCTCGAAGATCATCAAGATGTGGATCAGTTAATGACCTCCACTGAAAGTACAAAATAATCAGACTTTGAAGAATCGCTACTAATGCACAAGATTGCAGATTTGAAGAATTGAAGTCTACGAGCTCAAGAACGAAGTCAAGAATAGAATGATAGGATTCAAAATGTAAATCATGGGGTGACCTCCCTTAGGGGGAGATTGTTAGGAATTAGAAAATTCCATGTTAAAGTGTCGGTCACCCCAATTATGGTCTAGCATAAGTTAGCTCGTAGACGTGTCGTTATTTACGTTACTTAGTAGTTTATTTGTTAGTTTGTAGCGTAGATTAGTTTAGTGCAACACCGTGGAGGAAGGACGGGTCTTTACCCACTGTATGCCTGATCCACAATCCGACAGGAGGACGTTATGTTTGTAAGTATAAATACCCCTTCCATCCATGGAAGGGGTGTAGCTTCTTTGAATAAACATTTCACTTTTGATAAGCAACTCTCTTTCAAGAACCTCCTCTCTACTCTCTTCATCTCTCTAATGGCTTTCTTATTTAATCATTGTCCTAGACCACCCGAATCATCAAACAACATAATATTCACGATCCTACAGTTTTTGAAATCTGCTTCTGTACCAGTGATGACCAAATTCCAGCAGCACATTATATTCTTAACATATCGAGTTCTAGGGTTTGCAAGAATAAACGAGTAGCAGCAAGATACCACCCAGTTCTAGCAGCAGATTTGTTGATTTAGAGACCATGAAAACACGATTATTATCAAGTAATCCCTTGTAATTCTCTCTTACCAACCACGTACAGCAAACCCACTGTTCCCATGATAATCATTTAAGGTGGAAAAGGGTTTCTTCAAAATCATCAATTTAAGAAAGAAGCTAGGGTTTCGGTTTATGTACAAACTGATGAGATACACAAATACAATAAGGAATACCATTTATCAGCATAGAATGTTTGTGAACAATAGCATCAGTCATGAAAACCAAATCAATTGAATAAACCCTAGAATCCAAGAAACCCAAAAAAAATAATTCATATTTTCTTCCAAAGTTGCCTTCACCATGATTATAGAACCGCATATGAGATTAAGGAATGTATATAAACCGACTCCCATGTTTAATAAATCATTCAAATAAGAGAATCGGAAAAACGATACCTTAAAAGCCTAAAAATTTGATTTTTAAAAGCCTTCACCAATATCTTTCACATAAAAGCTCAGATCGGCGATCCCTCCGGTCGAAAGTTAGATGTCTATATAGAGAACGTCCACCTAAAATGTCGTCATGATCCAACGGTTAACAAAAAGGTTATGATCGTTACAAAACAGTGCTGCAGAAACATATACGAAAATTTTCAGATTCGAATTTCTTCATCTTTTCGCCATTTACTTCGAGAAACCTTGTAGATCCTAGATATCAAGAGCAACCCGCTCTGATACCACATGTTTGAACCGATGCTCGAGGTTGTTTAGACCTTATCTAGGATTCTCAATAAAGCACAAATAACAATGAACAATATATATGCACAGCGGAATAATCAAACTATCATTGTTATTATTAAGGTTTCTTCGTCATCATCATGTGTTCTACAAAACACATTCACAGCCCCAATCCTAGATGATCAACTCTAAGACGGTTACACAACAGGGATCAATGATCCTTGAGGCTAAACTCTAAAAGTCGACTATCACCTAGTCTAGGCGTTTACATACTCACGCCTTAGACCTACACACACACACCTTTGTCTGATGTTTACATTGTTTGACACACATAAACCTAATTCCCTGTATCTCTTTATATAATAAAGATACTAGGGTTATAAATGACTACAAGGGACTAGATAATAAATACTTCTTTGACAAGTAGGTCCCTTGTCTTTCTTTTTCTTCAACAGTCCTTCATGTTTCATGTATTTTTTCTTATCAACTTTAAATATAGTTCCCAACAGAGATAGTTAGAGATGAAAAGGAAGAGTGCAAGGTACTGCTTCTGATGATGATGACATTGAAGGGATCCTTGATTACCTCGAGTTGCAAGGTAATGAGGAGTTTACCGATCCCGACGATGAAGCTTACGAGCAAAGGAGGTGCAAACTCCTTAGGATTCCCTACAAGAGACCACCACCTATTATTGTCAAAAAATTCGAATTCACTCGCTACCACTTGGGACCAGAAGAGAAATTTTGTAAAATCCGGAAAGTCGAAACTAATGAATACCTCAGAACGGCTACGAATGTCGCCTGGATGAGGCATAACTTGATGAAAGATATTGAAGAAGTTGGGGAAGTCCAAAGGCCCCCATAGAAGCCCCGCGGCTCTAAGTCTAACTTAAAGACTCGTGAATAAAGAAAAGTGCTCTTTCGGGAGACAACCCGAATTATCCCTTTCTTTTATTTTGTTTCCATTTCTGTTGGGTTTTGTGTTTTGTAACTATTTTTGCAGGAAACGAGGAACTTATTGCTGCTGCAGTTGATGATTTGAACAGAGTTATGACGTAACTCATCTTGGTAATTACGCCGTAACCAACCTTTTAGCAGCAGAATTATTGATGCATTACCAATTACGGCGTAATACCGTCTCAGTGGTTACGCCGTAACTACTCGCTTTGCAGCTTATACCAGGTTTTGCCAGTTACGGCGTAACTCCCTAAAAAGAGATACGACGTAACCTTCCTCTGCTTTAATTCTTTCATTTTAAAACACAATAACCTTGTATTAGTATTTTAAATGAACTTTGTAGGTGTGTTCCCTGTAAACCCTCACAAGACTTCACTCGTCCACTTGGGACACCAAGTGGTTTAAAAGGCTTGTTGCATTCGCTAAATTCAATCGTGATTCCTATGAAAGTGAGTTAGGTTTGTTTTTCATTTTTTTATTTTTCATTTTTTCTTTTTATAATTATGCTTGTCGGTAGTGTGATTTCAGGGATTGAAGTTTGTTCATGATGCTTATTCGAAGGCACGTCTCTTTCTTGGGCCTTCCTTCTTTATGGAGCAAACTTCAGGGAAGTTCTCGCTCTAATTCTACCTTTCTCTTCACCTTTATTTAATGCCTAGTACAAAAGGGACTTTGTACAATTTAAGTGGGGGCACGGGAGTAGAATTATCTCTTGAACTTTATTTCGCCCTCATTTTTCTAGTTTATTTTGAAAAATTATGCCATTTTTAAAATTTTGACATGTTTTTCTTAACCTAACTAGATTAGACCTTAGCCGAGCACATACAACCCTTGATATTATATGGTGAGATTAGCCTTATCCGTTTCCAATATTTTACCCCAAATCCACCAAATTATGAGTGTGCCGGTAGCTTGTAAACTTTAGAACTTGGCCTTTGCATCATTTCGAGACCATAGACGAGGTATGTTGAGTTAGCTTGATGTATTTGGACTTTTCAGTTTTAGAAGGCAATATTATAGGATTATCACCCAAACAGCCTACCTTTGTGAGTCTATCGATTAGTCACCTCGACTTTTCGACCCCCATGTGAAACCCTTTTGTTGCACTCATCTTTAGTGCAAGATACCCCTAGATACACCCTTTTGAGCCATTCCTTTCATTTTGTTAACCCGTTATATTGTTTCGATACACCTTTACACCTTAGCCTACCCTGTTGTCTTTATTTGTAATTGGGAAGTCATCATTTACCTAAGTTCAACGTTCGAGTGGAAAGGTTCAGAAATCACGCTTTCATCGACAACATTCCTGAAGATCATTGAAGACCCCCCGAATTCCCATTGTTCATCTCAAGTGGGGGGATATTATGTTTAGTATTTATTGTTATGTCAAAAAAAAAATGATTCGAAAAAAAAAATAGTTGTTATGTTATTGTAAAGTGCGATGTTATAAGCACTGTATTATAAGCTTTATTGATTTAGTATCGAGGAGGCCACCTCAGTCACATTTGAATATTGGAGTTGGTAGGTATGTCAACAGTTGGAGAAAAGGTAGTGTGCCTATCACGACGTCCTCTAATGACACATCTACCTTACATTTCATGATCCGGTTTCTTGACTTCAAAGCTTGAACTTTGGGCGGACGGTAAGTGGTGATGACTTGGTTATAGATTTAGACTACCTGCTTGTTTTTTATTTTACACCAATTATATATCCCGTGTCTTATTCTACCCTTTAGTCATGAAGCATGTCTAGGTGATGCCGCGAGCAATCTTTGGTGTCTTGGTCATGGATTTTGTCATGTATCATTGATTTTGTCCACTTCGCCGTGACATGTTAGTAATGACGATTCACCCCTTAACCTTTGTCGTGTCTACCCATATTGCCTTCGAGAATTGTTTAGCCCTTAACTCTAGTGGTAGAGATTTGTGTAACCACCAAGCTTATGATAGAATACATGCTATGACTGTGCGATTGAGTGATCACACTGAAATTGACACTTAGAATAGTTGAGAGATTGGAGTGTTTTGTTCCCCTTTCGTGAGGTGTTCGGCTTTGTTTTATTCTAGCATAAGGGATTTGTAAACTAATATTTTCCAGGTTATGGGAGATATCTTTTAGGAATATTTCTAATTAGGTCTACTTGAGGGCAAGTAGAGTTCAAGTAGGGGGATATTTGATAACATTAAATAGTCCTAAATATTAAGTGTCAATTTCCCCCGATAATGCTTGTAATTTATATCATTTATATGAATTTACGCTTGTTTTCCACTTTCAGGTAAATTACGAGTATTGGAGCTAAAGAGACACAGAACTGGAGAAATATCTAAAGATTTATCACAGTATGATATTTTGAAGAAGTTATGGCGTAACTCATCTTTCACATTACGCCGTAACTATTGCGTGACTCAGAAAACCAACTTATCATTAGGTTACGGCGTAACTCTTACCAAAGGTTACGACGTAACTACATTAGGTCAAATGAGGTTCCACGCCGCTGATACTTACGCCGTAACTACTGCATCAACTACGACGTAGCCGAGTTTATTGAAGACTACAACGTAACCACTCATAAGGTTACGCCGTAACCAGCAGATCTAGTGCATTATTCAAAGAAATAGAAGGTTACGGCGTAACTCCTATATTGGTTACGCCGTAACCCAGATCTGGCCTATAAATACCCCACGAATTCCAGCATTTCTATTCATTCCATTCCACACACAACACTCTGAGAACGTGGGAAAAATCTCAAGGCAGGTCTAGAGGAGCATACGGAGCTGTCTCCAAGGGAGAAATCACTCCACTATGATAAGCATTAGCGTTTTATATTTCTTTTACTTTCAATTCATGTATTTCGTACCTTTGAATATTGAATTGGTTTGCATGATTAATATGAGAAGCTAAGCACCTTTTGGTGCTAGCCTAGTTATGATTCCTTAATTGTTTTGTTTGCGTTTACTTTACTTCCGTACAATTATTTCTAAGTGTATGCATGCATAGTTTATTGGTAGCCACCCTTGGTTTGGTAGTTTTGAATGGCGATAGAGGCCAATTGCCTAGGAGATATGACCAACTGATCCTAGGTGAGCGGACTGAGACGGGAAGGGTAAGTTATGACCAACTGACGACCCTTTCTACTTGTGCGATTTGACCAACTGATCACCTACCGTTTGGATGAACTTAAGAATTAGGGGGTGAGTGTCTAAGTTCCTAACGGCCGGGCACTCACTATTATAAATCTGGCATGTAGCGGTACTTAATTGTTAGGATTTAGTAAATCCAGTTATTAAAGTGTCGGTCATCTCCAGTATATGTAATCATTAGAAGCTCTTAGTCGTAGTTATTTAATGTTAAGTAGTATTTAGTTAAGTAACACCGTGGAGGACGGACGGGTCTTTACCCACTTTATGCCTGATCCACAGCCCGTAGGTGGCGTTTTGTGTAAGACTATAAATACCCTCTACCTCCCAAGGTAGAGAGTTGGAGCTCATAATAATACTTTCACTTTCTGTCACTAAGTTCCCAAACCTCTAACTCTTTCTCCCTCTAAAACCTTATAGTATACGCCCATTTGATCATGGTTTGATGTGTTTGTGAAATCCAATATGTTACAAATGGTATCAAGAGCCATGGTTTGATCATCTCTCTTACATGTTCTTGGATTTCTAGTGGTTTATATGGTTTTTGGGTTTGAAAAAGTTTAGTGGTATTTGCATCATTTGGACCATTTCTTGTGTTAAAGTTTAGATTTTTATTGTACTTTTGTGTTTAGGATCATCATAAGTGCTTAGGTTTTGATTTGGAAGGCTTGAATCACTTTGGTTGGATTGTTTTTGGAATTTAAAGTGGCGTTTTGTGTGTTTTGCATGTTAGCGATTTGAGTCTCGGTAAAATATTTCAGGTGAGCTATTTGTCCGAATTTGGAAGCGATTTGTGTCAATAACAAATCACTTATTTAAGGGATTTGTCCGGATAGTGGCTGTACTTGCGCGATTTGTTCGGAGAAGCGATTTGTCACTTTTTCAGTGACTTGCTTATTTAAGCGAGTTGACAGTATTAAGCGATTTGTCTTATTTGTGCGATTTGTATCATCAAGCGATTTGTCAGTTTAAGAGGTTTGTTGGATTATGCGACTTGCTTATTGAAGTGAGTTGTAAGATTAATCGACTTGTCTGGGTTAAGCGATTTGTCTTGATCAAGCGAATTGTCTTGGTTTAAGCGATTTGGCAGTGGATGCGACTTCTCACTTTTGAGCGATTTGTGGTCTGTGCGATTTGTAGTGTTGAGCGATTTGTCTTTTGTGACTTAGTGATTTTCTTCTTGATTACATTCTACAGTTTTCTCTTGATTTAGTAAAATCCCGTAAAAGAATCTATTTCCCGGTTTAATCCAAGAGTTTTAAAATCCCGGGAAATCTGTAATCATGTCTACCAACATACCTACAATCATCTCTTCTGTTGCTGAGGACATTCAAGCAGCTGGATCAGATACTCGTCCACCTATGCTTGACAGAACTGACTATGATTCATGGGCTCAACGAATTAGGTTGTACTGTTTGGGAAAAGAAAATGGAGTCAACATTCTCAAGTCAATTGATGAAGGACCGTATCAAGTTGAGACAACCAGAGACATACTTGATACTGCGGCTGATGGCTCGGTGATATTAGGACCGGACATACCTAAAATGTATGATGAACTGACTGATAAGGAGAAGAAGAGATATGATGCAGACATCAGGGCTTCTAACATCATACTTCAGGGTTTACCTAAGGACATTTACAAGCTGATCAATCACAACACTGAAGCTAAGGCAGTTTGGGACAATGTCAAGATGCTTTTCTCAGGTTCTGAACTAACCAAGGAAGACAGAGAATCACAACTGTATGATGAATTTGAGCATTTTAAGATGAAACCAGAAGAAAGTGTCTATGAATATTACGTGAGATTCCACAAGCTTGTAAATGACATGAGGAACATCAAAATGACCATGCCAAATATTCAGCTGAACTCAAAGTTTGTGAACAACATGAATCCCGAATGGCACAAATTTGTCACCTCTGTGAAGCTAACCAAAGGATTGAAGAGCACCAACTATGAGCAACTGTATGCCTTCCTTCTTTAGAATGAGAGGCATGCTATGTTTGAACGAAGGATTCTTGAACAGTTCAAATCTAAACAGGGAGAAACAAGTTCGTCAAATGATTCCACAACCTTCTACACCAATGTTGGAATTACCACCAAAGCTTCTCAAGTCATACCAACGGGAAATGGTAACTACAAACTCACTCCTGATTCAAACACATTCATGGAAAACTTCATCAATCAACTATCTCTCATGGTTAGTCAAAATATGAATTCCCTCCCACACACAAACAATAACCTCAGAACAACATCCAATCCACAGAATCAAGCTATCATCAGAGATGGGAAGGTTATGGTGCAACCTGTTCAAGGAAGGCAGTATGAACAAGGAAGAGGTGGAGTTGGTGGAGGGTATGTAGCTAATCAGAATTGTGGAAGGAATGTCAATCAAGGACAAGTAAAGCCAATCAAGTGAAATAACTGTAGTGGTGATGGACATATTGCGAGGAACTGCACATCTCTAAAACGTCCACAGAATGCAGAATACTTCAAAGACAAGATGTTGCTTGTGCAAGCTCAGGATAATGGAGCAGCTTTGGATGAAGAGGAGTTGTTGTTTCTTGCAGAAGGGAATGCTAAGACATATGATGCTGATGTGGAT
This sequence comes from Chrysanthemum seticuspe, assembly GCA_019973895.1. NCBI lineage: Eukaryota > Viridiplantae > Streptophyta > Magnoliopsida > Asterales > Asteraceae > Chrysanthemum > Chrysanthemum seticuspe. The sequence continues at coordinate 184,305,021 of BPTQ01000007.1, read as the reverse complement.
GAGCAGCCAATTCAGGAAATAGGTCACAATCATCAAAATGCCTTTCAAGCTGCAGACTGTGATGCATTTGACTCTGATGTCGATGATGAACCTACTGCCCAGACAATATTCATGGCTAGCATCTCTCCTATGGTCTCCCCAAAGGTCCATCCAAAGAATCAATCATTTCAGAGGTATTAAAACTATACGATGAAGTTGATGAGCAAAAGATAAATAACGAAGTACAATCTCTTGAAACTTATGAATCAGATATTGATGATAAGGGTAATAGTAATATTGTCTCATATGATCAATATGTGACACAAAGTGAAAGTGAGATTGTACCAAGTGATGTATCTTTTGCAGTCAATGATGACTATGTTTATGATGAATACACTGCATGTGCCCTTGATGATTCTGTTGTCTCTGAACTGAATGCCTATAAAGAACAAGTTGCTATTTATGAACAACGTGCTAAGTTTGAGTTAACTAGCCGTGAGCGGGAAATGGATGACCAAATGCGTACAATCATTATAAAAAGTAATTTTAGAGAAGAAGTGTTAAAACAAGAGTTAAATTCCTTACAAGAAAAGCTGTCAAAAACTGTTAAGCGAAAGCAAGAACTTCAAGATAATGTTAAAGTGCTTAAAAAAAGAATTTAATGCTAAGGAATCAAAACTTTTGAATGATTTTTCCAATCTAAAATTTTTGAAAAACAAGCTTGAAAATAAGTTGTACTTACAAGGGAATACCATTCAGACTGCTCACATGATCACAAAGCATAGAGTCTTAAGCGATAAGCATAGTATTCCCCTAGTTGAGAAACCCAATCCTAAGTATGGTAAAAAAGCTAGAGAGGCTCAGATGGTAATCTATGATGGTAATGAGATCCTTAAGCCTAGGCAGAAACCTAGTTGCGCTAAGTGCACTGAGGAAGATATGCAATTTGAAGATGTCAATTGGGAGAAAATGGATAAGAAGTTAAAAGATCCTGAGTGTAAAAAGCAAAACATAACGTTCAAACCTTACAATTACACAAAAGAAAATTGGATCTCCCTAAACAGGTTTAAGCCTCAAACCCAATTAACCCCAGAACAAAATTTTTAGAAGAAAGATATGGATAACCAAAAGGCAAGTGAACTTGTTGAAACAAACCCTCCCCTTAGGAAAGTGCCTGCAACTATTGTGTATCCTACAAATACACCAATGCATTTAGTTCCTAGAACTATTTCCACTAATAGCAAGACCTTAATTAGCCTGTATGTTGTTTATCAACTATTTGTTGATTTTGAGAAAACATGTAAGAAAAGGATCACACCCACTGGGATAACTGAAAGGGAAAGGGGTTTTGAGCAAACTAAAGAATGCTATTTAACTGAGGTCATGCCTTTCTTTAAACAATTAAAAGGTTAATTTGAAAGTCTTCAAAAGGGGATAAATTCGTATATTAAAGAAATAGAAAAGGAATTTGATGCAATGATTGTTGAAGTCAATGATTATGAACGGGAACTCAAATATAATGAAATTGAAAGGAAGAATTTGCATATCCTAAATGAGAACTTAGTAGTAAGTTGTGTGGCTCAAGATGTGTTTTATACTGTTACTAAGCATTCTATTACTGCCTCTCAATTTCATGAATTAACTGTCGCTTTGAAAGTTTCCCATGATCGTGTCATTGAGCTTGAAAACAAAAACTCGGAACTAAATGAGAAAATTGATCAGGATCATGATAATTTGGTAAAACACTTTTCCAAGCTAGAAGTTGAACAATTTGATTTGCAACTAAAATATCAACATCTCAAGGAAAATATCAAAACCTCAAACATCAAGACATCCTCAAATGTTCCAGAGTTTGATGCACTTTTTGAAATAAACAAACGTGACGAACAGATTCAACCTATTGTAACACGATCAGAAAGTTGAAAGCCCAAATTTCACAATTAAAGGGTGAAAAGAACAACATGACTGGCTCCCAAATGCCTCCTCCTTTAGATTCTCAGTGTTCTCAAACTTTTCATCTTCAAAACTTGGTTAATGTTTTACAAAAGGAAAATGAGAGTTTTCTAGAAGAAAATGAAAAAGTTAAACAAGACTTTAAAGAGTTATATGATTCAATGAAAGTCACTCGTGACAAGAACAACGAAAAAATAACGTCTTTACAAAAGGAAATTGAGAATCTGAAGAGTCAGGAAAAAAGGAAAATGCCACTTGTCTTTAATGAGAATATTGCATCAATGTCATCTGCAAACTGCAAATATACTGTGATTGTCAAATACATTCCTCCTCATCTTAGGAATAACGAACTTGTATTTCATAATTATCTTGCTCGCCTTAAGGATAGTCTTGAATGTCTTCGTGAGATTGTAGAATAGGACTTCATAAATAAACCACTTGATAGTGAAATTAGGTTTGCTTGCATTCAGGCCAAACGATCTCAGGAGATGTTAGAATGTTTAATAGCAACATGTCCTAAATCCTTAGGTGCCAAAGATAAAGATGTGATGCCTTGTTCCATGCCTAGCACTAAGTATACAAACCATTCTATGCCCAGCATTAAGAAAGTGAATTTTAATGTGCCTTCAAGCTGTTCAGATCCCTGCACTTCTAGTTCAAGAATGCAAAAGGTAGCCCAACCAACTAATGTTCCCATAATTTCCTCTACAGGAGTAATCAATGACATTAAAGCAAGTGGGTCAAAGCCTCCAGGCAGTACAAAGCAAGATAGGACCTCGCAAGCTAAGAATGTGCATTGGAAGAGAGTAGAAGACCACCCTAGGAACACTAAGTTTGAGTTGAATAAAATGAAAAGTGTTGATTCTAGTATTAGCTATAAGCGTACTGTAATTAATTCATATTCTGCTACTTTTGGCAAAACATGTAATGATGAGTGCTTGGTTTCTGTTACTAATCATGAATGTGGTATGAATGATTTGATTAATGCTGTTAAATGCCCGTTAGGATAGTTAATGATAAAAATCAAGCTAAGAAGGCTAGAAAGCAATGGAGGAAGAGGGTTAGAAAACATTGGAAACACACAGGAAGGAAATTTAGTAACATAGGTTATCAGTGGATACCTACTGGCCGCAAATTCAATCTTAATGAGATTTGCCCTAAATTATCTAGATCAATGCCCATTAGAAAATGGATGCCTACTGGTAGAACCATTCCTTTAAGAAGTGAACATACTTTGAATAGGTCAAATACGGACACTAGCACTGCATCTATCCCTGATGGTTCCATTGTTTCCACTTCTGATGTGGGTGTTCCAATCACTGTTACTAACCAAATGGAACCCATTCTTGCATGCGGATCCCAATTATCCAGTTATCCATTCTTGTTTGTGTTTAACTGCAGATCGTTCAAATCGTTTTGTGGTACCTGGACTCAGGTTGTTCCAAGCATATGACTGGAGATCGCTCGCGGCTCATGAACTTCGTGAGTAAATTCATCGGGACTGTTAGATTCGGGAATGACCATTTTGGTGCAATTATGGGTTATGGAGACTATGTTGTTGGTGAAAGTGTAATCTCCAGGGTATATTATGTTGAAGGTCCTGGTCATAACTTGTTCTCTGTTGGTCAATTCTGTGATTCCGATCTAGAAGTGGCTTTTAGAAAACATACTTGTTTCGTTAGAGAACTTGATGGTGTGGAATTGTTAAGAGGAACTCGTGGTTCAAATCTTTACACCATCTCTATCGAATACATGATGAAGTCTTCTCCAATCTGCTTGTTGTCAAAGGCATCGAAAATAAAATCATGGTTATGGCATCATCGTCTCAATCACTTGAACTTCGGCACCATTAATAATCTTTCCAGAAAGGATCTCGTAAGAGGCTTACCTAGATTAAAGTTTGAAAAAGATCATCTTTTTTCAGCATGACAATTGGGAAAAAGCAAGAAATATGCCCACAAACCCAAACCCACAAAATCAGTAATGGAAGTTCTTCATACCCTTCATATGGATTTGTACGGACCAATGAGAGTGCAAACGATAAATGGGAAGAAATATATTTTAGTCGTTGTGGATGACTACTCTCGATTTACTTGGGTAAAGTTTTTGAGGACAAAGGATGAAACTCCAGATGTCATCATCAAACTTATCAAGCAGCTTCAGGTTCGACTTAACAATACTGTTAGAATTGTTCGAACAGACAATGGCACAAAGTTTGTTAACAAAGACTTAAGTCAATTTTAAGAAAGTGTTGGAATCAGTCATCAAAGAAGTGTTCCTCGAACTCCTCAACAGAACGGTGTAGTTGAAAGACGAAATCAAACTCTTGTGGAAGCCGCAAGAACAATGCTAATTTATTCAAAGGTTCCAATGTTTCTTTGGGCTGAAGCCATTGCCACTGCTTGCTACACCCAAAATCGTTCCCTTATACTCACCTCTCATGAAAAAACTCAATACAAACTTGTCCATAAACGAAAACCTGATCTCTCCTACCTTCGTGTGTTCGGTGCTTTGTGCTATCCAATGAATGACGGTCAAGATTTAGGTAAATTAAGAGCTAAGGCGGACATTAGAGTTTTTGTAGGATATGCACCAAACAAGAAGGGTTACCGAATCTACAACAAAAGAACTTGAGATATCATGGAAACTATTCACGTCACGTTCGATGAGCTGTCCGGGGAAATAGCTCCAGGACAATCAAGTTCTGGACCCCTATCACAACCTTCATCAAGTAGTCCCATTAGCTCCTCTCTTGTACAAAATCTCTCACCGGCAACTCCTTATGTACCTCCTTCAGAAGATGATTTAAAGAAATTGTTGGATCCAATGTTTGATGAACACTATGAACCAATTGCTAATGATCTGTCAATTCCATCAACAGAGGCTGCTCCTATCCCTGTCAATGAAGTTAACCCTTCGGTTTCCATGTCATTAAGTCAAGAAGTGCCTGCTGCTGATCACTCTGTCTCATCAACGAATCATCAATCATCGAGTGTACATCATGGAATTGTGTCTGGAACCTATGATGGAGATAATCCCTTTGCTACTCCTGAAGATGCCCCCTTTGAGAACATATTTTCTCCTGAACCATCATCAGATCTATTTTCATCAGGAGAAAATGACTCTGCTACTTCAGTTCCTCAACAAAAACCACATGAACACCTTAGAAAATGGACACATGATCATCCATTGGACAACATCATTGGAAACCTCTCTCGTCCAATATCCACTCGTAAACAACTTTCAACTGATGCCTTATGGTGCTTCTTCAATTCCATACTATCTAAGGTCGAACCAAAAGACGTTAAAATTGCCATGAATGAAGATAGCTGGTTCAATGTCATGCAAGAAGAAATTCATGAGTTCGATCAACTAGATGTACGGGAATTAGTACCTGCTCCTGACTGTGCTATGATCATTGCTCTAAAGTGGATCTTCAAAGTAAAACTTGAGGAGCATGGTGATGTGTTAAAGAACAAGGCTCGATTAGTTGCAAAAGGATATCGTCAAGAGGAGGGTATTGACTTTGAAGAATCATTTGCTCCAGTTGCACGTATCGAAGCAATCAGAATCTTCCTGGCGAATGCTGCAAGTAAGAACATGGTTGTCTATCAGATGGATGTAAAGACGGCTTTTCTTAATGGAGATCTTAAAGAAGTTGTAGGATCGTGAATATTATGTTGTTTGATGATTCGGGTGGTCTAGGACAATGATTAAATAAGAAAGCCATTTAAGAAAGATGAAGAGAGTTGAGAGGAGGTTCTTGAATGAGAGTTGCTTAAACAAATGTAAGGTTAGATTCAAAGAAGCTACACCCCTTCCATGGATGGAAGGGGTATTTATACTTACAAACAATATGTCCTCCTATCGGACTGTGGATCAGGCATACAGTGGGTAAAGACCCGTCCTTCCTCCACGGTGTTACACTACGCTAAACTAGGCTAATAACTAACTAATAAAACAGCAAATAACGTAACTAACGATTTGTCTACGAGCTAACTTATGCTAGATAACACTTGGGTTGACCGACTCTTTACTATGGAATTTTCTAATTCCTAACAATCTCCCCCTAAGGGAGGTCACCCCATGTTTTACATTTCGAATCCTAGCATTCTATTCTTGACTTTGTTCTTGAGCTCGTAGACTTCAATTCTTCAATTCCGCAATCTTTGTACTTAAGTAGTGCAACTTCAATGTCTGAATGCTTTGTACTTTAAGTGGAGGCCTTTAACTGATCCACATCATTGATGATCTTCGAGCTTTCATTGAGATCATCAGTCACAGTAAATATCTCTGGATCATCCATAGTTGTGTTGCCTTCATGTGATGTTGTGACTTTTGGACCGACATGCTCACACTTTTGGATCATGACATCTTTCCATCAGAGTAGCGGAAGCCTTACTGGTTCATGATATTTGCAGCATCGAAGCAGAAGCATAGTATGAAATATCAGAGCCAGGTTATGTAGATATGCACCAGTCATGATTTCTTCAAATTAAGTGTGGATGCTGTGAGCATGCGGCTTTGGATTGACTCCTCAATTCTGATCAGCTGCAACCGTCCAAATGTACCTGCAAACAACAGTTAGCAATAAAACACACGAAAGTGTCTTTGATCACTTTCATTGAATTGAGGTACACGGCCCATGGTTCCCCGTTGATCAGTACAAGTACTGCCTGTGATCAGGTATAATTCCGAAGAACCTCCTTGACAGGGTTTCGCAGCTGTTCTAGCCGTTCTCAAACCGGAACGTCTCAAAGAAGACAACATGGAGTGAGTGAACCAGCGAATTGAGATTCACTGATTGATGAAAAATGATTTGAAAACAATTGTGTACTGCTTGAAGAAAGAGTTTTGCAATACGACGAAGGTTTAGAAGAAGAAATCAATTTTCAATCAAAAATACTTTTTGTATTTGAAAAGAGTACACATTCGACGTGCTAGTGAAAAGAAGAGATTCGCACATCGAACGGTTTTTCCAAAAGTATTTTTTCAATCAGAGATACTTTTTGAATTTGAAACATGAATACACATTCGATGCACTAGAGAAAAGAAGATTTGCACATCGAATGGTTTTTCCAAAAGTATTCGTCAATTCCTTTCATGGACCAAGATTGATTCAAGATTGAATCTCCCCATCGTTTCTATCCAGTTGTCACAAGCTTGATCTTACAAGAAGATCTCACATGTCACCCACCAAGAGCTTGTTTGATGTTGGCTCTAGAAGGATTTCCATCTTCATCGTGAATATTTTTTTTACATATCACTTAATTGTTCTGACAATAACACAAGGATAATGCGTAGGACTCTTAATATATTCTTACTTTCCACATTGTGTGAAACAGCAAGTCTTCAAGAATAGTGTCCTAATGAGATATTGTGGATGATCTGTTGGCTCTAGACTCAATTGTGCACATTTGATTTCCTATGCCGGAGACTAGGGAGAGGGTCTCCTTCTTCAATATCAACAATCTCTAAGAGAAAGTCGATAGATTATGACGGTTCCCCGTGAGAAGGAAACAAGCCCTTTTAAGAGGAACTTGAGTAGTTTGGGAAGTTAGGTGCAGTGCGTCACTGGTTCCATGACGTCTTGTCTTCAATACCAATGTTACCTTAGTAACCACCAGTAGCATATGTATTAAACCCGGTTTCTGCCCTAAGGTTGAATTATTGGAGGGCTTTTTCTTTTCTCCCTTTTTCACAATCAATTCTTTTTCATTCTTCAACCCCTTTAGTGCTTACCAAGACTTCATCACTAGAACCTTGTTGGGTTTATTCCAGTACTAGCTCTGTCTCAGTCCGCACTCTTCCCATATTCACATTTTTCTCCTTTTTTTCAATATACCTAAGGACTCTACACTATCTAGTGGATTGCCCCTGGGTAGATCCCTCCGGCACTGGCGGGATCATGGGAACGAATACCTAACCTAACCATCCTTATATCACCATGCATAAAGTAAATTGGTCGGTCTTATGGTATTGTTCTTTCTTTCTTGAAACCAATTGAAAAATCATTTGGAAAAATCAATCAAGGTACTTGTGATATAATATCAAAGCATTTTGTACCTTAATTGTTTTGATCTTTAAGAAATGCTCCCCCTCAACATGTGCATATGATTCTATAAATTGTTTAGCACATGGAGGCAAGAGTTCTTTTGAAATAAATTCTTGATCACAATTTCTATGGAAAAAGCCATTTGATTTTCTTGATAACATTCTCCCCCTCAATATGTGCATAGGATATTTGAAATCATTTTACCACATAGAGGAAAGAGTTCTATTGAAGCACATCCACGATCACAAAAACCATTAAGAAAACCATTTAAAAACTCAATCAAGGTACTTTATGTTAAAACATAAAAGCTTTTGTACCTCGATAGTTTATTTTCATTAGAAATGCTCCCCCTCAATATGTGCTTCAAGATTCGAAAGCGTTTAACACATATGAGAGAGCAGCCTGCACAATTGAATCAAACAATCACCTTTTATCAAATTTCATTATTAAATCACAAATTCTCCCCCAATCAAAAATATCAAATCCTTTGAGATTTTGGATCTCAAGTGATTTAATTAGGTTTAGAAAAACATGGGAGAATATGTGCCTGGTTTAAATACTCATCTTGTTTTTGGATAAATGCTCCCCCTCAACATGTGCATTATGTATATTGAAATCGTTTGGCACATGGAGGCAGGAGTGCCTTTGAAGGCCTAAAACCAATTCCATTAAAACATATTTGAGATTTAAATCACGATTTCTCCCCTGATCAAAACTTTCAAACCAATTTAGATTTGTGATCCCAATTGATTAAAATCATTTAGAAAAGTTTGGGGAAAGACGTGGCATGATTTAATTTTTGAAAAATGACAGATAAGGACCAATTTAAAGCATTAAAAATTGTTAGTGTCAGGTATGATTATTTTAAGAGATCTTTAAGTAAAATAAAATAATTTCACAATCAAACAAGAACAGAAAAAATTTCATTTTAACAGATGTTTGAGTTTTAAAGGAAATCATACCATGACATAACATTAAATCTTTAGATCACCACATTTAAACGTACAAACCGGAACTTTTATGACGAAATATCGTTTGAAAATATTTTATTTTAAATCACTCTCCCCCTCAATCGATGACCGAAGTCGATAATTGAGTGACTTAGGTTTTGATAAAAAGAAGTCCGGTGATTTTCAAAATTAAGTCCAATTTATTTTCAAAAACAATATTTTCCATTTTCAAAACAATATTATCGAAATTGTTTAAAAATGGTATCATTCACTACTTTTCCTGCAGAAGATACGTTAGGTGGTTGAGAAGCTTCCATTTTTGTTGCTGTAGGGTTTGGGAGAAAAACCATCTGCTGATGCAGTGAGACTTCTTCATACGTTGCATTTTGAATGCCAACCGAGGTCAAATTAAGCTCCGTTTCTTCAATCACTTAGAAGAAACCCATCTTCAGATGCAGTGAGACCTCTTACGTTGCATTTATGCCAACTCTTCATAGAAGTCCAATTAAGCTCCGTTTCTTCATTTGTCAACCCAAGATATAGTTACCCTTTCCTTTCGGCATCCAATCATCTTCAATTATGGGATCCGGATCGGGAACATTCTTTTATACCAATATACCTGCATACGTTAGTGAACACACATACAAATATATGGTGGTCGACATCACCCAAACAACAATCGACTAATAAAAGTCAATGCAACATATCAATCAGATCATATAAATGTATGTGAATAATGTGTTCATCAAAATCTAATCATCTAATCCTAGCAACCATATCCTAGGCACCTAGTCCTTCAACGTAGGGTAACATCATTTTAATTAAGCATATTAGGATAATTAAGAAAGCCCGTTAGATGAAGTAGATTTGAAAAACATTACCCCCCTCAATCCATGACTCATTTTATGAAAAGTGTAAAAGCGCTGAAGTCATTGATTGAGTTTTCAATTTTACAAAAACTCTGAATCTGATTGTTTTTAAAGCAACTCATTTACCACCAATTTTTGAATATAGCAAATATTTTTCTTAAGAATTTAAGACGGAAAAACATTTGTGTAGGAACAGCAGTCCTTCGACATACTTTCCTCAAATTTGTTTTTAGGATAAGTGCACGGAATATTTGAAAATAGTTTAAGCGTAGCACTTTCCTTCCTTTTAATAGCGGGTTGCTATCTGAAATAATAGCAAACCATTGTTTAAGCACGGGTTACAGTCTGAAAATAACTGCAAGCCATTTTTTGAAGCGCGAGTTACAGTCTGAAATAACTGTAAGCCATTGTTTGAGACATGTTTAGAAAATAAATATTTACACCTCCTGCTCGAACTTCATCTATGGTCCCGTGCCATTATTGAATGACATTTCTAAGACCGCAGATGTTATCGATACCAGAAGACATGTCTTAGAAAAACAATATTTTTGGTCTTTTTCAAATTTTCAAATTTTTATGGGTTTTTGTTGATTTTATATTTTTCTATTTTCTTTTTGTTGATTTTGTATTTTTGTATTTGGTTTTTGATAAATATTTACAAAGATAGAATAGATGATATAGTTTAAGAAGATGATGATACGAGTACCGAGATAAGGATATCGAGCAGCCCCGTTGTAGAAGATAGAAGTCATCATCCCTAAAACTTTCACCACTAAAGCTTTCGAGGCTCTTGCATTGAAGAAAGAAATTGAACCATCTGAAAGTGAGACTTTGGCAGCTTCCCCCTAAACCGAAAATCCTATAGCTGAGCAGGTTCAAAGCTTTCTTTCAAGCTTCTCTTAGCCAGGTGCACAAAGAGGCACACCATTATCATCGAACTTGCTGCTCCTTTTAAGAATAATCTTTGTGATTCTTCGTTCGAGGTTATATTATCCAATAGAAGAACAACAACGTATCATCCCACATTTACGTAATCTTCTCAAATTCCTTTTCCACTGAAGTTTGAAGCAATCCATAAAAAAAGTGTCAAGAGAACAGTTCCCCCAAGTAGTTGAATTGATGCAGTCAGTCTCTTTGTATAATGCTCAAGAACTCTCCCGAATACACATCATGAGGGGAATGAAAACACCTCCCCATGTTCACAATTTTCTTCCCTGATGATCGTGTATGAAGCTCAAGAACCCGAAGTACACCAATACCCAAGAGCTCTCCCGAATACACATCATGAGGGGAATGAAAACACCTCCACAATGTTCACATTTTTCTTCCCTGATGATCGTGTATGAAGCTCAAGAATCCGAAGTACACACATTCCAACCGAAAGAATAACTGATAACACCTCCCTCATGTCATACATTTATCTCCCCTGAATATGTCATACTTGTGTACCTCTTTTATCTTCAGAAAATTTCTCTTACATCTCTTCCCCCACGAAGTTAGAACAAGAACACTAGAAGCTACTAGATACACTGAGTTTCTCTGCGGTCATGACATTTGTCTTCCCAGGATAACTTCAATCACTCAGAAGTATTAAGTTCATCATGTGTACTCGATATGCTTTTATATGCTTGTCTCCTTCCCCCTTTGCTAGTATAGACACTTCATAATCAACAACATAGTATAAGCCCAAATACTTGAAATCTTTATTAGAAGAACACTTGAACTCTTGTGAGAATAAACTTGCTAAAGACTCTCTCTGACTATTTTTATCAACCCTTTTGTAGACAATTTGAAGTGACCACTGAAGAATAAAACCCTATATACCATACTTGAAACTGAAGTCAACTTCCCCACATTTGTATCTCAAGCTTGCACTTAATGATGGAAGAACGGTGTCGAGAATTTATGCTTCAAGCAAATCTCTAAGTACTCACTACCCAAAAAAAGTATGAGACATTAACACCTCTTGATTATCCACACAGTTATATGCGTGTGACACTGAGTAAAACAAAGTAACTCCTAATAGTGATAGTTAACCAGGTCTTCAACCATCCACCTCGACTGCTGGTAACTAGATAAACCAAGTCTTCAACTCAAATTCTTAAGCCCGAGCAAGTTATCAAATAAGAACACGCCTTTGTAAAAGTCAACTTCAATCTCAAATAAGTGATAAATGATTAACTTCGAAGTTATCAACTTGTGTCAAATGTCCAACACGTGAATAAATGTACAACTGGATGTACATTGACCCACTTAATGAACCAGAACAAATGATTCCTCAACATCAATTCCATCTTCCTAAAGATATACATATAGAGACTGATTTGGAAGATTCACCAATAAAGTCTTCAAGCGGATGAGGTAGTCATTTTCCTTTATTTTCATGTGGTTGATTTACAGAGTGCACAATAATCCGTGAAGATTTGGTAAAGGAATACCAAAGAGCAGATCAATTTTCATGAATAATAATCCGTGAAGATTTGGCAAAGGAATACCAAAGAGCGGATTATTATTCAATAGTGCAACTGCAATATTACAATAGTCAATATCAACGTCTCGAGGAGTCACTGCTAAAGAATATGAGCAAGTCTAATTGGGGATTGAATCTGACTTATAACACTCTCCCAATTAGTGCTCTCCCCTAAACCGACAATCTGTTTGATAAATGCCCAGATTAAGAAGAAGTCTTTAGATCGTTAAATGCAACTCGTCTTTAGTCTTCTAACATGTAGCAGAAAATGTCGAACAGACTGAAGACTCGACCTTCTTCAAGATTGTGTAGTTGGGGAATAAATAGTTAACATATTCAACTCACACCAAAAAGCATCCCACCAAAAAGCATCCCAATTAACTTACATCTTGCAAATCCCCTTTGTAGAAAACTAGAAGGGGGGTTGAATAGTTTACCAATTAAAAACTTTGTTTTGAAACTTATAGAAAGATCAATTGATATTGATCTTGAGTATGTTAATGAAATATGCAAGCAATGTGTAATAAGTAAATAAGGAAAGAAATGATCAAACTACAACAAGTTGTTTATAGTGGTTCGGCCCACAAGGACTCTTTTTCCTTGCCCTACTCCACTCCCCGAGTCTCACACTCGAGAGTTTAACTTCACTAGTCAACAAGCTCCTTTCACCGGCGGAGAAAACCTTTACACTTCGCTTACACTATTTCCGACACTAAGCTAGATGTCGAGTTCTTTCCAAGGGTACAACTACTCCCACACACAATGTATTTTGAGGACTAAAATACTAACCACTCACACTCACAAGATTATGATGGTTTGATACAACAATGAAGTATGGATCAACACTAGATCATACAACACTAAACAAACAAGACTTCCAACTTCTCGTTGAAGCTTGAATATGACTTGATCTTCTTTGCTACAAAAGAGATCACTAATATGATATGTAACTGAGTTAGAAAGGTTAGAGAGAAGATATGTATGAGAGTATGTTAGAAAAGGATGAAAAACTACTTGGCTTGGCATTGCTATTTATAGCCAAAATGGACAGGAGCGTCCACGGACGGCGGACCCCTTAAAAGGGTTCCGCCCGTGTACCATTTTGGTACCGCCGGGTCTGACAGCCAAGATATCAAATCTTGCCAAAGTCAACTCTATCAAAGTGAGATTGTGCAAGATATGAAGAGTACAAATCTACACAAAATATCTAATGGAATCTTCCAATGATTTCCATGATGTAATACATTATGTCATATGTTGTATTTCTATTTTTAGAAATATGCAAATGCTTAAGTAGTGTTTGGTTTTAAGAACCTAACACATTCTAAAAACTACTATCATACATAATGATTAGAGTCATATCAAGATGTCACTAATCACAAATGTAAATGCTTGAATGATGAATATATTGTTTGAGAAAGCTTGTTTTAATATCTATTAAACTTGACAAGCTTTAAGCTTTTATAAATTAAATTTACTTTTGTCGTTAACAAAACTTAGGCAAAGATCAAAAATATAAATAACGTTTAATGACGATATTTGTATTAACACCCTTAACTAAAATCCCTCCCAATTAAACAAGAACAAAAAGATGTTCATCAAGGAAATCAGCAATCAGGCCGCAACGAACACACAAGATGGTAACACCAAACTACCAATCACGTCAAACAAGAACAGAGAGATTGTTCGGAATCATCATGTTGATGTATACGTGAAGCATTAACCGGAAGCACTTTGTCGATAAACTCATCAATCCGGGTGAAGATGTCAACCAACGGCTCTTAGAAGAGAAAAACTCCATGTGAAGATGACCCGATAAGAAGAAGCTCAGTTCTTACATGAGTTTAGAGCCGTTTGACCATTTATTCTCAAATATCAATCAACCATGCAAAAAATTCACACTTCTTCTCCCCCTCAAGAATTGCATACGGAGTTGCCATTCTTGATTGAATAAGTGAATATCGTCAACAAATGTAGTCTATTCACACTTCTCCCCCGCAAAATTAGCACATGATGTCGCCATCGTCATTATAGTTGAGCAAGTGGAATAAGAATACAGTCAATGGTAGCCCGGTTCACTTGATGACTGAAGTGCATGGAGAAAGCATGAAGCATGTTGATGAGAAAGGTCATAATAAGAAGATTTCTCTTCTTCCGAAGATAATGCGCACTGAAGCGTACACATTTCTTTTCTTTAGAGTACGAGGCTTGAACTGTTGTGTTCAAACGTCATAAGAAGATTTCTCTTCTTTCGAAGATAATGCGCACTGAAACGTACTCATTTCTTTTCTTTGGAGTACGAGGCCTGAACTGAAGTGAACAGACGTCATAAGAAGATTTCTCTTCTTTTCAAGATAAAGCGCACTGAGACGTACACTTTTCTTTTCTTTAGAGAACGAGGCTTGAACTGTAGTGTTCAAAGTCATAATCTCTCTCTTTTCATCATCTCTTGACTAAACTTGTAATCAACCCCATTATCATTCAGTAGGCTCTTTGTAGTGACAGCTGATGGAGAAAACCCGATATAATGAATTTGACCCTGAAGTAAACTACCCCGAACTCGTGACTTAAACTTGCACATATGTAACGAAGAGCGGTGCTGATTTCCATTAGCATCTCTAAGTACTCTCTATGTACTCTATACTCTTCAACCAACCAACCATCAAGTATAAGACGTACATTACCTCTTGAAAATCCACAATTGAATGTGACACTGAGCACTACAACGTAACTCCTTAAAGTGATAGTTATTTTGTAGTGGTAAGAATCCAATTCCCCCAAGTGGTAAAAGATAAGGTAAAAGACACCCAACAATAACTAGATTTCCAAGTCTTCGTTTTTTATAATAAGCTCGAACAAGGATCATGAAGAATCTTCATCCATCCATCCCCGATACCTTCAGATACTAAGTACACTCGCCCGTGATATTTCACTTCAACCTCAAATAAATAAAACTGAATTAACGCCGTTGTCACATCTTTTGGTTAAAAGCTCACATCTAGCCTCCTTTGACGTTTTAAGTGAACTATGATAATGGATTTCATCCCGACCATGGTTAAAAGCACAAAACCCCGTAAAACCATGTAGTAACCAAACTGCCATGATGAATATCCAAACACACATCCAATTCATGAAATACACCCTTTTATCCCTTCTTCGAAGTAGAAACCGTAGCACTAGCATCAGAAAGGATCCCGACCTACACTTTTATTTCGCCAGGATGGTTCCATCATCATGGGATTTTACAATTCTATGGTTTAAACCGAGAAATAGTATCTTTCACGGGATTTTACAAAACCAAGAATAAACCGTAAGATAGATCCAGAAATGCTCATTACTTTAACCAGGATGTTTTCATTGTCACAGGATTTTACAAGTCTATGATTTAAACCGAGAAATAGGTTCTTTCGCGGAATTTTACAAAATCAAGACAAAACCGTAACCAATGTCAGCTTGAATGAGTTATGACAGCATTGGTTTCAGTGAATATCTGTTTAGGGGAACATGCAGCGGTTTATCAACGGATCATTATCCAACATCAACAACATCATCAACCATCCAATCAACACTTTGGAAAACACATCATTCACGCATTCTTTCGGCAATTGCAGTGACAACATGGAGAAGTAAACCCGATATGCCAAACATGATCATGAAGAGAAATTTCCCAGATTTGTTACTTAAGCTTGCACTAATCCTTGTGAAGAAGAAGCGGTGTACCCAAATGTATAAAACCTCTTGGCATATCCTCAACTGCGTGAGACACCGAAGTGATAGCTACGTTGTGAGTTAATCGAGAAAGAATCACAACCGTAACTAAATAGCCAAGTCTTTATCACATACTATAACTGCCCAACCAAGTCATCTTCACGGAAGGGTAGAAAGAAAGAAGACGAAAATAAGTAAACACTCCCGGAAAACCGTACTTCAAAGTCAAATAAGAAATACCGTCCAAACACCCCGTAGTCAACCTTGTTCAAATTTCAATTCGAGCCGTGACAAAATATATTATCCATGGAAATGCGTAGGCCAAAGTGTCAGACCTCATAACTCATCATTATCAACTCTTATCAAGTCTTATCAACAAGTCGTACATATTAAACCCCCTCATGATCAAATCTTATCAAAGCTCATAACTCAACAAATCTCTTCAACAATCAAGTCTCAAGTCGCATCCAATGAAGATACATCATTAGCACAACTTCTTAGCACCACATCTGGTCGAAATACTCATTGCAAACTGACTTAGAACGTGCATGGTTGTACCACTCCAAATTAACCAATGAAAATATCAGTTATGACACAAAGTAATTTCAATATATCAGTGACACGTCAATACATCAATACTCCCGTACAAGAGCATCGAACACGAAATATTTAGACCAAAGTACCACTCATTATAGAGAATTATCAAGTCTTATAACTTCATAATATTTGAGATCCCATAATTTCGGATAGCACACAATTCATGGCAGGTCACAAGCATGAAATTCCATGACAAGAAGTAACATGTCTGGCCCATAAACAACACACCATACCCAAAATTATTCAGCCCATAGGATAAAGATTAATTCGGCCCAGTAACTCACATCCGATCCATGGTTTTACTTACCCTAATTCTTTGTGTATTTAACACATCACTTTACACCATTTGTTACCCTAAAAATACTACACCAAACCTAATTTCTCATCAATCAGACGCCTCCCTTCTTTGTAACTATCCAAACCCTAATACATCTCACTAAAAAAGCAGTCCGCCTCTATCTACTCATAACACCTTCAACGCAGCAAACAAAACGCCTAATCCCATATCAAAAACAGTTCGTCTCATATCCTGAAGATATCTCTTCCAAAACTCCTCCACCTCCCTTTCACCTTCACGCATAATCTCAGAAACATATAATCATGCCTAGCCACAGGGATGGCTTGTGGGTTTGGAATCGGCTTCAAGACCATTGAAAAATAATGGGTAGGTTTTAAACTTGGACATGATCAAGACAACTCGAACAAAAAGAAAAACGAGGTAACATGAATTGTTAACCTCATTTCTTAGTTCGTATATTCACTTGAGGTATAAGCTTCGAAATATTTTAAGCTTTAGTATATGTTTTCCATGTTGAATACTGATCAAAGAAAAGATTATAACAAGGTTGTTATTAGTCTTTTCTTTTTGGATCGGATAATAAGGAAACCATGTTTCCAACAGTAACAATGAAGTTTAAGTTCAACAAAAAAATCTTATACTTAGACCAAGAGTCATGTGATGAGTCGATTATGTTATATTGTTCATATGTGAAAGTCTCAAAAGACTTGAAACAACTCAACCATGAGCTGAGAACCATTTATTTTAAGTTACTTTTAGTCTCAGTCTTGATTGAATGAAATAGATGATGGAGGATAGGATAGATGTATATGAAGTTGTTGATTGAAGTGGGTTTGGGTGAGGCTGTGGTAACATAGTTTTTACAACGGTTCAAAATTCTTTTCATAATCTTTTTGACTTGTGATGTTGATATAAACTGAGGTAAGAGTGACTTGTTATTTGGTTTTGATGTCAAAGGTCAAACATTCAAACTCTTCATCTTCATTCATTTAACCGTAGTCATGAGTCTTCTTAACTCGCATATCTATCAGCAACCACAACACGCATCAAAGTTTGTCAAGTCGCATTTGACTTGTTGACACAAAGGTCAAACAACCAACTCGCTTATGATGCGGCAAATTGCTTTTGACTCAGCTCTCCTGACTCAACTCGCTTTATAATCAGTTTGCACACAACTCGCATCTTGCAGCAACTCGCTCAAAAGCAAGTGCAATTAAACCATATGCGAGTTAAGTAACTCGCATTGAATTTGGACCAGAAACCCAACTCGCATCATAACAACACGCTCAAAAGCAAGTGCAAATAAACCATATGCGAGTTAAGTAACTCGCATTGAAACTGTACCAGAAACCCAACTCGCTTTTGACCATACCGACACGTATTTGACCTGACCAACTCGCATAGCATATTCACTGAATCTGGACACGATGGCAACTCGCATTCAAAAATGCGAGTTAAGACAAACAGCATAAACACAACTCGCTTAGAAGAACAGGCAACTCGCATCTAAGAAGAAACAAGGCACAACTCGCATATATGAAAACTGTATATCTGATCCAAACCACTTAGAAGAAACAACTTGTCCATACTCAGAAAAACTGCATAACAACTATGTTATATCTTAAAATGGATACACAAACAGTTATAACACCCATTTGATATGCTCATCAAACTGTTAAGCTTCTTAAGTCAACAACCAATAACCAACAGCCATATAACAGTAAATTCAAAAACAATTAGGCTTCTTAAGTCGGACTAAAAAAACATCAACAGTCATCTTAAGCACATTAACGCATAACCAAACTGCCACAAAAAGTCGAATAAGCCGCATATGAGAATCACATGAAAGACCGCTTAAACCATGAAATAAACCACAAGAATCAACACAAACAACATAACCTGGCTCTGATGCCAATTGTAGGATCGTGAATATTATTTTGTTTGATGATTCGGGTGGTCTAGGACAATGATTAAATAAGAAAGCCATTTAAGAAAGATGAAGAGAGTTGAGAGGAGGTTCTTGAATGAGAGTTGCTTAAACAAATGTAAGGTTAGATTCAAAGAAGCCACACCCCTTTCATGGAATGGAAGGGGTATTTATACTTACAAACAATACGTCCTCCTATCGAACTGTGGATCAGGCATACAGTGGGTAAAGACCCGTCCTTCCTCCACGGTGTTACACTACGCTAAACTAGGCTAATAACTAACTAATAAAACAGTAAATAACGTAACTAACAATTTGTCTACGAGCTAACTTATGCTAGATAACACTTGGGGTGACCGACTCTTTACTATGGAATTTTCTAATTCCTAACAGAAGTCGTATACGTCAGCCAACCGGAAGGTTTTGTGAATCCAGAGCATCCTACTCATGTCTATCGCTTGAAGAAGGCTCTTTACGGTCTGAAGCAAGCTCCAAGGGCATGGTATGATATGATATCAAAGTTTCTTCTATCTACTGGATTCAGCAAAGGAGTAGTTGATCCAACATTGTTCACCAGAATGTCAGGCAAACATTTAATTCACGTTCAAATTTATGTTGATGATATTATTTTTGCCTCGACTGACCCCATGAATGTGACCGTTTTTCTAATGAGATGGGTTCCAAATTTCAAATGTCTATGATGGGACAAATGTCATTTTTTTGGGATTACAAATTTCACAAAGTCCCGGAGGCATTTTTATAAATCAATCTAAATATGCAAATGAAATTTTAAAGAAATTTGGATTTGATACTTGTGACACCGTTGACACTCCCATGGTAGAACGTACCAAACTGGATGAGGACCACTCATGGATCATGGTAGATCAAACGAAATATCGTAGTATGATTGGATCCCTGATGTACCTTACTGCCAGCAGACCAGACATTCTTTTCGCTGTATGCATGTGTGCTAGATACCAGGCTAAGCCTGCTAAAAAGCACCTTGAAGCGGTTAAATAGGTCTTTCGATATCTCCAAGGAACTATTAATATGGGACTTTGGTACCCGAAGGACACCGGTATGTCACTAACAGCCTATGCAGATGCTGATCATGCAGGATGTCAAGATATACGTCGAAGTACGTCTGGAGGTGCTCAGTTTTTGGGTGATAAGCTTGTGAGTTGGTCTTCTAAAAAACAAAGAGTACTTCTATATCCTCTACAGAGGCTGAATACATAGCCAGGTCATCTTGTTGTGCTCAAATCCTATGGATGAGATCCCAATTATCTGACTATGGCTTTGACTTCAACAAAATCCCTCTGTATTGTGATAACAAAAGTGCCATTGCTCTCTCATGCAACAACGTACAACACTCAAGGCAAAGCACATCGACATTCGACATCATTTCATCAGGGAGCAAGTGGGAAACGGTGTGGTGGAACTTTATTTTGTGAGGACTGAATACCAGTTAGCAGACATCTTCACCAAAGCTCTTCCTAAAGAACGTTTTGAGTTTATCCTCCCACAACTTGGTCTAAAAAGTCTACAACCGGAAACACTTAAACGTCTTCAAGAGGAAGAAGAGGAGTAAAAGGTTTTTCTTCATCCATCTCTTGTAAATAGTTATTCAAAAACCAAAATACGAAATTACAAAACCAACAAAAAGCAAATAGAAAAATATAAAATTTTCAAAATCCATAAAAAATAGAAAATCTTGAAAAATCCCAAAAATATTGTTATTATGTCATGTTTTCCCTATTCGATATCATCTACGGACTTTGTGTTGACATTCAAAGAATGTCACGGGCTTTTAGATGTTCTTCGAATGTACATAATTTGTTTTTAAATATATATATATATATATATATATATATATATATATATATATATATATATATATATATATATATATATATATATATATATATATATATATATATATATATATTTGAGAGAAAAAGTGAAACAAAGGCTTATACTCATTTTAGTCTATAACCCGTTTTTCAAAGACAGAACAGAGCCATGCTTTATCTTATTTCTCACATCTCATGCTCTGATTCTTAAAACAAATGTTTGTCACTAAAACAACAAATGTTTCCTTCACAAGTATTTTTCCTTCTAAAAATTCTTCTGAAAAATATTTGTTATCTTATTGAAAACTAATAAAAATAACTCGGTCTCAATTTTTGAAAATCATCTGGACTTGACATTGGTCAAAATCTCTATCTCTCAATCAACAACTTATGTCATTGATTGAGGGGGGGGGAATGATTTCATTTAAATCAAAAGGTTATTTGTCATACAACTGGTTCAGACCAAGGTTTATGTCATGTTTTCAAAAGATACTCAAGCATGTTTTTGAAGTTTAAAGTCTCAGCTTTGATCCTTAACAGTTAAATGTTTTCATAAGCAAGTCACAATTCTACTCAAAAGCTTTCAAAATCAATTTAAATCTACAGAGATCACAAATCTCAAATGATTTGAAAATTGTGATCGGGGGAGAATTTGTGATTTAAATTGGATTTAAACTGATAATTCGATAAATGGTTTTATAATGAATTACAAGCTCTCCTCCCCACATGTGCCAAACGATTTCAAATTTTCCATGCACATGTTGAGGGGGAGCATCTATTTCAAACCAAAAAGGATTGAAACGTGATTGATTTGTTTCAATGTGCAGGTTTTCCCTAATATGTACAAACCACTTTCAAATCTCTATGCACATATTGAGGGGGAGAAATTTGTTGAAAACTACGTCCTTTCCAAAAATACCCTTAACAAAGTATGAAAAATACTGATTTTGATTAGGAAAGTGATGTTGATATCTTTTAGAAAATGGTAATCAAAGAAGTGAATCCTTCCTCTTGCCTCCGTGTGCCAAAACGATTTCAAATACATGATGCACACGTTGAGGGGGAGCTCTTTTTTTGATAATATATATCACAAGTATCTGGATTGATTTTCAAATGGTCTTCAATTGGTTCCAATGGCAGATGAACAATACCAAATAGATCGACCAAATTTACTTTTTGTATGGTGATATAAGGATGGTTAGGTTAGGTATTCGTTCCCACGATCCTGCCAGAGCCGGAGGGATCTACCCAGGGACAATCCAATATATAGTGTAGAGTCCTTAGGTATGATGAAAAAAGGAGAAAAGTGAGATATGGGAAGAGTGCGGACTGAGATAGAGCTTGAACTGGAATAAACCCAACAAGGTTCTAGTTATGAAGTCTCGGTAAGCACTGAAGGGGTTAAAGAATGAAAAAGAATTGAATGAGAAAAGAGTGAAAACAAATAGCCCTCCAATAATTCAACCTTAGGGCAGAAACCGGGTTCAATACATATGCTACTGGTTGTTACTAAGGTAACACCGGTATTGAAGACAAGACGTAATGGACCCTGTGACGCACTGCACTACAACTTCCCAAGCTACTCAAGTTTCTCCTAAAAGGGACTTGTTTCATTCTCACGGGGAACCTACATAATCTATTGACTTTCTTTTAGAGATTGTTGATATTGACCCTCTCCCTAGTCTCCGGCATAGGAACCAAATGTGCAAAATTGAGTCTAGAGCCACGAGATCATCAAATAAATCTCTTTAGGATAATGTCAATGAAGACTCTCTGTTTCACACAATGTGGAAAGAGAGATTATATCTTATGAGTCCTACGCATTATCCTTGTGGTATTGCCAGAACATCTGAGTGATATGCAAACATAGTCACAATGAAGATGGAAATCCTTCTAGAGCCAACATCAAACAAGCTCTTGGTAGGTGGCATGTGAGATCTATCCAATATATCAAACATGTGACAACTGAATAGAAACAATGGGGCGATTCAAAATTATGAATCAATCCTAGTTCAGGTTATGGATTGACGGATACCTTTGAAAAACCGGTCGTTGTGCTCAAAAATTCTTTTCTTTAGCACATCGTCTGTGTATTAATATTTCAAATATAATAGGTGTTTATGATTAATAATTGATTTTTTTCTCAAAAACCCTCGTTGTATTGCAAAAACACTTTATGAAGCAATACTCGACTGTTTTTCAAATCTCTTTTCATCAATCAGTGAATCTCAAATTCGCTGGTTCTCTCACTCCGTGTTGTCTTCTTTGAGACGTTCCGGTTTCAGAACAGCTTGAACAGCTGCGAAACCCTGTCAAGGAGATTCTTCGGAATTATACTTGATCACAGGCAGTACTTGTACTGATCAACGGGGAACCGTGGGCTGTGTACCTCAATTCAACGAAAGTGATCAAAGACACTTTCATGCGCTTTAATGCTAACTGTTGTATGCAGGTAAGCCCGACGTTTGCAGCTGATCAGAATGGAGAGGTCAATCCATAACCGCATGCTCACACATCACATTCATCTCTAAAGAAATCATGATAAGTGCATCGACGACTCTGATATTTTCACTCTATGCTTCTGCTACGCTGCTGTAAATATCTTGAATCAACTAAAGCTTCCGCTACTCTGATGAGAAGAAATCATGATCCAAAATGTGAGCATGTTGGTCCAAATGTTACAACATCACATAATGTCAACACCACAAAGGAAGAGTCAGAGATTTATGTTAGTTGATGATCTCAAAGCTGGCTCAAAACTCATTATCACGTGGATCAGTTAAAGACCTTCACTTGGATTAACCGAACATGCAAAAATGAAGAATCAATGACTACGGACTACAGAGTAAAGAACTTCATCAAGAATCCAAGAACAATCTTAATGTAATATCTGTTTGTATTCAATGTAATTTGAGGTGACCTCCCTTAGGGGGAGATTGTTAGGATTTAGTAAATCCAGTTATTAAAGTGTCGGTCACCTCCAGTATATGTAATCATTAGAAAGCTCGTAGTCGTAGTTATTTATTGTTAAGTAGTATTTAGTTAAGTAACACCGTGGAGGACGGACGGGTCTTTACCTATTGTATGCCTGATCCACAGCCCGTAGGTGGCGTTTCATGTAAGACTATAAATACCCTCTACCTCCCAAGTTAGAGAGTTGTAGCTCATAATAATACTTTCACTTTCTCTCACTAAGTTCCCAAACCTCTAACTCTTTCTCTCTTTAAAACCTTATAGTATACGCACATTTGATCATGGTTTGATGTGTTTGTGATATCCAATATGTTACATTAATGACTCGGCTTAGGGGACCAGGAACAACAGGACTTATGACGGTGCGCCTGACTTCTCCTGTGGTGGCATCTTTGCTGATAGGTTAAGGCGAATTGACCAAATGTTGTCCTCTCGACTTTAACCCCGCCTCAAGTAATTGGAAGTAAGTAGATGTAAACATAACTAGCTAGGAGGATTAATTAGGTTAGCACCACTCTCCTCTATTGATTTCCCTTTATCCTTTATTTGCTTTTATCTGCTTTTATTCTGCATTAGTAGTTTAATTAATTAAATCCCTATCGAAACCTTTATTAATATGTGACACTAGACTTAGTAATAATCCATCACACATAGCTCTTGGGACGACCTCGGCTTTACCGATTAGTACACTACACACGACCGGGTACACTGCCCGTTAGTGCACTAGGTTAGACCATAGGTATAACGAGACACTATAAATTTAAGACCTTGTCAGTAAAACCTGCATCATGAAACACTTACAATGTTTTCAAATTTAGTGAGAGCATTGTGTTGCATTATTGATAAGAAGTTATTATAATGATTTCTAATTCAGTAGGAGCTACAAGCCTTATTTGCTGTGTAGTAATCCTAATTATCTCTTGAATATTATATAGATAATTAATTTCCAATGTAGGTATTTACGTTTTTAGGGATAGTCATGTACGTTTCCTTACTAAACAATATAGTCCTACATCTACTTGTTATATCTATGACACAAATCATATTAATCAAATAAACAAACGTGTGTTGTGTTGTTTATCTGCTACATGATGTTGTTCCATGCACAAGTGGGAGAGATATTTATTGTGTGCAAGGAACAACGCATATAAATATGATTTAAATAGATTCTCTTGACCGCAAGGTAAGAGAGTAACGTTCTAATAGGAATTGTACATTTAAATGTGTATGATTTCCCTATTAAGAATATGTGTCAAGATGACAACAAAGACTACTTTATTTTAAATATTTAAGAAACACTTGTAGTTACAATTTACGTTACATGAGAACGGGAACTAGATTGTAACCCAAGGTAAAATATCCATATGTCGTGAGACCAAGCATGGATAATTTTTCAGTTTCTTATATTGAACATTTCATGGAATGACATAATTTAATGAAGTAATCTAATACTACTTAGATTTAAGTATTTATGTATTCTTAGAATGACATAAATAGATGAAGTAGTAAATTAACTTGAATTATTAATTGAAACCAAAAGTGGTGTTCATAATTACTTTAATTATACATGTTTATGATTTTTTTGTAAAGTCATAAATATGGAGTCTTTTATTTATTACAAGACTTATAATATAAAGTAAGACGTTAACTTGCTATGTATTTTATTAAGACACATGCATGAAGTCAATGAGTTGATCAATGACTTATAACGTATAGTGGAATTATAATTGTTATGTCTTTTGACTTTTTCAACAATACTTTTGTTATAATGCATGCAATTGACTTGGTAATTCTATTGTACCATTAAGTTTTACTTTGTTGGTAAATAGGTAAGCCAAAGAGTAGATGATTATCTTAAATATTGTTAGATTATCCTACAATATTAATTTTAATAAAATACCATAGTTTTATGGTGTGTTCAGTTAGAAGAATCAAAATCTATTGGCATGTTTGATTCAAGATATCTATAGTTTCTTCCACATGTTATCAAGGTTAGTAGATTGAGTATGGATTGAATATACTCAATAAAACTCCAACCTAGAAGATTAATAAGACACCATTTTATTACGGAATATGATGAATCACATTAAGTCTTAAAATGAAGTTCTGAATTGTTAAACTATTGGTAAAGTGGGCTGTAACAAACTCATATCAGGAACTGTCAATTTTTTTTGTAATATCCCAAAAGAGAACAATGTATTGTTGCTCTACTTGCTAAACTATTTAAAGGTAATCTTTAAATTATTTTATGCAAGTGGGAGTTTTGTTTAGATCTTGAAAGATTAAATTACAAAAATACATAATCTTCTAAAATGCACTAGCAAATATCATGATGAGGCTAAACATGTAAAGGATAAACCTCAATATGATGGAATTGTCATTCATAGATTTGTAAGGATATCTCAGATATTTAATACGCTGAGGAATATGAGTTACAAGATCATGGTAAGCCTGTTGATCATAATGATGAATTTAGAAAATATTGAACTGTGGTAAATCAATCATAGTATGAATGTAGAGATGTTGTCCATAAAGATAATAAACTTTAGATACTTGGTTTATCTTAATGAAAATGAGTTTCTTCAAAGGACGGAAACTCTAGTGGTTTAAATCTTTGTATAGAAATATGGACAATATTGTACACATAGTTAATGCATGTCTAGTGATAATAATATTAATCATACTTAAGCAATTAACTATGATTGAATATTATTTCCTAGATACATTAAATAGAAGTATAAAGATTATAATTGTCATACGTAGTTTCATTGATATGAAATTTTGACAATGAATATCAAAGCTCTTTGTTGTGGAATTACTTTTGCGAGGACGATCAGTAATTGTTGGAATCACTCCTAAACATAAATCAAGTGTTAGTGATTCATATGTAATACTTAGCTTAATTATGGCCTTTATGTTTGTTATTAGCTTAAGCTTATGTAGAAGGCCCAAAAGCTTAGGCCCATGTCCATTAAGGAAAGGAAGGGAGTAGGAGTGTTGCCCTAGCTCCCCTTCCTATAAATACCTTGTAATAACCCTCACTTGAGGGTTGGTTGTTCAATTCATTTCTCTTTCACTATAGCTACGCATAACCGTCCTTAGTATTCATACGCATAGTGTTTGGTTTGTGTCTTGTTCATCCGATCTTTCTCTCTATCTCTTTCTATTGTGCTTGTGTTGTAAACTTAGTGACCTAACAGTGGTATCAATCGCCAAATAGTTGGGTGAACGTATTGCTTTTGAAGTGGGTTTTGGTCCTACGCGTAAACAATACGGAAATACTTTGGTTCGCTTAAAAACACATTTTTTACACTTTTTAATCCAAGATTGTTGTACTTTCAACGTTTTAAGGTGTTAAAATAACTGTTTTTGGCAAAAAGTTTCAACCTTTACGTGTGGATCATCGTTTTTGAACTTGGTTTTTTACGTGACAACTTTCCTACGCGTAACTGTTTTAGACACTTTGGATCATCAAGTTTCACACTTTTGTGTTATCTTGGTGATATTAAAGCTATTTCATCACAAAAATCTGGTTTAGAAACATCTTTGGGCAACAATCATTTGTACGAGTAAGTCTACGCGTAGCAAAACCCTAAAACTACGCGTAACTTGGTTCTTGGTTTGATCTTCAGTTTCGTGGTTTACTCCGTGTTTTCTTGCTTGGATAAGCCTGAAAATACGTTGACTTGGGATATCTTTTGCACTGTGATAGTGTAAAAGATCACTTGGGCTAAAAACCCTAAACTTACGCATAAGCTTAAGCTTACGCGTAGAACCTCTTACGCATAAGCTTTGTCTTACGCATAAGGTAATCCTACGCCTAACTTACTGTTTACGCATAACTTTAGTGTTTTACTCCTTACTTACGCGTAAACCTACGCGTAACTCTTGCTGTTACACGTGACTTTGGTGTTTTTACGCATAAGTGCTACTTGGCGTTCTTGTGGTTTCTACGCCTAAGGATACTTCATCAACTAAGGTTCATTCGACTACAAAGATCCATTTAACAACACAAGTTTTTCAACATGTCACAACCACCATACTCTAACTATTTCCCTTACACTTATACTCAACGACAACAACAACTAAGTCCACAACATCAACAATGGAATCAACAACAAGCAATTTATCAACAACAATTTAATCAACAACATACTCCACAACTTGCAGCAATTCCACAACCTCAAATGGTTCAACCACCACCAAGTCTTCAAGTTCAACCCTACACAAACGATTTCAATCAACATCCATCAAGGAACACTATGAAGGAACCCACTTGGTTTGCAAAGATGTGTGAAGCTTTAAGCAGCCAACAATCAATTCATGAGGTTGAATCACTTGATAGACCTCCAATGCTCACTCCAGGAAACTACGATCAATGGGTGATTAGGTTCTTTAGGTTTTGTGATCTGAAGAAGCCAAATGGAAAGTTCTTAAAGAAGGTTATCTTGGAAGGTCCATTTCTGATGCCTATTGTCATTGTACCCGGAGATCCAAATGCTAATCCACCAAGAGATGAACAATCAAACATTGCTACTGTTGCAGACCTGAATGCAGAAGAACTTCTACACTATGAAGCTGATGAGCTTGCAATGCAATATATCCTTTTAGGATTACCAAACCCAATTCTTCGAAGTGTTGATGCTCAAAAAACTGCAAAGGCGATGTGGGAACATATTCATCTTCTTATAGAAGGATCTGCACTTAATCAGGAGGATATGGTATCCAAAATTTACTTGGCTTATGAATACTTCATGATTGAACCTGGAGAGACACTAGAGTCTTATCATCATCGATTCTCAGACATCATAAATGATTTGGATAAACACAACATCATCATGCCAAGAATTGCAGTTAATACTAAGTTCCTGAGTAGTCTTGGTCCTGAATGGGAGAAGTATGTCATTTTTCTCCGTCAAGTGAAGAACATGCATCATTCTACATACGGATTGTTGTACGATTACTTGAAGCCTCATCAAAAGGAACTTGATAAGGAAAGGATTCTCCGTGCTCAAATTGCTTCACCTTCACATCCGGAAAATCAACAACTTGCCTTGTATGCTCAAAACAGTTATCCTCCTCAACTAGCAACTCAACCAACTGCCACAATCACACCACATGATCAATCACAGTAATCTCAACAAACTCAATTGGTTCCTTACAACAACAACAATGATCAGGCACTTTATAGTCAAGCTAATGAGGAATTCGATCCGTTCGAAGCATTGCAACAAGGATTTGTTACGATTGCTAATGCTTTTGGCCGTTATACCAACAAATCCAACAATCGTATTCGTTCCTCATCTAACATAAGGAATCAGGCTGTTGTGAACAATGGACGAGTTGAAGTTCATAATCGTGGTTATGGTCGTCAGATGGGCGGTGGTCAAGGGTTTAATGCTATGGGTAGGAATAATAACTGTTGGGATATGAAAGTGCTGAAGATATGAAAGTACTGAAGATATGAAAGTACTGTAAGCTGCAAAGTACTGGAAGAAGTCAAAGAGTCAAAGTACTGCTAAAGAAAAAGTCAAAGTACTTCACTACGAAGTCAAAGTACTGCAAGAACAAAGAACTGTTATATTCGTTTATGGAAAGTATTGTAACTCTAGAATATTCTATGTTTAGATTACTTGTCGTACAAGAATACAAATTGTAAACCGACTAGAATATCCTTGAGCCTATAAAAGGACTCCTAGATTGGTCTTAGAGATGTACGAGTTTATGAGTTTTAGAGTTTACGAATTCACAAGTTATTTAGTGTTTTAGAGAGAAGTTCGATAATCTTAGAGTTGTTTAGAGTATCTGCATAATAAGCAGATTTAGAGTTTATAATAAAAGTTATTCTTCTTAGCTTTGTTAAGTAAATTCCGCGTACTTGATAAAGATTGCTCAGTGTTTCTTTGTTAATAACTTAGGATTTATCCGAGGTTATTAAACCTTAACAAGCTAGTTAAAGTTAGTTTGATTAAAGTATATCGATCCAACAAGTGGTATTAGAGCTTGTGTGGAAACTCTGACTAGGAAGAAACCCTACTTCAACAATATTCAAGATGTCGACTGAAGCTGTTCCACCACCCTCAATCACCTCACTCAGAATTCCAATAATCAAGAAGGGAGAATATGATCTCTGGTGCTTGAAGATGAGGCAGTATATTGCCATTACAGACCATGCTCTATGGAATGTAATTGTTAATGGCAATGAAGTAGTTCCAGAACCTATTAATATTCCTGGACAACCAATAACACCAAAGGCAGTCTTACCAGCAGCAACCCTAAGGAATCAAGAAAAGGCACTAAACATTCTCTTATCTGCCATTCCAGATGGTCATCTTCTCAAATTTCATGATGCTAAAGATGCTAAGCAGCTCTGGGCTGCTCTCAAGACCAGATTTGGAGGGAATGAAGCCTCTAAAAAGATGCACAGAAATTTGCTGAAGCAACAGTTTGAAACTTTCACAGTAGGTGAAAGAGAAAGTCTTGATGCTGCATATGATAGGTTTCAAAATCTCCTCAACATGTTGGAGTTATACAAGGCAGAAGTGTCAATTGAGGATGCTAATCTAAAGTTTCTAAGGAGTTTGCCATCTACATGGCATGTGATTGCTACAATGATCAGAGGACAACAAGGTTTGGATGTCATGGACTTTGATGATCTCTATCATCAACTGAAGGTGTATGAGCATGAGATGAGTGGTCAAACAAATTCCAAGTCTCACTGTATTGCTTTTCTATCATCTGAAAAGAAGAGCAGTACTTCAATCAAAAGTACTGCTTCTCCTCAAAGTACTGTTTCTCAAAGTACTGCTGTATACAACCCCCCTTCATATGCTCAGCAGGCCCCACCACCTACCACTATGCACTCAGATGAAGTTGTGTGCTCCTTCTTTGCACAACAAGCCAGTTTACCTGTCACTTATGAAGAAGATCTAGCACAGATTGAAGAAGATGCCCTTGAAGAAATTGATATCAGGTGGCAAGTTGCTATGATCACTGCAAGGATCAAAAAGTACATGAAGAAGACAGGCAAAAGCATTGATTTCAAACCAAAACAGGGAATAACTTTTGACAAATCCAAAATTGAATGCTTCAATTGTCAAAAGACTGGTCACTTTGCAAGGGAGTGCAAGTTTGCTAAGTATCAAGCAAACAGGACATCTGAGAAGCCATAACTTGAGCTCAAAGAAATTCCAATTACTGAAACAAAGGCTTTGGTTGCTCAAGAGAAGTTATCAGAAGTTGACTGGAGTGAAGAGTTTGATGATGAACCAGTGACTTACTGTATGGTAGCAGTGGAAGATGCAGTTGAAGACACAGTGGAAGCATTGGACTGGAGCACTGCTTTTGATGAAGAACCTGAACATGCTGCTTTGGAATCTGATGATGGCTTTGGAGGATTTGATTGGAGCAAAGAAAGTGAAGATGATCCTGTTCTTCTTGCAATGGTGGCTACTTCACCAACTCAGTCTCCTATCTTTGAGGTATGCTCCAACTGTTATGATTTTTATCATAAATTACTTAACAGTTATGTGATTGAAAGAGATAATTGTGTTAAGGCTAGATCTGAAGTGGCTGGTTATCAAATTACTTTAGAGTCTATGGAAGCTAAAATTATAACACATGAAAATAATGAAATGGCTTGGGCTGAAAAGTATGAACAACAGGATTACCAGTTAAAACTTATTGAATGGAAACTAAACTGTAAAATTGCTGAAATTGAGAAATTAACTAAGGAGAGAGATGATCTGTTAGAAAAGTTTGCTGCTTGGAATGAATCTGGTCTGTCCCATGTTACTTATGTTGAAAAACAAAGAAGAGCATACATTAGAACTGGATTAGGTTTTGGTATGAACTTTGATAATATAGAAGAAAACCAACCTAGTGATTAGGATGTAGGTGATTTTGAGGACATAACCACTAGTGATGATGAACTCATTAACTATGTAGATACATCTAGTAATGAGGGCTCAATAAGTGAATCACCTCCTGAGTATAAGAAAGACAAGGGATATAATGTTGTCCCACATCCCATTAGTCATCAACCCATAAGGCCTGATGTTTCTCGATTTAGAGTAGACAGTCTAGAGTTTAGGAAGAAACTTGTTGCTCAATCTAGGTCTGAAAAACCAAAGAAGCTGTTGAAAATAATGTTCAAAATCAAGCAGTACCTTCAAATCAAAGTACTGCTCCACAAGCAGTACCTTCTGCAAAACCTTTTCAAAACAGTACTGCTAAACCTTTTTGGGATAACTTTGGTCAAAACAGTTTTAATCATTCACCTAGAAGGCACAATAGTTTTGGTCATAGACATAGAAGAAGTCATATTGGGAGTATGGGTGAAAAACTGTGTTTTGTGTGTTTTAGTCCTAATCATTTAATCAAGGAATGTGAACATCATTCAGAATACCTTAGGAAATTTTCAAAGAATAAGACTGTTAACCAGAAACCTAGAGAGAACAAACCAGTTTAGAATAATTCAAATAGGGTTAATCACAGAAACTTCACACCAGATCATAAATACCCACATCAGAGAAGACCTTTTTCAAAACCTTCAGTATCTCACAGTACTTTCCAAAGTACTGCTCAGAAACAAGGTACTGATCACACTATTTGGAATAGGAATCCTAGGAGATCTCACTATCAACCTAGAAAGTCTTACAATTCACATAGGGGATCTAGATCACAGGAACCACGTGTTAAACCAGAATGGGTTAAGAGAGAAGGTACTGCTAAGGGACACACAGTACTTTCAACAAAAAGTGAATCTGATGTTTTTGTGACACAAGAAAAAGCTAATAATCTTGTAAAAGAGATTTATGTTGAAAAACCATAAAGTTTTGAAAATCCACATGCTAAAGATCAAAAGATAATTCTGGATCATCATTTGAAAGATAGTGGGAATTACATACTCAAAGAATTTGAGTTTGTAACTCCACAAGGGGAACACAAGTCAGTAATGGCTTGGGTTCCTAAAAATCACTAACTCTTTTCTTTGTGTGCAGGGCAACCCAGAAGAGGAGCTTAAAGATCATCTAATTGTGGATAGTGGTTGCTCTGGAAGTATGACAGGAGACAAAGAAATCCTGTCTGATTTTAGAAATATTAGTGGAGGAAGAGTTGCATTTGGGAATGATCCCAATGGAGGAAAGATTACTGGAAAAGGAACTATCAAAGCAGGGCTTATAGACTTTGAGAATGTTAGATATGTGAAGGAGCTTAAGTTGAACTTGTTATCAGTCTCTCAAATTTGTGATAAAAAGCATCATGTGTTATTCACTGATACAGAATGTCTCATCCTTTCCTCTGATTTTAAGCCTGTTGATGATGAATTAGTAGTCCTTAGAGTACCAAGGACAAATGATGTGTATAGTTTAGACATGAAGAGTCTACATTCTTATGGCAGAGCCACATGTTTGGTGGCTAAAGCAACATCTGAAGAGGCACATCAATGGCATAGAAGATTGGGCCATGTTAATTTCAAGAATATCAACAAACTGGTCAAAGGCAATTTAGTTAGAGGTTTACCCTCAAAGACTTACAAGAATGATCAATCATGCTTGGCATGCAAGAGGGGTAAACAACACAAACCTTCCTGCAAGAAGGTTGAGGAGAAATCTATTAGAGAACCATTGGAGCTGTTACATATGGATTTGTTTGGACCTGTCTCTGTGGCAAGTTTAAACAAGAGAAAATACTGTTTGGTTGTTACAGATGACTGCAGTAGATTCAGTTTGGTTTTCTTTTTGGGTTTTAAGGATGATACCTTTGATGCTATTCAGACACTGATTATAGCACTTGAAAACCAATTAAGACTCAAGGTTAGAGGTATTAGATGTGATAATGGGACTGAATTCAAGAACAAGCTTATGGATGAATTTTGTGCCAACAAAGGCATAAAGAGGGAGTTTAGTATTGCAAGAACACCACAGCAAAATGGTGTTGCAGAGAGGAAGAATAGAACTTTGATTGAAGCAGCAAGAACAATGCTAGCAGATTCCCATCTACCTATTCAATTCTGGGCAGAAGCTGTAAGTACTGCGTGCTATGTACTTAACAGAGTCTCTGTCACCAAACCACAGATGAAGACACCCTATGAATTGCTGATGGGCAATAAACCCAACAGTCATTTTATGAAGCCTTTTGGATGCCCTTTCACTATTTTAAACACCATTGATAATCTGGGGAAGTTTGATGGCAAGTCTGAAGAAGGATACTTATTGGGTTATTGCACTAACAGTAAAGGCTTTAGAGTATACAACAGAGTTACTAAGAAGATTCAAGATTGTCTTCATGTTGAGTTTTTAGAAGATCAAGACAATGAGAAAGGTAAAGGTCCTGATTGGATGTTTGATCTTGAGGTTTTAACTCCTTCAATGAATTATGTACCTGTTAGAGAAGAAAATCAACATGTGCACAATGGAGAAGATTTACAATATGTTGTTCATGGAGTCCATATTAGTTCGGATGCTGTTCCTGATGAAGATCTTGTAAGTCCAAAACAAAGTACTGATGTTCCCAAGCAAAGTACTGATACTCCAAAACAAAGTACTGTTGCACCACAATCCTCATTATCTGCTGAGGATCAATCTATTCAAGAGGAACTTAAACAGATGCTTCTTCAAGATGTATTAGCACATTCTTACACTGATGAACAAAGAAGAGCTTATGAAGAGGCAAAGAAGAAGAACAAAACTGCCGAGTACTCTCACAGTACTTTGGACAGTACTTTCGACCAAAGTACTGCTGCACCTGTTGACAGTACTTTAGATGATTTGGATGATCCTACCATGCCTGGATTAGAGGAAACTGATGATGAGTTTGCAGATGAAGGTATTTTCTCAGATTCAAATGAAGATGTTGATTTAACTAACTTGGATGATACGTATGGAGTTCCACAGTCTCCAATCTTAAGGATTCA
The DNA here is from genome assembly GCA_019973895.1 of Chrysanthemum seticuspe. Classification (NCBI taxonomy): domain Eukaryota; kingdom Viridiplantae; phylum Streptophyta; class Magnoliopsida; order Asterales; family Asteraceae; genus Chrysanthemum; species Chrysanthemum seticuspe. The sequence continues at coordinate 184,270,471 of BPTQ01000007.1, read as the reverse complement.
TAAGAATCATCCTACTGATCAAATCATTGGTCCTTCTACTTCTGGAGTGATGACAAGACACAGAGCAAAGAGTTTTTCTAAACCTTATAATGCTTTACTTAGCTTTGTCTACAAACAAAACAGGCTGAATCATAAGGACCATCAAACCTGCCTATTTACTTGTTTTATCTCTCAAGAGGAACCCAAGAACATTTCTCAAGCTTTGACTAAAGAAAGCTGGGTTGAAGCTATGCAGGAAGAACTTCTTCAATTTAAACTTCAAGAAGTTTGGGTTTTATGTGATCTTCCAGATGGGAAGAGAGTTATTGGAACCAGATGGGTCTTCAAAGTGAAAAGAGATGAAAGAGGCAATGTTATAAAAAACAAGGCAAGGTTAGTAGCTCAAGGATACAGACAAGAAGAAGGTGTAGATTATGATGAAGTATTTGCTCCTGTAGCAAGGATTGAGGCTATTAGAATATTTCTTGCTTTTGCTTCATACATGGGTTTTCAGGTTTACCAAATGGATGTCAAGAGTGCGTTTCTCTATGGCACTATTACAGAAGAGGTGTATGTGAAACAACCTCCAGGTTTTGAAGATCCTAAACACCCAAACAAAGTCTACAAGGTAGTTAAGGCTCTTTATGGCCTTCATCAGGCACCTAGAGCTTGGTATGAGAGGCTCTCTACATTCTTATTGCAACATGGATACAGGAGGGGAGCTATAGACAAGACTTTGTTTATCAAGAGAGGCAAGAAGGATATCATGTTAGTTCAAGTCTATGTTGATGATATCATCTTTGGGGCTACCAAACAGTCCATGGTTAAGGAGTTTGAGCAGCTGATGCAGAAGGAATTTCAAATAAGTTCAATGGGAGAGTTAACTTTCTTTTTGGGACTTCAGGTTAAGCAGTCAAAGGAAGGAATTTTTATCAGTCAAGACAAGTATGTTACTGACATACTTAAGAAGTTTAATTTTGATGATATAAAGGCTGTTACTACACCTATTAAATCTATCAATTCATTGGGCAAAGATGAAGATGGCCAACCTGTTGAAGTCAAGTTATACAGATCAATGATTGGCTCTCTTATGTATCTTACTGCATCAAGACCTGATATCATGTTTGCAGTTTGTTTATGTGCAAGATATCAAGTCTCACCAAAGATCTCTCACATGAATGCAGTAAAGAGAATCTTCTGTTATTTGAAACAACAACCTAAGTTGGGGTTGTGGTATCCAAAAGAGTCACCTTTTCACTTGGAAGCTTTTTCAGATAGTGATTATGCAGGTGATAATTATGATAGAAGATCAACAACTGGTGGATGCCAATATCTTGGAAGAAGGTTAGTCTCCTGGCAATGCAAGAAGCAGACAATTGCAGCAACATCATCTACTGAAGCTGAATATATGGCTGCTGCAAGCTGTTGTGGACAAGTTTTATGGATGCAGAATCAACTCTTTTACTATGGGTTCAATTTTAAGAATACTCCTATCAATATTGATAATGAGAGTACCATTTGTATTGTGAAGAATCCTGTTTATCATTCCAAGACCAAGCACATTCAGATTAGGCATCACTTTATCAGAGATTGCTATGAGCACAGGCTCATTAATGTTGTTAAGGTTCACACAGCTGACAATGTAGCTGACTTACTCACCAAAGGCTTTGATGTTTCAAGATTTAATCACTTGGTGGTCAGTATTGGCATGATTAACTACTGAGCTACATTTGAGGGGAGGACTATAAGGTGTTAGTATAGTCCTGTGCATTGGTTGAGGGGAGACTATTTTGTATACTTAGTTTTTACAGAAGAATTTGGAAAAGTACTGTTTTTCTTGAAAGTACTGCTTGGAAAGTACTGCTTGGAAAGTACTGCATACGTGGAAAAGTACTGTTTGTCTTCTTAAAGTACTGTTCCAACGGTTATATTGAGGGGTAATTAATGCTAACGGTTATTTTATTTTGGGCAATGATTTTTCAAATCTCACCTATAAATAACTACTTTTCGATTTTCCCTCTTATATTCATACCTTAGCATCGTTTCCATATATCTGTCATTCTTATTAAATTCAAATTCTTATTGTGCTTACATCTTCACTAATGGCGAATCGACCTACTGTTTCAAAGCACAATATGGTGGCAAATTTAGACAAGACTGAAGATAATGAGGCGTTTCATGATATTATTGATTATCTTACTGGGTCGCCAATTAGTTATGCTCTTTTAGTGGAGCCGGATATTATTGAACCTTGGATTCAAGAATTTTGGGCTTCTGCAAGGGATAATATGGAGAATGAAGAATTTTATATTAGGGCTACAGTTGTTGGAAGAACTGTGAAGATTACTGAAGCCTCCATTAGAGAAGATTTGATGTTTCATGATGATGATGGGGCTATTCGTTTTAATAAGGAGTTGATTTGGGAAACTTTTGGACATCTTGGTTATGAAGGTTCTTTAACAGAACAAACACTCAGGAAACAACTCTTTTGTCCTCAATGGAAGTTTTTAATACATGTATTGTTACATTGTATTAGTGCTAAAAGTACTTCTTGGGAGCAGTTTGGGTCTAATATAGCATCTGCTATGGTGGGATTGGCTACAGATCGTGTTTTTAATTTTTCAAGACTGATTCTTGATGGCATGCTTTCTCACATCAATCATGGATCAAAATGGTTAATGTATCCCAGGTTTGTACAAGTTTTTCTGAACAAACAACTTGCTGATGTACCTAAGCCTACAGAGTTATTGCCTGTTATCGTCCAACAAGCAAAGATTTTTACTTTTATGGCAAAAAAGGAGTGATTTATTCAGAGGTCCTGATACTCCTTTAACTACTTCCATGATGGAAGTTGTTCAAGCTGTTAAAACTGAGGTTGAAGATGATTAAGAGAGTGAAGGTACTGCACCTGCAAGTACTGCTTCTGCAAGTACTGGTTCTTAAAGTGCTGCATTTTCAGAAGGTGCTGCATCTCAAGGAGGTACTGCAACTCATAATACTGCTTCTCCTAGTATTGAAGTTCAAGCAGATGTTGTAGGTTCACCTTCTATATCTCCACCACCATCTGTTCCTGTTTCTCAACCAGAGGAACATTCACCAATTCAAGGAGATGATCCACATACTATACCTCGTGAAGGTTTATCATTGGATAATTATGCTTTGACAAGGGAGATAATCAAGTTGACAAAGACTTATGAGGCTCAGGCTAAACAGATTAAGAAGTTGATGCTTAAGTATAAAAGGTTGAAGAATTTTGTTGCGCCTTTTATTAAACGTTATAACTTATGGGTTAAGAAAGAAAACAGGCGCAGAAGGAAATTTAAGAAGACTTCAAAAGTCAAACAGGTTTCTAAACCATCTTCTGTCAATTTGGGGAGGAATTTAGAAGAGCAGAATTTGAAAGAAGATGCGGTTAAAGATAATGAACCTGAAAGTTCTAAAAAGTATGAAGAAAAGATCATTCAAGATACTGAGGAGCAAGTTCAAGTTCAAAGTACTGCTGATGATCAAGGTACTGAACAACAAAGTATTGGTTTTCAAAGTACTTTCAGACAAGAGGTAATAACTCCAAGAGTATTAGATTTTGAAGAGGAAGCTGGTCCTTCTACAACAGTTATACAAGAAGAGGAGGATGCTATTCTTAAACCTATTAATTCTGCAAGTGATGATGAGTTCATTGCTACAATTTTTGGAGATTTATCACAACCAAGAGGTGGAGTTACTCTTCGAGAAGTACAAGAAGAAGAACAACAAAGAACTTCTCAACCTGCAATTGATCCTAAGGATAAAGGAAAGGGTGTTCTGGTTGAAACTAAGAAGAAAAAGTTAACTTTAGCAGAACCTAGAGCAATTGAAGTTGCTAGGAATGAAGCTGCAGCTAGAAAAGTTCAAGAAGAGTTAAATGCTAAAGATAGAGAAGCTCAGGAAGTTCAAGAAGCTAAGAGTAGAGAAGCAGCTAAAAAGTTACAAGATGAATTAGATGCTGAAGCTGCTGCTGAACCATTACAGTCACCTACTCCTGTTAGATTTATGCTAAGAAGACTTAATAAAGCTAAAGACAGAAATGCTATGATGGCTTATCTTAAAAGTCAAGGGTATAAAGGATTGCAGAAGTTTAATTATTTTGAGATGAAAAGATTGTATGATGCTGCTAGGGAAGCTTATAAGAAGAATGTTGCAGACATCAAAGACTTTTGAGAAGAAGCTACTTGGACTGAAGCAGAAAGAAAGAAGAGTTTGAAAAGAAAAAGGAAAATTGAAGTTACAGATGTTCAGTTTTCAAAGAAAGAAAAAGTTGAATTAAGATCTGAGACTAGTGATGAATTAAGGAATTATCCCAGAGTGGTAGATTTTGATTATTCAAAAGAAGATGCTGACATGAAGATGAACAGATCACAGATTAGTGCTTTTGAAGTTGTGAAATCCAAAGATGGAGATTATATGATTTTTCATAAAGAAGATGAAAGCTTCAAAGTTTTCAATAGGCTATGGGACTTACTACACATTATAGATAGAGTAGATCTATTCTATTTATATCATGTGGTGAAAGCTTACTTTGAACATAATCCATTAGAAGGGATTGGTTTAGTTTTACATGGTGATCTCATAACTGCATGGGAAACTGAAGAAGAGAGCACTGATGATATTTGGAAGAATCAAGAAAGCTGGGAAATTGTTTGTTGGAGATTCTTTGAAGAGTCTGGAGTTCATGTTTTAGAGCTGGAAAATGGAACAATGATACACATGTTTGCAGAAAGAAGATACCCTCTCACAGTTGAGCTCATGAGAAGAATGCTAGAGCATGGAATGGAAGTTGAAGAGGATAATGAAACGGCTTGCATGGTTATCAACTTGTTTATCAACTGGACTACCATTGCTAAAGATGATGAAAAAACTGGTATGAAACTTAATTGAATAAATTAATTTTGATAAATCATTACTTTCTTCAAAGTACTGCTGATCAAACAGTACTTTAATCAAAGTACTGATTGCAGTTTTTTTAAACCAGTTAAGTGATTTTTGAATGAAACCTTTTGCTAAGTAACAAATTTTTGAAACAAAGGTTAAGTGAAATAAATGGATTTTGAGATGATAACAATAGGTCATCAATCCACCATGGTTACAAAAGGATTGACTAATCCATGAGCAAACGGCTCTGGTAAAGATATATCAAATCCGTTTTTAGTTGACAACTTACTAATAAGTTGTATGGTATTCAACTCACCATATCAGTTAATGTGAAGAGTTGGCTAGCCCACAAGAAAATGTCTTGTGGTAAAGGCTGTGGAAAAACCATTATTGGTAATTAGTTCACCATTAGATAGAAGAACTAACTAGTCCAGAAGGGTACAGCTTTTGGTAAAGACAAAACAAATCTGTTGATAGCTGATGATTTGCTAAAAATCATATGGTTATCAGTGTACCGTGGTCTTACACACCAAAACATTTGGCTACTCCAGAGATAATGGCTTTGGTAAAGAGATCTAAATCCATTAAGTTTTCAATGATTCACCTCTCACAGGAGTTAACACACCTGGAAGTGATGAGAATAGTATGCAACTTTAACTGAATTAATGTACAAATTGTCATATGTTGCTGTGTTGCTGAAAAGACGGAGCTTGCTGAATGCTGCTGTAAAAGAATAATTCTAGAGATACTTTGACAAGCACAGACATTACAGAGATACAATCCAAAGACTAAGAAACAATCTGTTCTTAAAGATGAAGTTATTAAAGATATATTCACAAAAGGAACTTGAAGTCAAGCAAGTAGAATTCAAGTTAGGGGAGGATTGTTGGGATATGAAAGTGCTGAAGATATGAAAGTACTGAAGATATGAAAGTACTATAAGCTGCAAAGTACTGGAAGAAGTCAAAGAGTCAAAGTACTGCTAAAGACAAAGTCAAAGTACTGCACTACGAGGTCAAAGTACTACAAGAACAAAGAACTGTTATATTCGTTTATGGAAAGTATTGTAACTCTAGAATATTCTATGTTTAGATTACTTGTCGTACAAGAATACAAATTGTAAACCGACTAGGATATCCTTGAGCCTATAAAAGGACTCCTAGATTGGTCTTAGAGATGTACGAGTTTATGAGTTTTAGAGTTTACGAATTCACAAGTTATTTAGTGTTTTAGAAAGAAGTTCGATAATCTTAGAGTTGTTTAGAGTATCTGCATAATAAGCAGATTTAGAGTTTATAATAAAAGTTATTCTTCTTAGCTTTGTTAAGTAAATTCCGCGTACTTGATAAAGATTGCTCAGTGTTTCTTTGTTAATAACTTAGGATTTATCTGAGGTTATTAAACCTTAACAAGCTAGTTAAAGTTAGTTTGATTAAAGTATATTGATCCAACAATAACAGAGCTTAAGTGGTGGAACAGGGAAATGCTCAGAATGGGTTGAATGGTCTTCGATGCTACAACTGCAATGAGAAGGGACACCTGGCTAATGCATGCCGAAAGCCGAGGACTAGGGGCAATGCTTATCACAAAGAGGCTCTTCTTTTGGCTCTTAAGGATGAAGCTGGTGGAACTCTCACAGACAAAGAACATGGTTTTATGGCAGATGCAGACTCAGATGATGGTATGGAGGACTTGCAGGCCAATGCAGCTGTTATGTTGATGGCTAATATGCATGAGTTACACATGAGTGACACAGGCCTAGTGTATGACACTGATGGCTTGTCTCAGGTACCCGAACAAACCATATTTATCTATGATCTAATATCTCCGCCAACATCTGAATCCGGCAAGGCTCAGAATGTTCAAAATGAGTCGTCCACATCTCATTCCGACGATTTTCAACTAGACCCCGTAGTTACATTTGACGATCAAGATGACCTTATGGTTTCCTTTGAGAATCAAATTGACTTCGTGGTTATACTTGTGGATCTACATAATGATCATGTTTTGACTCACGTTGAGCACACCGAACTTTTGTCTCGTCCAGATGTTGATCTGTTGCTTAAAAACCAACAATCCATAGTGGAAGAATGTCGTGCCGTAAATCAGGAGTTAGAAAGTATAAATGCACTGTTAACTAAGGATTTTGAATGCTTAAAAATGCAACTCAATTTTTTCAAAACTCAAGAAAAACGTGAACAAGGTTTTGAAGCCGCTTTTGCTAAATCTCATCAACACGAAAAATATTTAGAGAGACAGATGCGGGATCTAGCCGCTTCGAAGAATGCTTTGTTGTCTGAAATAGAACAACTGAAACATGAACATAAAAAGCAAATTAACGCTCTCACCTTGGAAAATCAAAAAGCTAAGGCTGAGTTGTTAACTTGTCAAAAATAGTTCTCTGCGTACAAAAAGCATTCAACGAAATGAATAGATGACCAACTAGAAGAAATTGTCGGTTTACAAAACAAACTCAAAGAGTATTGAAATGTTGTTTATAAGCATGGTGAGTCAGTCACAGCTATTCAAAAGTTTACTTTAAAACCCAATTCATCTGGATATGGACCGAATCTTGCTGATTACAAACCTAAGCTTTCAATAAAAGCATTCAAACCAAATCCTGAAGTTTCCAGTGCAGAATATAAAATTGATGATTCTGTTATGAGTGTCGTTGAATATCATCGTCAAGAGGAATTAGATGCAGAAGACGAGAGTCGATCAAAATTAGAAACTGTTGTTTACAACAAACCTTTTAACTATTCAAAACCGGTCACTTTCGTCACACCAACAGATTCTTCTAACACACCAAGGATTATCATAAAAACGTCTGAGTCTTCTAATGTTAATCCCCAACCAGATTATGCACAAATTTATGGTCCTTTACCTTCCATCAGTGAAGTAAATTCAAAACCTGAAAATCGCAAAATTCTTAGATATTTTGACCTTTTCATGGCTGACCTCAAACTTTTACAACATGAGATTGTCACACCCCCAAATTACATGTTTTGCAGCGGAATGGAATTCCTGGGGGATGACTGTCATAGCACCACAATCACAGCTATATTGAATGACCTAAAGTGTCATTTGAAAAGAACATCGTTTGATATATTAAAAACATTCAGAGTTACAAAGATAGGTCCCAAATGAAAATCAACATGTGCGGAAAATAAGTTTGGTACAAGTCAAACGATGTTTTTAAAAATGTATAAATCCATGCGTGACGCGTTGTTACCGCGACTCTCTGATATGTCCACATGCATGCCATGAAGTGAATGCCTTAGTTACCTGAAAATACATTGCTAAAAGTGTCAACACAAAGGTTGATTGAGTTCATAGAGTTCATGTAAAATGTTTTATACGACTACCACAAGTATAGGCCATGTATGACAATTATGTCACATAAAATGTTACAATTGCTTAAGCACATGACACCGAAGCTTGACTGATCATGATGTTCGCCCCAACAGAGTGTTTTGCCAAACAACTCAAATAATGATAATGAAATGAAATGCATCCGTCCGGTTGGAATCCGCCAACCCGGATGGAGGTGTCACCCTCAATAGATCTATCCACTCACCCACGCTTCTATGAAATTAACGGTTCATGATTATGAAATGGGGACATTTAACTGGCAATGAGGTAACTTAAGCAATGTAATGAATTTGATATACTTGGCATCGTAATAAAAATGATGTGCAATGTATTCTCCCCCGTAGGTTTGAAATAAGTAAAAACTTGAATAAATCGGGGCTATGAAAACTCACCTGTTGCAATGATAATGATGATGTAATGGCAATACTGAAATGAGACGCAACCTCTGACCGCGACCTATTATGAATGATGTGCTCTAATGTAAATCATGAAACAATGTCGTGCATGCAAATCCACATGTAATCTATACCACTTGTACGTTTGAAAATAATGTTTATCGTCGAAATATATGTTTATGACATCTCATCATGTTATAAAATACTTTACAAGTATTTACGTTGAAATGATATCTTACGATAATCATTTAATGATTTATTATGAAATTAAAACTTTTCGTCGTAAAACAATATAATTTGACAAGTCATGAAAGTGACTAAATGGCCTAGAAAAGCTAGTCGTAAAATGGTGCACGTCGAGTGTTAGGAAACAAACTCAACGGTTTTGGGAAGCTTGTATCATTATCTCAAAGTTTTAGTGTTTAAGTTTTCATCCTAGAGGTCTCGATCACGGAGAAATATATAGGTAAAGTATGGTACTTGCGTCCAAAATATTGTTTAAGGGTGGTTTTCGGCAAAGTTTAAGCGACCATATATTATTCGTTACAACTCCGCTTGACGAACGGTTGGACATTTTGAAAAATATGATTGGCGAACTTACTTTTACTAGAAGACATCACGTTATAAAAAGTACTCCATTGATGTTAAAAACGACCCTCAACATGGTCCTTCGTGGCCGTAATATTTGTCTAATAGAAATATATTAATTTTTCTTATATAATAAAGTTACAGCAACTTTGTTAAATCGCGTGTAATTTAATCGTTACAAGTCCGTTTTCTACGTTTTATATGTCCTTAGCTTCGTATCAAAGTATACTAATATATTTTTGATAATTCGACACATTTTATAACGCTTAAGACTCATTTTTGACTCGTAAAAAGTCGAGACAGCATGCTGAATTTTCTGAAACAATTAGTTTTCGTCGTCAACTTGAAAAATTCATAACTTATTCGTTATAGCTCCGTTTTAATCCGTTCAAGCGGCCACGTTTTCGTTTTAAAGTGTAGTTTCTAAATATCTAGGCCAAAATTTTTTATTTACTGTCGAGATTTCCAGATTTCAAAAGTTTGGACAGACCCTTTAGAAAACTTGCCGAAATGAGTTTTTCTCGCGCAAAACCTAATCTAACCAATTCAAAACAACTCCGAAACTATTCTAATACTACCATACACCTTCTTAGGGTGTCATGGGTTCCTAGACATCATCAAAACTAATATGTTTCAAGGGATTATATATAGGATGATTTTAATTCATAATAAGTAATAAAAACACTAAAAGTGGTATAGACACACATAATACTTGCATATTTTCTAGCAA